>JAFIDM010009631.1:366310310-366324126 GCA_023159025.1 Thereuonema tuberculata
ACTTTTAGCCATTAAGTGATTTATTATTTTTTTTTGGGGGGGGGGGGAAGGGGAATTATAGTTCTTGCGTCCTAAAAACTGTACACAAATTCTAACATTTAACTAGGCTGAAGTAATTTAAATGGAAGCATTTTCAGTAAATTCCTTACTTAGAATTTTCATTCATTGGAAACTTATATTTCAATTTGTACTTAAAACCCATTACAGCAAAGCTTAAAAGTAGTAATTAATATCAACAATACACTAAAAGTTGGAAATTATACTGAATCGTAAATCTACATTACAATACATTGAAAATACACTCATTGCCAAAAAAATTAGCTCATACAGAGCGAATGAACAACGACCCTCGGTGTATGGCACCATCACAGGTAGTTGTTCAACTGATTGCAATGGATTGCCTACTGAGAACTGCCACTAGGGGCTTTACTATCGCTACGGGTGCGATCATGTGAACGGCCGTCATAGGATCGCGACATGCTTCATAATCAGTGTGGTTATGGAGTGCAGGTCTCTGGGTCCCTAGCAATTCTCGACGACACATTCAAAGTTTAGTTTTAGTTTTAAAACTGACAGAATTTGAAAGAGGTCGTCACAGCGAGATTGACAGAGAGAAAATCGCGAGAGGAAGGCTGTTCGTTCCGTCGAATTGGTCGTCATCTGGACAGTGTTGTGAGGAGTGGAGACGTGAGGGAACTCATATACTCAGATAAGGCTCTGGAAGACTAGCACTACCAGAAGAGAGGATCATGCTATCCAACATGCGCAAATGATCAAGCATGTTCCTAGAAACCCCTATGTCTATTCGGACGATTGCGAGGCGACTTGCAATTCGAGATTTGCATTCTCGGAGCCTCTTGCGCTGTCTCCCACTAACATCAGCGGCTATGTCGGCAGTGGTGTAGTGAGGTGGCGGCAATGACAGTTGTGGATTGCCAACGAGTCGTGATTTAGTGACGAATCCAGGTTTTGACTGGACACGGATAGCTATCGTACTCGAGTATGGAGAAGCACTGGGCAGCGCACAGATCTGGACTCCATTGTTCAGCTTCACGCCAGGAATAGTAGTGTCATGGTATGGGGAACCGTCTCCTACTTCTCTCGGTCTTTTTGATTTAACATTCCATTTCCACTGTTGCTGCTGGGTCCGCTAATTTTTTTGGCAAAGAGTGTATTATTAAAAAGCTTGAAACTTAAAATAATTAAAATATACTGTATCTTTAACATTGCTAATAACCATCCTCCGCCATTCTTACTATAAAACTCAGAGATCAATTAATTCATTATTTCAAATATTTTTTTTTTTCAGATTCATGTCGAAAGAAAGTAGATCAGATTAACCTCATGTTCCCAGTATTCATCCTGAGTTATCTGTAGGCTTTAATCTCCAGGCACGTTACTTGAAATACTATACTCCGTATATGTTCTCTTATATTATCGTTCTCATGAAAAAGGAGGGTTAAAGCAATTTAGTTAATTGATAATAATGTAAAAAGATATTTTAATAGCTTCCATTACAAGATCTTTAAGAATTGTAAATATATCTAATCATTTATGATGTTGATGTAAAAATTTTATCGTGCTTTTAGAGATGTCAAGACATTTTAAATGCAACTTGGATACTAATAATTGAAACTATGGGAAAGCATCGAAGATATAGATCTTTTAAGGTCGATGAAAGGTTAAAGAATCTCACCGAGATGCCATGAAGGTCAACAGAGCTTCGTAGAGGTAGGCTCCCACGGTTCTTTGAAGTGGAGAACGGGAGGTCAAACTATCAACCAACCGCTCTTAAACCAGGAAAGAACCCACCTTCAAGAGAGATTGATTCACAAAAATTGTAAGCCTTATTTCGTATTTCAATTGATTATTAAAGTCTATAATTGATTATTATAGTAACTATTTGAAAGTACAAAATTAAGAATCCCAGTTAATAACTATTAGCGTAGAAATACAGTAACTTACTATGGATTTAGCAAAGAAAAAAAAAGTAACGAAGAAAAGTTAAGTCGGAACTATATAATATATAACTATATAAAATAATATATTTAGGTGCTTTAATCGAACTTGTGTATGTTCTTATGATTTTTATTGATGCAAGTGAAATAAACAGGTAGAGATAAGAGACTGACAGATGTGAAAATTAGGAAAACTGAGCCATTTTCCAAACAATATAGATAAATGAGGACACCAACAACTGAGAAGTCATTGCCTCTCCTACTAGGTGGGTGCTGTCATTTCACCCAATGTTTTCCCCACAATTAAGACAGTGTCGTCGCAATTTGGGCCATATATTTCTATTAAAACCAACTTCTCAAATTCCAAAAAATCTGTTGTCGAATTAACGCTATTCTGCCTTGATTTAGTTTCCTTCCACCACAATACTGGATTTGCATTGAGTTTCCTTTAAAAGAAATAATAATAAAACATAATATAACTAAGAAAAAATGTGAACCTACTCAAAGTAATAATCCATATTCTATCAAAAAAATCTTAAAAACAAAATAAAGGCAAATTTTCAAATTTATACGTCAACTTCTTTTTCAAGCCATAATATTTAAAAATAAAGCCTTCCCCTCCATTAAAAAAAGAAAAAAATAACAATTAGGATATATCACATACGATAAATCTAAAATTATACAACGTAAAGATAATACACGAAAACATACCTATAACAATGCATATTTAGCATATTAACTTCTGTTGATCAAAATTTAACATTTTGTTTTGTCTAAACCTAGAACCGTTTGTCTAGCAAGGTAAACAAATAGTCATTGAACATTTTTGTTTTGTATTTTCGGTTATCGTACTTTATGTAATTTCTCTCTCTTTGGAACCCTTTTGGACATCGCTGTATTCGGGTAAAAAAAATGGTAAATTTAATTGTTTCGCTATGTTGACGATATTTAGGTAAGGCACTGAAGGCAATTGGATTTATTTTACAAGTTTCTAAATTCTTTGCATTCCAAGATAAGTACATTTTGGAAATTACATAAAGAAATTACATAAAGTACCCGAAAATACAAAACAAAAATGTTGAGCTGTTTGTTTGTTTATCCTAATAGTCAAGCGGTTCTACGATAAGATAGAACAAAACGTATTGTTAATTTTTGATCAACAGAAATTATTATTATCCTGACCATGTTCTGTTATCGTTTGGTTTCATGTATTACCTTTGTCTTTGTTTTCTTAAAAATTTGTCGTGTAGCTCGAGATTTATCATTTGTGATATATCCTGATTGCTTTGTATTGATAATTTTTTTGGGGGGGGTGGGGTGCGATTTTATTTTTAAATGTTTTGGCTTGAAAAAGAAGCTGAAGTATACACTTCAAAAATTTGTTTTTTGTTTTTTTAAGATTTTTCGATAGAGTAAAGATTATTATTTTTCAATATATACTGTGTTGTGTGTGAAAAGGAAATATTCATACTATTACTCAGTATAATACAAATATTAGAAAGAAAAAATAAAGATAAAAACGCAGACAATTAAAGATTCACTTTAAGTTTTGCCATTATGTGTAATATAAATATATTTGTTGGAACACAAATTACAGATGCTCAGTGAATATCAGAACATATTTGGCAATGCCTCAAGCTATCAATCTACTGAAAGAAAGATGAAAGACAACCTATCGTTTTTTCCTTTTTATAATTTTAATTTCCTTTAAATACTTTTGTGATATTATTATATCGATTACATCGATTAATGGTGGTGATATTTCAATAACTTATTTCTTACTCCAACATTTAAACGGTAAATGGATGGAATGTATAAAAGAAGAGCATTTCACCTCTTCAATCTGAAGATAACGGACGGTCTTTAACTTACTAAGAAAGCATTATTTTTTTACTATTTTATCAATGGATTTTCTATATTTTTTTATTGCAATGATCGTCGCTTTATACCAGAGCTAATACTGTACTTCTTTACAATTGTACTGGAGATGAGAAATGAATGAAATAACGAATGAAATAGGTAGACGCTCAGCTTTCCATCTGATAGTGAGTATTCAGTTTGCACAGCTGGAGACTATTCCATTATTTTTGCAGAGCAAAATAATGGGCTCATACTTTTAAGTTGGACCACAAATAAGTATCGTACGAAATTTTAAAGAATGGGAGGGGTGGAGATGAAATAAATGTTTTGAGGCTCATGTTTTAAGTTGGACGTAAATAAGCTACATATCATGTTTCATGGAAATCAGCCTAGACGGTTTAACGTGATGCATATAGAAACAGACAAATGGACAACAACAATGTTCAAATGGACAACAATGAGACTTCGCAAACTTAGTACAACTTACTTTTAGGCTATGTGAAAGAAGACTTTCTTTGATAATAAAATTCCTTTATATAGAATAAACTTTACGATAGAAAAGGGGCATTTATTTAAATATAATAGGTTTGGGGGAAAAAATGTAATTTAAGGCTGATTTACTCTTATGACATAAAAGTCTTTACATTCATGTTAAACAGACAACCGTTTTAAAGGTGTAATGAAGCAATCGCTTTCAATGTCACTCAAACTGAAATTTAGAGGCAGCTAAGATTTTGGAAAAAAAAGGAAAACTCCCATCATGCACTAATATAAAAAAAAGCCAATTCATACTTCTAATTTTGTCATTACTAATTTTTTTGTTTGGTTGAAAACACAAAACAAAAAAACTCGTCTTTGATGAAAATTAAATTTTTCATTCGAATGAATCCATTAAGTGATTTACAACCAATTAATTGAGCCAAATTACGCGGAACAAAATGGATTGGATTCAACTACGATCAGTATTTGATGTCAATGAAATTCTGAGGTTTAATTTAATTGCTAATTGTTTTACGACTAATATAACAAAGATTAGGGGTGAAATTTTTCCAAAGAAATCCAAACCAAGAAATTTCAATTACACTAGTTTTCTGATCAAATGTATCAATTTTGGAGAGCCATTGACTAATTCAATATTCAGGAACTAACCTACAGACATTGGGATTTTTCCGAAAGTGACACTTTCCACAGAAAATGTTAGGTTAAAAAGGATATGCGAATTATCATTCAATTTACTTTTAAATGATTGAAGTCAATGTCCCTAAATCCATTTCTTTACAAATAAAATTCTCCGAATAAGATTTTAATAACTAAAAAATGTGAGAACTGTATTACAGTAAGACCGCGATAATCCGGCACTCGATAGTCCGGCACGCATCAGAAATAGAGGGTTGACAGATTTTTCTCTCCTGATTAACCTGATGTACTGAAACTAAAACATTATTGTATTTTTTAAAAAGTTGTACGAAAATTATCAAACACTACGCTAAATGACAATAAAAAAAAAACGTTTAACGGTATAAAATTATAAGTTGCATTCTATTATCCAGTTAAGTGAGTTAAATGAAACAACTAGCTTAACTAAAAAGAACGCGTGTTCTGTTTTATTAACCTACAGCGAGGGTAATTCAAATGTAAGATAAGAGGGAAGATAAGATTTAGTAATTCTTGTGTAGTTATCCACAATTTTTTAATAAAATTTTAGTCATTTAGTAAACTTACACTCACCTCCTCATCTTGAAAGAAATAAATACGAAATTCATAAAGATAAGATGAATTTTCGGAGTTTATTGGCTAATTCCTTTTACAAGCCTAATTACTTAAAACTGTGGAAAACAAAGGATGAGCACAAATACAAAAACAAAGTAAAGGAACAGATATATCACATAGTAATAACAATGATTGAGACAATCAACACAAAGCCAATTCATCAAAAGAAAACATAATTGTTTGGACAATATTACAAGCTTAAATACTTGAAATTGTGGATAACAAAGGATAAGCAAGAATATAAAAACAAAGTAAAGGAACAAATAAATCACAGAGTAATAATGAAAAAAATCAACACAAAGCCAATTCATCAAACGAAGTATAATTGTCTGAACAAACAAAATTTGATAAATTCCCAATTAACGAAATAAATCTAATTTTGCTCCATCACTAGGGTTAATATCCCTCCCTCTAGTGTTTCGAATGATAATGCTTTCAACAATTTTTTGGATTTTGGATTCCTATTCTGTGTGCAGAACATTCACTGCTGAGCTAATCCGGTGGCCAAACTTTATCAAATGTTCTGCTACTTCTGAACTGTCAGTTCTTTTGTTTTTTATGTAATCCGCGTGTTCTCCAACACGTTCATGGATTGTTCTTTTTGTCTCTCCAATATTAAAATTGGGGCAAGAACCACAATTTATTCTATATACTAATTTGACTTTCCTTAACAATCTGATTAAACTTTTCACATAATATATAAATTATGCTTCGTTTGATGAATTGACTTTGAGTTGATTTTTTTTATTATTACTATGTGATTTATTTGTTCCTTTACTTTGTTTTTATATTCTTGCTTATCCTTTGTTATCCACAATTTCAAGTATTTAAGCTTGTAATATTGTCCAAACAATTATGTTTTCTTTTGATGAATTGGCTTTGTGTTGATTGTCTCAATCATTGTTATTACTATGTGATATATCTGTTCCTTTACTTTGTTTTTGTATTCGTGCTCATCCTTTGTTTTCCACAGTTTTGAGTAATTAGGCTTGTAAAAGGAATTAGCCAATAAATTCCGAAAATTCATCTTATCTTTATGAATTTCGTATTTATTTCTTTCGAGATGAGGCGGTGAGTGTGAGTTTACTAATTATGTATACAAGAAAGAGGATTAGAGAGGTTTATGGTATATTTTATTCATTGAGTTGTTTATGGTGTAAAATAAACCACGGCTCACAAAAATAATATAGAATTCCTTTATTTAATATTTTACACCCTTGACATCAGGCCTAAAAAATTGATTACTGTATACCGAATTTTGCTAAGACTTGAGCTATTTAACAGTGAAGTGCACTACAATACTATATTTGATTTTTAGTTCGTTGTGATAATACTTGTGTAATACTTCTTTGTGCAGTATTATATACTTTTAATTTTTGTTTTGTTTACTGTAATGTTTTCTATTGTGTTTACTAAATAACAATTAATCGTTTTTGTGTGTTAAAACTGTAGTTTTTATTTATATATCCTTGTTTAGACCAGGGTTTCAAAAAGGGCCTTGGTAATCCGGCCTTTGATAATCGGACAATGACAGATCCCCGAGCATGCCGAATTATCAAGGTCCTACTGTATATTGATGTCAACCATTTCTTTTCGTGGTCTCGTCTTGAGTTATTAAATGGCAACATAGTATTTCAATCCAAAATACTTATATTTATTAGTATAGGTTGACAATCTGTAATATTAATTACAAATAATTTCACTTTATAATTGAATCAATTTCTTAATTACAATCTAATTCTTGGCACCCCACAAATTTATTTGAAGTATATTTTTTATCACTAATATCAGAAGACACAATAGGGAGCACGAAGGATTTCACGAAAACAGATAGTTGTCCTGTCTTCTTTTTATCCATAATTGATCCAATCATGAACAGCTTATGTTCCCATTGTCTTTTTAGGATAGGCTTCTTTTTTACATTGAAGTCTAGTAGCACAGCCTTCAGTCCCCTTCCAGTCTATGCATGTGGGCAAGCCCATGCAGTCGTTCTACCACACTACAGGAGTGATTCAACCATTTGAAAACAGTGATACATATAAATATACAACTTCAAAAAAACGGGAGTGACAAGACATTGGACAAAACATGACTTTACAACCTTACAATCTGAATTTATTAATTTGAAGACAGTAATCCGAACCTGTTAAATGACTAATAATTTCTTCGTTAATGCAATATTTGGAGAGACGGGACATTATAAACTTTTTATATTTATTTAATACTTTGACACTAGTGTTGGTTTTTTATCATTATCGTCAATTTCTTTTTTCTCTAGAACTATTTGTGAAATAATCGGATTCAAAATCAACAACTAATTAAAAAGAGAATCTTCATACTATACAGATTCTGTTGATTAGAAGATTCAAATTTATCGTCAGTTTTGAAGACTCCTCCGATTCACGGGTTTTTGTAGTTTTCTATTTTTGATCAATATCTTCTTTGAAATCCTTAAACGAAAGTCTCACATTACTTTTCTCCTTCTAACAAATCTAGGCAATTTGTTAAAGATAGCATTCATAAGTGAAGAAATTAAAATAAAAGATAGGAATTTAAAAAAAAAAAGAATTGTAGAGTATTTAAGAAATGGGACATTTAAGAGCTCGACAGTTCTGTTATCAAGTTTAAGGTAAGAAAGCGTTTCTTATTTTGTAAGATAGTTAAGAAAGTTAAGAAATTTCAAGAAGAAATCGGTCATGAACTTTAATTTGTAAGATCAAGAAATTTTAATAAAGTCATAAAAAAATAAAAAGAAGCCTAATTAAAATTTATCTTTATCTAAATATCAGGTAAAGTCTTATGTAGATAAAAACTTATATAAAATCTTATTTATATTAATATATATACGGAATTAAGAATACGATTATATGTAGTTAGATAATTAATTCGCTCTTTGATTAGATGTCTTGTGGGTAATTTATAAAATTTTTACTTATTACAAAGAATAATGATATAACCTCTAAACGTAAGAAAATTGGGTAAAAAAAAACGTTGCTAAAAATAAGAACCTGGTGTCACGTTCAGAGGCAATGACACAGTTCAAGTGCAGAATACATTGAGTTGTTTTTATATTTGCAAAAAGTAACACATGTCAAGAAAAAGAATTTTAGAAAAGTTTCCTTACAACAGTTGTCAACCATCTAATTCTTGTCTCAATAATTTAATTCTTTATTTCCGAAAACATTTTATATTTTATCTCTATCTTTTCTAGAATATTGTAATCTTATCAATAGAACTGACATTTTATTCTCGGCAAAATATTAATAATTTCTGTTTTTAGTAGATGTACTTGCAATATGATTTTTGGAATACTGTATTTAATTATGAGACGACTCATAGTGGCAATTAGCAAGATACGGTATTTTACTAATATATATATATGAAGCAAAAGATATTTGCTAAAATATGTATTACTGTTTTTGTCCACATCTGATTTATTATTTCTAAATCAATAACAAACATCATTTCAGTAAATCCTTGAATTTATTTCGTATGAGCATAGTTCGAATGGCCCATATACGTAGAAACTGTTCTCTATATACAGACTGTTCTCTATATACAGGGTGGTTATAATGGCGCAGCTTAGCCGCAGCTGCTTTTGCGCCATAAAACATCAACCAACGAACCAACCAGGGTGGTTATAAGTAAAGTGACCCTACTCTGGAGCGGGTCCTGTTCAACATATCTCAAAGAAAATTGATATGTATGCTAATTAGACCATGGGGAAGCAATTTCGATGAAAAAAAAATTATTCAAAGTTAGAATATGGCGCTGTAAACTTACCCTGAAATGTCACACTACAATAATAAGACTTTATTATTTAAAGACTGTTACAGAACGTGTTCAATATGTGCTGCAGCTAAGTCGATTATATGCTAGCTGCATAAAACAGCGTGATCAATTGTCGCATGAAGCATTTTCGGGTGGAATTTTAGCAATATATCGAAAGTTAACAAATATGCTAACATTCAGATCAGGGAGAAACCGTGTACGCCTTCCTGATAGGTCTCTGTCTTTCAGATATCTCCACAGCCAGAAGTGACAGGGATTCACATCCGGAGATCGTGGAGGCCATGCATCCGGGTAAGCTCTGATTTATGCGATCATTGCCTAAGGTGGCACGAAACAATTCCTTCACTGGTTGGACCTATATGATGTCTTGCATGAAGACAATGGTCTCTAAACCTCTTTCTTACAAGGTATCACGCTGAATTGCGCATGCAGCATATAATGGACTTAGCTGGAGCACATATTAGACATTTCTGTAACTGTCTTTGAATAATAAAGTCTTATTATTGTTTTGTTGAAATTTCAGATTATATTTTCAGCGCCAAATATTGGGTGGTGGTAAAACTTTGAACCATTTTTTTTTCTTTTTAATTAACTAAAGTATTTTAACGTGCAGATTAAACTTCTATTTTATTGAATAGAGCTAACTATAAAACCACATAGGTGACATTTAAAAAAGAAACTTACAAAGTTTCAGGACTCCTTTAGTCGAGGCCTTTTTTCAAGTAACACAAGCAGTCCTTGGTCTGCAATCCTCCTTTAACGGATTCGTCATGTGAATGGCTTGCGTGATCAGCGCGTCCTGGTGCTGGATTGTCATTCTCGGAAATACTGGTCTGCTAAGGAAAATTCTATTTTCGAGTAGCGCCATTATCAATTCGACTGTTGTTGTTAACTTCATCCATTCAGTTTTTGTGTTTTCTAGAAAAGCCCTTCTAGAGACCATATTACAATACATTGGTAACCGATAGGTCTTGCTTGTAACTCGCTTGCTTTTTTTTTATGATACATCACTCTTAAATTTTCGCAAATATATGTCTTTTTTATTCCATGAACTGTATAATGGAAGGTGAGAAAAATTTCGAAATTCCACTTTTAGATATTCTAATAAGATGGGAAAACATGGAATTCACCACTTCCGCGTATCGCAAGCCTACCGATGCTTTAATTATTGTACCGGAAGCATATAAAAGAAATTCATTACACATAGCATTGGAAAGGGCTGTTAAAATATGCTCAAACTACAAACTACTGCACGAAGAAATATGCTTTATAAAACAGATTTTCATAAACAGTGGGTATCCTGAGGAGTTTCAAAATAAACAAATATGCAGAATTATACATAGAATAAAGACTGAAAGAAGGAACAAGTCATATTCCAGAAGTAGTCCGTCAAGCAATGGCAATTCCAATAAGGAACTGTAGATTAAAAAGAAAATACGTATCCACGTTTGTAATGAATCTATGATAAAAAAAAAATAGTTAAACCCATATTAAGCACTGTAGGAATGTGAGTAGCATGTAGACACAGAAATACAATAAGGCAATATTTGAGCTGAAACAAACAACAACAAGATAAAAAAAGGAAGAATAGAGCCAAGCAGCCATCTACCGATTTCGATGCAGTAACCTCTTCATTTACTCAGGGGAGTCAAAAAAGACCTTTGTACTCAGACTAAAGGAACATGAAACAGCTGTAAAATAGCACTCCAGCACATTGCCAAAAAACTGGGTATAGAATTAACATGTTCGAACCAATAGTTCGTGGATTACAAAAAAAAGACATATTTCCGAAAATTTTGTGAGTCATGCATTGTAAAAAAAAAAAAAACTAGTTACAACCAAGACCTGTCGCTAACTAACGTTTTGCAAAATGGTATCTAGAAAAAATAAAAACTGAACGGAAGAATTTAACAATAGCAGACGAATTGATAACGGTGCTACTCAAAAATGGAATTTTTCTTAGCAGACACCAGGAGACATTGATCACAAGAAGTCAAGCCATTCACATTATAAATCGGTTAAAGGAGCATAGCAGAGGCTGCTTCTGTTACTTGAAAAAAGGCCTCGACCGAAAGAATCCTGAAACGTCTCAAGTTTCTTTTTTAAATTTTACAGTATCTGTGTGCTCTGGTTAGCTTATTTTATTGATTTTTTTTTCACTGGAAATCGCTTCCTCGTGGTCTAATTAGCATATATAGAAATTTTCCTTGAGATATATTGATTAGAGCCCGCTCCAGAGAACAGTAGGGTCATTTTAATTATAATCACCCGGTGTATACAGTACATAAAACAGGTGGCCACAATTAAAGAATCCCAATGTATATTCAGAGCTCTCTGTAGCTCCAACAAATAAGCGGAATACCATCAAAATTAAGAAATAGGCTATTCCGAGCATCTGAAGAAGGATTCATTGGAAAAAAAAATAAGTTCCTAAATCTGCCGTTACAGTAAAATACGGCGCTTTATGAATAGCAAAGATAAAGCTACGATGAATTTTCAAATTTATGCTCTTTTCAAAAAGTGAGACAGAAACTGAGCTAAAGTGCTACATAACAGCTGCCAAAGCTCCGAACTGGCTCACAGTCGCTGATGATGAGTTGATTTTCGACATGATTTCCATTATTATCGACTAAAAATTACATAACATATACAATGTACTCCACTGCGGACTGCAATATCTCGGGAGTAATGTTTCGCACAAACAGTGTTATGTTTCTCTTTAGAGACACTTTTGCGCTAGACTTTGGTGTTGAGATAACATCATAAAAATCACATGGTGTTAAATCAGGCAAGCGTGATGGCCATGCAGTAGGAAAGAAGCGACTAATTATTTTTTTTCAGTAATGTCGTAAAAGCTGCTATTAAGGAGGAGTCACATCTTGCATAAAAATTGTCTCATCCAAGCATTCTTTTTCTGCAGTTGAGGAATAACGAAAGGATACAGCGTACGGTGATATCTGTGTGCTGTAATGAAGCAACAGGCTGATCCTGATGGGTGCAATCCATGGCCCTAGGATAAAATTTGACAGACAGTAAGTTTCGGCGAGTGCAAGGAATTTACTGATTTATATCGGATCCTTTCGATGTCCATAAGCGGCAGTTTTGAGTCTTTACAGTCCTGTCAATATAAAAATGGGCCTTATCTCCCCACAGAATGTTCCATGGTCAGGCATCACCCACTTTCATCCTGGCCAAAAATATTAGATCAAGCGACAGTCGTTTATAAAAATCATCTCCTTGCAGCTGTTGATAGCGTCTGATCTTGTAAGGATTTAAGTGGATTATTTTCCGAAGAAGAGTAGAATCAGGGACATGTACTTGCCTCGATACTCTTGGTGCGCTGTTAGTGTCAGCAGCATTATCAATGGATCGGTCGACAACAGTAGTTACCACTTCCTCTGCTACCTGAGGTGAAACAGGCTTCCTTGCTCTTCCAGGTTCAACTTGCAAGGTTCTGGTTTCCTCAATTTGTTAATCATCCTTCGAACTGATAAAGGATCTTTACGTAAGTTCTTATAGTGTTGAAATTCAAGCAGAGCGGCTGCTGCATTGCATCATTTAAGAACTTCATAACTAAAGAACATACAGAATGCGCTTGCTATATTCGTGTTTTATTACTTTATTACTCTCTGCTAATTGCTAAACGCAAATTTTCTACTTTCTTAGGTGCAATGCGGCATGTTTTTTATTTTGAAAATAAAATTTCAGACCAATTCAGCTTCTGTTTCATTTTTTGAAAAGAGCAAACGCAAAAATTTGAAATTTCATTTTTTAGCTTTGTCTTACTTATTCATTTGTTAATACATGTCCTCTTGTATTGCGCCATATTTTACTCAATTGATAGATTTTGGAACTTAATTTTCTTTTCCACAGAATCCTCCTGCCCATGCCTGGAATAGTCTATTTTCTAATTTTGGTGGTACTCCGCTTATTAGTTGGAGGTACGGAGAGAATTGAATAGGATACTTTAATTACGATCACGTACCATATACTGTATATTTACATACATATATAGTAGATACAATATATATTGAAAAAATGGGATATGTATGTAATTGTACCAATATTAATTTTATCTTGACCAGACTAAATATTAGTGGACCAGACTAAATATTAGTGGGCCCGTAGCCGAGTGGGTAAGGGCGCTTGGCTGCGGGTTGGAGGTGACGGGTTCGATTCCCGGCCTCGGCGGAGGACGGGAATTTTTCCACGCTTCTTTCTCCTCCAAACGGGCCCTAGGGTCTACCCAGCCCTCTATAGAATGGGTACCGGGTTTCTTTCCCTGGAGTTAAATGCGGGCGAGCGACGGGCCGACCCCTTTGTCCCGTAGGTTCTGAACACTGGAGCCTACCCTCCAGCTGCATTGCGCGGTCCTCTGGGCCTGATCGCAACTTTAACTTCAACTTAAGACTAAATATTAACTTATTTTGAATGAT
>JAFIDM010009631.1:366356355-366412855 GCA_023159025.1 Thereuonema tuberculata
AAAAAATGGGTTTAACGTGCTGTCAAATCTATTTGGAGATGACTGTTAGGCCCAATACAGAATTAACAAACAAAATGCCTTTCAGATTCATTTTTATGAGGGGGACCAGAGTACAGCTGTTTCACTTTTCTACTGGATCTTCAGCTCTAGCCAGCCCCCTCGATAAAAATGAAATATAGCTCTAAATAAAAAATATGCAAGTCAGTCTGTTTGTTATCTAATGCATCCTAAGAAACTTAAACTTCAAGAAAGAGGAGGTTTGCAAGAACAATTCTTATTGATTCTGATTCAGGTCCCAACATTGATTAGCGACAAAATGGATTGCTGTCAGAGCATAAATAAGAAAAAAATGGTAATTTTTTCTTAGGAAGCTGAAATTGTGATGATTGAAAGGTTCCAATTTGAACTCAAATAAGTACACAATGTTTGAATTAAAGATCACTGTCCTGTAGCATAATTATTGTTGATTCTTTCCAAAAAAGACACGAAGTTGATATGCTATCTACATACGTATTTTTTCTGTCGCTAATTATTCTAATTGAAAGAAGGCAGCATTTAATACTTTTTTGAATTTAGCATCCTTTTCCATCAATTAATTTCCTAGATAAGAACCCTTTGATTATCTAGGGACAACAGTTGTTGACCGTTCGCTGTGGCCCAAACTATTTCAAAATAATGAAATTATCTTCTGCGGATGTGTTTGAATGCTTGTCTGTTTCACCATTCATAAGATCAGACAGACACTGATCTTTGTAACTATGATATATTAAATTCTATTTTTTCTTCTGAAACGAGATTCGCATTAGTCCAACTTGATTCCTCCTTTAATGTCTAAATTTCTGAAAACAAACCTATTCATTAATTTTGCAGGCAAAATATTTTTATCCATGGAAAATGGAAAGGCTAATTTCTTTTCTCTTTTTCTTTTTCTTTCTTTTTTTATTATTCTTGACGTAAAAGATATCTGCAACTTAAGAAGCTTCAAGCTTCCAATCTTAAAAAGAAAAAGAAAAAAAAATAAACACAAGAGAGCACTGACATAAACAGAAAACAGTATTTGAAAAGCTTTTGATTTTTGTTAACCAAAATTTCTAAAGTTGAATTTCAATTTCACCGTTGCGTTGTTCTTCTTGTGTTGTGACTTAAATCCAGATCGGATTAGTTACACTGTATGATGGAGTAATTAATGCTGCTATCCTTTGATATACAGGATGCATCTGTAAAGTGATAGTCAGACTTTGTCTTCTATGAAGAGAAACAAACACTGAAGAAGAAAGAAACATCCAAGCCCCACACCGGAATTCAAACTCAGATTCATACGCATTAGTCTCATGGGTGGCCGTCGTGTTGACCACAAGACTGCCGGAATGTCTCGCCATTGTAAATTCGTTGACAAACATGAAATCAAATAACAGTATCAAAGTTGGTTAATGGCACAATTGCAGTAAGTAGATAAAAAAAAATAGAAAGAAAAATCAGGGAATTGATAAAGTAAATAATCTAATTTTAACTTCAAAACATATTAACTCTAAAAAGAAAAAGAAAAAAAAAATAATCAATTGACGCTTAGTCGTTTTATTATAAAAAGATATTTCCTGCTGTGAAATTATAATTCTAAATTTCTTGATGCCTATAATGACCTCCAAAAGTGCTTTACAGAAAATAAAATATGAAAGTGAGTCAAATGAAAAATATTAAAAAAAAAAATGATTCCAAGCTTGAAGCCTATTCTCTCTAGCCTTTACGATAATTAAAACAAATTGATTTTAAATAGATAGGAAGAGCAGTTCATTAACTTTACAAAAAAGAAGACAATTAAGTTTTTCTTGATGGTTCACATCGATACAGAGCCTTCTTATAATTCTTAAGAATTAACTACAGAAATTTCTGAATTGAAATTATTTTTAAGATGTTGATTATAAAACATTTAATCCACAGTTTTCCTAAAATATTTCATACTGATGATGTACATTTCCACAGAGTAATAATGGTAACACGTGATTTTTTAAGTAAACAATGTTGTGCCAATACTAATTTCTTGTATATTATTCATACAAAATTACTATGCATGATATTGAAATTTTAAATAACAACAAACTAAATTTCTGGATATTTCTTGAATTGTAATCTGAAATCAATTATATAGTAGTAGCATATGAATAATGTATATTAAATTTAGTGGTGGTACAATACGTTGCTTAATTCGAAATCATATATTAGTCTATCATTGTGCAAAGAAAACTTGTTTTTATAAATATCTATATCATCTGTAAGAAAGACATTAGATACTTGTGGATTGCATATTTTATAATTACAATCATTTTTTTCCAATATTTTAATTAATATGATGTAGATTACATGAAGAAAGATTGTTAGTAGAATATTGAATTGAAAAATGCTTACTCTCATAGATCCTTCCCCATCCTGTTGCATAAGCGGATTCACCTACAAATATCTCGTCTTCGTCAGGTATACAGATAGGGACGCTATTCTCCTGGTATTTGATTGGGGTTTGGAATCGAATGAGGGCGATGTCATTCTGCAGTGTCAGTCTTTCAAATTCCGGATGAATAATAACTCTATCCACAGATACATCAGTGTGGCGCAATGGTTCTATTTCGGTACTGGTATCAAATTCACCCACACGTATCAAAAAGAGACGCTTAGGAATCCTGGTATTATGGTAAAAAAAAAGAAAAAAAAAAAAAAAGAATAAGCGAATATGGATGTAAATAAATTAATCAGAGATAAAGAAAGGACAGGATACAGAAAAAGCATAGCACAAAAAAAGAAACAATATATAGTATATACTTAAGATTAAACAGAATGATAATCAAATCAGTAAAAAAAAACTTGTTTAATAGGTCACATTTTCTAAATAAACATTAATAAAATTATGAATTGTAAATTCTTGATTGAAAAGTATGATATTTTGAGCTTTTGAAAACAAATCTAAAAAAAAAAATACTGATGAGATTAACTTCTTACAAGAAATCTTTTTTTTAATAACAAATTTATTTAATAATAAATAAACTAACTATAACGATGTTTATCTAGAAAATTTATAAACGTGGACATCATTTGTTTCTGCGATCTGTTAAGATGGTACCAAAATCTTCAAATTTAAATAAATAATTTATCAATGAAACCAGCTTTGTATTAAAACATAGTGAAAACAATGGCAGATAAACGGAAGATTCATGCGTAGTTGACAAGGATGTTATGAATTTAAATGATAAAGTTAAAATTAATCAGCTTTTAAAATATAAAATATAAAAATATGAAATTTCTTTGTGCTCTGACATTGAAGGTTTTGCTAACCTGTTCAATCTCCATTCTGTATTTGGATAATTTTATTTCTTCAGTGATACCTAAATCTGGAGAAATTTGTGTCTAAGGAATCTAAACAGTTTAACTACTTACGACTTTAAAAACCAATCGAGTTCAAAATCAGTGAAGATATCACTTCTTAAAATATTCTTGTAAATCAGAAAATACCTAAATTTAAAATCTGTGTTACTATATTTAACTAGAATTTGTAAGTTTAATATATAAATTTAAATTCACATTTAAGTTACTTCTTATCAATATCAATATTCAATTTCAATAATACGAACCTGATTGGTTCAAATACTGGGTTTATTTCGAGGATTGGTAGAAATTTCTAAGCTGTTTGTTGAAAGAGTTATGATTAGTTTAGATTCAATTCAATTTTGATTTCCTGCATTTTCATTATGCTGTTTTAATACTTTCATTGGAATGTTTTCTGTTAGGATTTTATAATAGCTTAAAAGTCCTATCGAGAATGTGTTGTTGACTTATAGGAATAAACAATAAATCCAATAGATAATAAGAAGAGGAAAGTGGTTTTCCTTTGTTTTTAAGTAATGCTTTCGAGCAAACGTATTTTCAACTTATATTTCTGGAATATTAATCGAATAGAAAGTTTTGTGATACATAATCGAATGTAAGTAATGCAAAATTTCTTCTAAGTTTTTTTTCGTACGGTATTTCCGGAAATAAAGAAGAACAATATTATTAATAATTACTTCATAAAACAGAAAAGTAAGAGTTGCTTCCAATTACATGAACGCCAAGGACCTGTCAAATGAATTTCAATTGAAGCAACAGCTTCTTTATTTT
This sequence comes from Thereuonema tuberculata, assembly GCA_023159025.1. Lineage (NCBI taxonomy): Eukaryota > Metazoa > Arthropoda > Chilopoda > Scutigeromorpha > Scutigeridae > Thereuonema > Thereuonema tuberculata. The sequence goes on from JAFIDM010009631.1 coordinate 366,360,499, forward strand.
ATTTGTATAAACAAGCAAACCCCAGTTTAGTTTCGGACGGCTGCCGTAAAGCGAAATCGTCGGATTGAGAAGCACTATCTTTTTTATCAATTACTGATGCATGTACAGCTGTGGAATATGATTGTATTTGAGAGAGAAATTTAACTTTATTTTTACTTTTCATAAATTTACCATCTGTTAATGTAATTTATTGTAATTTGTTTAAGAATGCAAGGTAAAATAAATGTAAAAGATTACAACTTTTATCAAATAAGAAGACATAACAAAAATAAAATTAGTTCTCACTCTTTTACTGATTGAAAATAAGCTTATTCTAAAAAAGTGATGATAAATATACATCTTCTAGGTTTAGATAATAGGTTCCAATATATTATTCATCTTATTATTATTATTACAATATTTCGATCAGCTATAAGAAATTCATTACTGATCTTCAGGTACAGTCTGTAGAGATAAATTCCTTCTATTAAAATTCGTAAAGATTTTAAAGCTAACAATTTATGATTATAATTATCAATATCATTTTACAATAACCAATACTTCTTATTATATCCATAATATTCTCGTATACTTATAAGCAATGAATAATAAAGATGTCATATCACTTTAATCTATAAGAATCTTAAAAATAATTAATATTATTTTTAAATAAGCTCACTCAATATTCATTAATTTTGACTCCTTTTTCTTTATTCATACAAATGTTATGTACCAGTAATGAATTTGTTACAGCTGATCGAAATATTGTAATAACAAGATGATGAAAAATATATTGAATAGTGATTTAGAATTTGCATTTAGAAAAACTTTCGTTTAATTTTGAAATATAGATAATTGGAACATTTTGATTTTGGCGAGAGCATTTCCTAGATTCATTTAAAAATAGAGATGAAAGATCTTTTTCAAGAATAAAAATTTATGTAAATTAAATATTATTAATCAGAAGTTTACGTTTGAAAGAAAATTTTATAAAATAATGTATGTTACATAATTGACAGTGACAATAAATGTGGAACGTTATAGCAATATTCATCCCTGTCGCGACACCTCGATATTTAAGGAGAATATCTGACTGATGATCACCAACAAATATGAAACATCTAGAAAACGAGGAGGTGGGTGTTAACTTTATTACTTAAACATTTTATAACTTACGCAATTTTTATTTCTTAAAATAAATTATAAAAAGGTTAAAACAAATATTATTAACTAGTAGCTTATTTTGGTATACATGTTTTACAAAGAAGTTAAGTTAAAATAATCCGTTACAGGCCTATGTGGTCAGACATCCACCAGCCCTCCTTTTATAAAACATTACTGAAATAAATTCTTTTACTGAAAAGAATTCCAAAAAATATTTACCCTCCTCGACAACAATATAATTAAATATGTGAGAACTGTTTTTATTTTTGAGTGACACTTGTCAATTCAATATCATACAAAAAATACTTTAAATTACATATTAAAACTTTACTTTTATTCAAAAAGCAATAATAATTAGAAGGAAAATAAGAATGGGAAAATTCTTGAGGGGAAAAATGAATAAATTTTCAATTCTTTCAGGACATTCATTTTCCTTAAATTCTATAGAGGATTCCTAAAAAAAGGCTGTCTGATGCCTTACAAAAATCCTAAAATTGATTTGCTGGCTATTTTCAGCCCACAGTGGTAATTATCGGTTTAATATCCCGCCCTGATTTCCTTATTGCAATTGCAGCAAAGTTGTCTGACTGTATTTTCGTTCTTGTTTCTGTTATTTTCCTGGGAGAGTTAAATCATAGGAATTAATCAAGGTCAAGGACACTCTTTGACTGGGTCATTGGTACAAGTTTCCTTGGTGGTAACATGAATAGCAAATAAGATACAAATCGTAAACACATGCCAATGATTTCTTACCCTGAAACACAATGAGCTGCTGTGATTGCCCAGTATTTGTTCAGTAAAGTTGCTCCACACTGATGTTGGAACATCTTTCCCACTTTCAATCGAAGAGAAAGCTATTAAGTAAAGAAAGAAAAAGTTTCTCTTATAATTTCATTTTTAAATTAGAAAAAAAAAACAAAACATAAAAGCAAAAGAATATACTGGTAAAGGTTTTAGTATAGGTCCTTTTAATCCATATTTTTAAATGTAAACATTTCATAATTAATCTTACATTTCAACAGTATTGTTCAATAACTGTTGTATTTTCTATTGGAAAGTAAAAACTATTTTGATTTACATTGAAAATTTAGTGAAAATAGAAAATCTGTTTTGTTTCAATTATACTTTTTTGCTTGAATCTGTCGATAGAAAAGAAGCAGGTTTGGATTTTTTTGTGCGAGAATCAGTTCATTACCTGCCATGGCCATTCACCGAAATAGGCTTTAGTTCCTCCTGTAATTCGCGACTGAAATCCGGTCTTCTTCAATAACTGCCGGCCACAAACTACAAAAAGATAAAGGAAACGAGGTTTCAGGGAAAAAAAATTATTAAAGTGTCAAATAAACAGGATATAATTAGAGATTTAGATTAAAGTAGGATTAAAATTAATGAGTTAAACATCGTTTTCATATAAAAAAAATAAAACAAACTCATAAATTTAATGATAATGAACAGACAATATATATATATATATATATATATATGTATATATATAGAACAGATAAAACTCATATCTGACCCTTCGAGTTTCGCGAAGCTTTTTTTATATTAACTTTTTAAGAGATTTACAAAAATTGACATTATATTTTCAAATCATTTATAATATATATGCATATAAAATTATGTTTTGACTTTCGAAATTCTGGTCTTTGATATGAAGTCGTATAATCTGCTCAATATTTCAAGATTTAATCTTATTCTGATTTACATTTAACAAAGCAGCTAACTTTCTGAAATACCGCAACATTTTAAATGAGATAAATGAAGCAGAACTAGCAGAATTCAGAAATTATTTAGTAATTGCTGATGATTATTTCACTAATTAACTTATAAACTAATTAATTCATAATTAATTTTATAATGAAGATCTGTCCAACAAATTGTCTTTCTATTGCTATAGAAATCCCTTTCAGATTTCATCATTTCATTTAAGATAAAAAAATTCAACTAAATCTCAGAAATGTAGTATACGTGTGGAATGTATGTATATATCTATATACGATGTAGGTATATGGTATGTATGTATACATGAATGTACGATGTATGTATGTGGTATGTATGTATTTCTATATTTACATCTATCATTGATTATTTGTGTATCCCTCCCAAAAAACGTTTGAATCATTGAATGAATTTTCGTATGTAGAGTTGGCCCTCTTTTCTTTCTTTCTGAAAACTTCTCCGTGGGAAACCTTGTGAAGAAATTTTGCCAATAAAATTCCCTTAGAAAATCATTCCTTTAGAAATTTCGTTAGAAATGAAATAATTTATTCTTACTGACAGCAAAGAAGTAGTTTCTTTTGACATCTACCAAATTCTAATCGTAATCGTTTGTTTATAGGCACACCGGGGGTAGGGGTTATTAGGGGTTGTAACTCCTCCGCTCCCATTGCATCCGAAATTGGAAAAAATCTAGAATTTTAGACCTTTTTTGTTTGGTAGGAAAGTTCATCAGTTTGTTTAAACCGTTCTCCTCTTTGGCCGCAATCTGGAAAAGAACAAAGCTTTTGGTTGAACGACTGTGATCATCATAACTTCTATCATTCCAAAATCTTGAGTCTAGGGGTCTATGTGCTTGTAATCAAGTTTAAATTTGCGTGTGCTTTTAATGTCATTAAAATAGTTAGATCTAAGAAATTTGAAGTTAATTGAAAATAAGTTGTAATTTGTAAATTACAAATAACAGACTGACATTATAATTTATAAATACGGAGACTCATTGAAAGTTTCATTATTTTACAAAGAAAAAACAAAAACAAAAAGAACTTTACAATTTAAAGAAAGTTGACCTTGAGCTTTCTCAGGAACTTCTTTTTAACATATATATATATATATATATATATATATATATATATATATAGAAAATGAAATAAATGTTGGAGTTTTTATGTTTATTAATTAAAACACTTCAAAAGAAAATCCCTAGGTGAGCATAGACTGGAAGCCTAATGATATTTTTTTTGTTTTTGTTTTTTTTTTTTTTTTTTTTTATATCTATTGAATTTTATATTATTTTTATTTTTTATTTTTTTTTTATTTTTATTTTTTTAATTTTCTTTCCCCGTCATTTTGTGTTGAAGTAAAAGAAATAAATGTTTCCTGCATATCACCCTAATTTTTGTTACAAGATTACAGCACTTCATGATTGGTATTGTAGAAAACTCTAGAAGCAATACAATTAGAATACCGAATATAACAGTTTATGTCTTGTAGAAACGATTCTTCAGAAAATCGTAAAAAAGAAAAAAAAAAAAAAAAAAAAACACAAACATTTTGGAATTATTTATGTTGAACGTATATCTTCTATAATTGTTTCGATGTAGAAAATGTAAAGAGTAATCAATATTAGTCACAATTAGTCAAAGCAAAGCGTTACTGACGACTGCAATTATTGACGAGTGAGCATAAAATGTACTTGTTTTCTTTTTTGAGTAAAATGTCTTGAGGTTCATTTTATATCAATGATTCGTAATGAAATCTCTTATTTCGTGTTTATGTTTCGTCTATTCTATTGATATCCTTGTTTCTACTATTTAAATTCCATGTCATGAACAAACTAACATCATTCTCCTTTATTATATCACTTACACATACATACTGTACATATATATATATATACATAAATAAAACATCTTATTTTCGAAAGGTATTACATTTAAAAGTTAACATACTAAATTGGTAACAAAGGAAACAAATCCTTTGGGAAATTTTCTTAAAACTCTCTATGGATTTGTACGTGTGTGCATATTATGATTAAAATAGATTTTTTAATTTAAAAAATCCTATCATTTACATTGGGTTTAGAACGCAGTATTAATTTATTAGTCCACAGACGATGAAATAAAGAAGAAAAAGGAAGTTATAATCAAAAATTAGATTCTCTTTTCTTAATGTTGTGAAAAGTAGTATTAGTTTTCCGGAGTAATTCGATTGCATGGAAGATGTTAAATTGAGTATAGAAATATTAAAAATATTAGATAACGGTGAGAGATCGAAAGAAAAAGACAGTCAAATACAAACCGAGTTTTTATCTATTGATCTTTATTTAGTAACCGGTTTCTAACTGTTCAGAACCAAACTTTAAAATCTGATATATATATTTTCAATATTTCAAGAATCTTGTAAGATAAAGAAGAGAGATAAAATTAATAAGTTTTATAGAGTTTATAAACATCTATCATTCACTTGCAATAAACACATGAAATATATTGAGACTGCCTTCGGTAAACTAATTCTGTGTTTGTAATAACTTGAAATGAAAAGAAAAGAATCCCTGCAAGTGATTATAAATGACAGTGTTCAAGAAAAAAACATTATGCTGAATGATGAAATTTACATAATGATCAGATTTTTGATCATTCAGGGTGTGAATGATCGGGTGTCCAGATCAGTTTTTGGGTGTGAATGGCCTAAATGATTTCCAATTAAAAAAACTCCTTAGTGGTTCTTAAAGCAGAACTACCTGAGAATTCTATTTACGTAAGATTTCACATTAGATGTAACACTAAAGCACAATAGGTCTTTCGTAAAATTGGTAATTTTCAGAAAGGAAAAGAGTAAAAAAAAAAAAAAATCTTTTGAATACTCGAAATTTGTAATCTCTTCTTCCTTTTCATTAGTTTTATTTCAATATTTTTTTTTACTTTCTTTTTTACTTTACTTTTACTTGTACTTGATAAATTTATTTGAGATAATTTCAGTTTTGATTAGACTTTCTGAATTTGCGGAAAAGGAAAATTTGCCTTAGGATTTTATATATGTAATTTTAGAATTCGTTCTAATTCTTGATACAATTAATTATTATGTTACAGTAATGTATATTTCGGATAGGACAGGATAGAACAGGAAAAATTTAGGGACAGGATGATTATTTCTGCAATTTTTAATCGTAAAATTATTATCATTAACAATTGATTATTAAATCATCCTTCTCATGATAAATACGATTTATAGTTGCATAATATCATTTCTATTTTACTAATCATTATGATCTTGCTCACATAACATACCCATGAAATTATACATCCTTAAATTTGAGTATATCAGAATCATTTCATGACATACCTTTCTTCGTCCAAACTGACACACATACATTCTTAAATGAAAATTGCTTATGGAGTTTCTTTACTTCTTTTCCTAAAAAAAGAATAAAATAAAGCAGCCTATTCAACACCCTCTTGGGAGATCATAGGGGGCGAGAGAACTGCAGTTTCTCAACTGACTTTCACCAACAAAGTTCAGGTTGGAGGCCAGCTTTAACTCCGGTCCCGATTTAAAAAAGAACTCTAGAGTCTACTTAGATTAAAATAAATCAGTAAACATCTCAGGTTTCCGCTTAAATAAATCTTCCGGCTTATTAAAACGACACGAATCCGCAGTTAAGGGTCCCTACGATTTCAGTTCCGGGCCAAATAAAATTGTAATTATTAGGAATATAACACATTTATTTCTATGTTTTTGTTTTCATATCCAACATGAATCATTTTGAGTCAATAAATGATGTAGATGTTTAACTACTTCAAAAACTTAAATCTCGAGCCCACATTCAAGCGTCATGTCCTTCATCATATCCTCAAAAAAAAAAAAAAAAACAGAGAAAAAAAAAGAAAAGTCTTGTCAACAAATGTAATTAATCAATTAATTAAGAAGTAAATAAATACCGCACCTTTCTATTGATGCACCTACTTTTCGAAACCAATGGTTTACATTGAAAGCGGAAGTAATCTGTTTTCGGATTCCAAAGAAGGTATTTCTTACAATTAACTGATATAATGGCATTCATCCTGACTAAAAGTTAATTGCAAATAATAAATGTTAATACTTTTATATTCTGAAAAAACAAACAAACAAACACGGACAGTTGATAAATCATTTAATTTACTACAAATATATTGTCAAGTCTTTGATTTTCTCTTTTGAATTAATCCTTATTCTTATGTCTTCAATATATTTCGCTATTGAATCTATGAGGTTTTATTAAACATTTGTTTATAGAAGATTTTTTGTTTTTAATTCCAGTGGATTTTTTTTTAGAATTTAATTAAAACTATTGTGTACTTTAAAAAAAGACCAGACACACAATAATTAAAAAACATAAAAACACATTAAAATCTTGACCAGGTTTCGATCGGATCTGTTGATCTTTTTCAAGACTTGAAAAAGATCGGCAGGTCAGATCGAAACCTGGTCGAGATTTTAATTTTTTTTTTTATGTTTTTTAATTACTATGTATCTGGCCTTTTTTTAAAACTATACAATTAATTTCACACACGTTAAATTTACTACATTAATTAAAACTATCTTATGTTATTTGTTTTGTTTTGGTCAGACATCAACAGATACCATTCCATTAATTTCTTCTCAATAACATTTTCAGAAAGAAGACTGAAAGATGATTTTTTTGTTTGATAATAGACAACTTAGAAGATGTAAAACGTTTGTATTGTCCACCAAAAATCAGATTTCAGTTGATAAATTCTTTATTTTTCCTTAATTGAATAGTTAAATAATTTAAGTCCTACTTTGTATTATTTATGTTTCTGTCCTGTTTCCTGCATTGATTCTAAAGAAATAAAAGGAAAGAAAGAAAGCTTCGTAGAGAAATACTTTGTTCATATCCATGTCGCTACGATTGACCGATATCTGAAATTACTGTACTTAGAGGAAACTCTCAACCAGACAAACTTATTAACGATCCATATTTCATTTCGGAATCTTTGACAGAAACAGAACAACCATAAAACAAAGATTTATAGAAAAATTTCAGTTCAAGCATGTTAAATACTGATAAATACTGATAAAAAAGTACTTTTTTTTTTAATAAATTCATATTTTAAATATTAAGTTAGAATATTAAATAATGAGAAAATATAAATTACTAAGATAATAATGACGATATACTGTTTATATATTATTATTACAAAATTTGATTAGAAACATTACTTTTAAAGTTAAAACGTTATGGAAAGAAAATAAAAAGCCACTATTATCGGATTATTAGGAAGAACAATATTATTAATATAAATTAATAAATAAGATTAAAGGTTTAAAGGCAATTAAGTATAACTACTTTATTATCAATATAATGTTATAATGAACTATTCTGTGAAATCACTTGAAGACCGTTTCATCATAGTAAACCTAATTCCGGTTAAACCGCTTGAAATCAAATAATTAAATTAAATACGTTTCACTCGGAAAAAGTAAAATAGTTATCTTAAATCTTATTTTTAAATACTTTTTAATAAGTTAAATACAAATGAAAATCGTTTTGAATTGTAAACATTTGTTGTATGATTAAATTTTCAAAAATTATTCACAGATTTACCTGTAAAAATATTTCTGTAAAATAATTTAGTATATTTGAAAAATGCTTGATATATAATAAAACAATATTAATTTCTAAACAGGAAAAGAAACCAAACAATTTAATTCAATAGTAACTTATGTAATTCTGTTTAGCCAAAACTGTTTTTTTTCCTAATAGTTGGTAAATTATTATTTAAAGTATACTTGTCTTTAATTTTCTGCTGTTATAATTCCTTAATCGTTGCTGTAAGTTAGAAGAAATTTTTTTTTGTTTTGTTTTAATTACATAAATTATTACGTCTTAAATATTGCGCAATAGAATAAAACTGTACAAATTTGAAAAGAAATATAAGCACAAAGTTTAACTTTATGTTATTCTCGTTTGTATTTTATTTTTTCCTTCCCTAAAGATATCTACAAGTACGTAAACAGAGAGATACCGGTATATCTATTTGTTTTTTATGTATTCTGGAAAATTTTGCAAACGCAAAAATTATACGTGGAAAATATCTGACAAATATTTGATTTGCCATTAATTATAATTAAGCTGTGTTTTACAGAATCGTAATTTTTGACATCATCGTTGTTAAAACAAAGCTATAAAGTGAAATGTTTTTCCCATATTTTCATTTCTTTATTTACAGTAGTAGTGATAGGAATTTGGTAGAGAAAAATACGAAATGCATTTGTTTTCGTGAAATATATTCTTTAAGAATTTGTAATTAGTAAAACATAAAGTAAACGATAAACATGCAAAATTGCTGAATTGAAATTGAATGAAAGTTAGGTTTGATAGGAATTGCAAATATTGATTTTTAATTGTTCGTACTTTCATACTAAAGAAAATTACAACAATTTCTGATATCCTGCTTTCTCGAAATGAAGTATTCTTATTATTGTTTTTGCCTTCTTTTTTTTCTTTTTTAATGTTTTATTATCTCAGTAATAGCAAGAATTTGTGTTGATAATTCATTTTTCAGAACTGAGAAATCCGAATGAGTAGAAATTTTATTTAGAAAAGTCGATAAGGAACTACAAGTCCTTCTTAGTACTACAATAGGTATAAAGTAAGTAGAAAAAATACAAAGAGCATTTAAAGATAATTCACGATTCGATATTTTAAACTTAAAATATTTCTTATTACAGAATTACAAATTTTACTAATTTCTCCAATCATTTTTATTAAATTTTTTTATAGGATTTACAGTTAAGCGCACTGAAATTAATAATATTTTAAGGATTTTATGCCATTGGACAATAAGTAATGTTCAGAAACTTAGATCTGAAAATTACTTGTTAAATTATTTGTTAATTTTGTGTTATTATTATTATATAACAGTAAAAAAAGTATCAAATTAACTTCATCTCACATTTGAACAGTAAATTTCAGAATAATCGTTTAAATCTAAGTTCGAGTATAAACAAATTTTAGAAAAAAAGTAATCAAAATACAGCTAATGAAATTGTTTAAATGAACAAACATGATTTAGATTTCTATGATGTACAATTTAATTAAAATAAAAGATTGAAAGAAATATCTTTGTCCCCATAAGAACAATGTTTACATCTCTATTTTAACTTTCAGTCGTACCATGAAAGAAATAAAAAAAAAAGAGTTATCCTAAAATTACTTAAAGATTAAGCTCGAATTATATGAATTCTTTTATTTATTTTTGTTAACGTTGTATTTACATCTTTGAATAGTATTTTTAAGAATAATTGTTTTAGTTTCTGTCTAAGGGTATAATCAACAAAATAATTCTTTTGTATAAGAAAATTAGTCTTTGAGAATATTCTATATTGCAATTAAAATTTGTGCGAAGAATCTTTCAACTATTTTATTTAAGCCGAAAATGATATCATTTAAATGAAAAACTAGATTAGTAACGGGAACATGTTTCTTCATTAATTCCTATAATTGTTTGGGACATGTATGTTGTCATTTTTAATATTTGTCCAAGCAAAATGAATTTAACAGAAATGAGATTAGAAACAGAAACATCCTCCTACTTTAAACTGAGTTGATTTTGACTTAAATATTTGAATAATTTAAATGATCGTTAATTTCTGAAGGTTTCGTAATAATATCTTCAGTTGGAAATAGTTCTTTCAATCACTTATCAGTAAGAAAAACTAATATCAATTCAAATGAAGTTCCAGTCAAAGAAAACAATTTCCTTAAAAAGTATAAATTGTAAATCTAATTGTATTATAATAATAATTCTAATTATTACTGTTTAAGTTTCTATTGAATTATATATTGTAGTCGGCTACTTCAGTTTCAACTGTACTCCCATAAGACCTCAGCTTTCATTTGATTATGTGAGATACTTGCACTTTCATCTAAACATCATCAAAAAATCCCTTTCTCGTGACCCCTAATAACACTTCTCTGAAGTGAACTCCATCCGGAATGCAGTTAAATTATATTTTAAGGATATATACCCTTTGAAAAGGATAATAACCAATTGTAAGTCAAATCTCACGTAAGTAAAAGTTTACCAAAATAAAAAAATAAGCCGAAATGATGTCGAATCATCTTTTAAACTTATCTTTACTTGAACATTTCTGTTGTGTACTTAATATGCAATTTTAATGTTTATTAAAATTCACTTCTTCACTTAAGCTTATATATTATTCCAATTCATCGAATTCATCGAGCAATTTTTTTCAAGAAGATTCTTTCCTTGTTAGAAATAAAAAGCTTTGCGAATTAATAATTTGTTTTCATATCTATTATAAAATGTATTGTAAACATAAAACAATTTCCTTTTTTGTAAATGTGCTTGTTTAAGGTTTGTAAATCACCTTTAAGTTCTTCCCATTTAAGAAAGAAAATTTCACTTATTAACCCTTACCTTTATCTTCTGATAGATTGTTGAGCATCTGCATTACTTTAATTCCTTCTGTTCTCTGTTTGGAAGTGCTTATGGTTCCAATGAGAGATTCAAATCCTGGAATGCTGTTTTTGAACAGTCCTCCTTTATAAACACTTTTGTTGAAGAGTCCACTACGACTCACACTATTGTCATTATGTGCACTACGTTGTCTGGGTGATGAGAGTAACTCCGATCGGACATAGTTCCACAGGCGTTGGAGCAACTGTCTTTTGGAACGATGATGAAGGGTCTGTGGGAACGAAGAAGAGGGGTTAGCTGAAATTGAGTCTTCCACTTTCTCTAGTGCAGTCCAATTCACTTCCTTTCCCGTGGCGGAACTTGTCTGGTTCGTTACATCCGAAAGACCTTCATTGGTTTCTTTTTTTTGAAAAGAAAAAGATATAAATTTAACACTAGTATTTGGATTTCAGATAACAATTGCACAATTTGTTTTTGTTTTTTTTAATATTACTTTTTTAAATGTACATATTTGGCGTTTCATTTACGATATATATATATATATAAGCCAGACAGTGATTTGTGATTTGAAACACCAATATCAAAAAAACTAATCACTGTTTTAAAATTTGCCAAAAACAAAACATTTATAAATAAATTTTTATTTATATATAAATATTGACTATTATAACTATTGTAACTATTGTATTTTCATTTTACCACTTTGAATCAAAGGAAATGTAATATATATATATATATATATATATATATATATATATATATATATATATATATATATTGAAGTCCCAAAATTTGTCCATTTTATATTTTATATTTAGATTTTAATTGATAATCAATATTTAAACCTCAATGAGATGTTTTATGCACATAGCTATTTACTAATTAACTAGACATAAAAATCAGTTAAAAATTGTCGATATTTTCATTTAGTATTTCGATTTTAGTTAAAAAAGAAAAATGGTTCTAGAATTCTTATTTCTGTCGATTAACAAAGTATTGTTTTTTCTTTTTACCTTTTATTATCCATATATTAGAAACTTAATCTAATTTATTAGATAGCTAAAGCATTGATTCACGGAAATAACTCAATTTTAGGCATATTGGGCGTTAAAACAATAAATATACAATAAAAATAAAATAGGAATATTCATGTGCTTGCATCCGACAGTCTTAAATGAATTTCCTTAAGCATAAAAAGAAACACATATTTTATTTAGATGTGTATTTATTGTTTTATTTTTAGTTTTTGGAGGTACCATATTCTTTTTTCATCATTAGATCATAACTCATGTTAGTGAAAAAAATAACGGGAAACAGAGAGTGAAGAAGAAAGTTAGTAAGTATTATGTTAGTGACAAAAAGTTAAAGTCATACCTGCAATGAGTGAGAAATCAGCTACGATGCTTTGGCACAAAATCACAAGAATCAGCAGCCGAAGGCCCAACGACCAGCTGCAGGCAACGTCCATTGCCGAATGTTGAAATGTTGATCTCGGATGGCCACTGCAATAGAACAAACATGGCATTATTACTACTACCGGGTCCTTGGCAGTGTTGAGAGAACACTGATCTCCATCGCAGTCAGTGAATGTCGGATGAAGGGAAAACTGCCGTGAGTTGGAGGAGCGACGCCTTCAGGCCTAAGTGAAGTTCGCCGACCCAGATTCGCAGAGAGAAGTGGGCCAACGCCGCTGTTGTTGTTTTTTTTTTCTGCTTCAAGTTCAAAGTCTTTGGGTTTAAGCTTGTTGTTGCTGCTGCCGCTGCTGCTTTGTCCGAACGGAGATAGTTTCCTTCTTTAGATGGGGTTGCGGTTGGCTTTGGAACGTTGTTCTTCCGAACGTATCATTAGCAGATACCATTGAGTAAACACATTCCAAGTGTTACGCATTTGAAGGTTGTGTGAGAGCCATGACTTTGAAGAGGAAATTTTACGCTTTTGTTCTTTTCCTGCTCAAAGAAAGTCATTAAGTTCATTATGTTAAAAATGAAGAAAGGAATAAGGTGTGTTTTTCTCTGCATCGATTTCATTATTTTTCTTTAGAAGAAAAAATTTTCTTCTGCTCTAAACTCTATGTTTTCTATATTTTGGAGTGGGAATAAGTAGGTGACTAAAATTAATGCAAAACAACTGTAATTTGTGGCTTTGATTCATCGAACCATTAACTCTTTTCTACGATTTTAACAAACAACTATTGATAAGATTAATTATCATTATTATGTTAATTTTTGTTAATTATATTGGTTAAAGTCATACATTTTGCTAAAATTATTAAAAAATATAAAAGCTTATATGAATGTTAGCAATACATTATAAAGAAATCTTTTTTTCATGAATGTAATACTATCTTGGATTTTTGTTTAAGTAAAGGATGGAATTCTTGTGGGAGGAAATTAAGGATAAATTTTAAAGTTGTAGGTTGAATGTTAATGAAATCTCACAATCCCTTCTAGCAATGTTGCTATTGTTGAAGAAAGTTCCTTAGTTTACTACAGGGATTTATTGATTTACTAAATACACTAGGTTTTCAAAATACATAAAATGTTTTTTATCTTACTAAGGGTTCTTTGAGAATGGAGATGTACTATGCGCATAACTGCTAAACTGCGTAGTTCGTGATTTATCCGTGATTTAATTGGAATAAAGTTAAGACATTGGTTTTTAATGTGATACAAATTCAATTTCTGACATAAATTTCCTTTGGATTACTTTTAGTAAGTTTGTCACTATTTCTCTGTTATCAAGAACAAGTCTTTAAAAAAATTCATGAATATCCTGTTTTAAAATGGTTCTTAAATTGTCATAGCTCTCAAATTTAGCCCCACTGAAAAGAACACATATTAAAAACTATTATAAAAGCTTAACAAATCGAAGCTGCAGCAATTCTGTCGTGATCCAAAAGTTAATAATTTATAATATTTTTTCTTTCTCTATCTTTCGACATTCCTCATTAATCAAGGAATATGTTTCATAATTTTATTCCGAAATTAATAGAGACGTTTAAGAAAAATAAGCAAAAAAGCCAAAGTTTAACGTTCTGTGAAATCAACTAAAGAAACCAAGATAAGACAAGGAAACAAAAGAACATCACCTGAATCAAATAGAAATTGCCTTTCCGATTCAATTATTAGGAGAGGAGTTGGGTACGGCCGTTTCGTACTTCTACCGACTCATCAGCTCAACCCTGCCTCTCCCGATAAAAAGACTCGGAAAGGCAAGATCCTATTGATGAGAGTCACCACCAACCTGGAAGTGACACCCAACAAAGGAAAAGCAAGAAAAATAAAATGTTGTGCCTCACGACATCAACAATCCGTAGAAGGACGATGAGGCAGGGTTGGGCTGATGAGTTCGTAGAAGGACGAAATGGCCGTACCCAACTCCTCTCCTAATAATTGAATCGGAAAGGCTATTTCTATTTGATTCAGGTGCTGTTCTTTTGTTTCCTTGTCTTACCTTGGTTTCTTTAATAGAGACGTTAACGTAATTTTTTGAGAATGTGAATTCTTCTCATATATCTTTAAAAAGGAAGATTTACAATAATGTCATTTTTTCTCTTTTTTAAATATTTTATTAAGATCAAAATTCTTGCAACAAAACTTTTGACCACAAATATACTGATGTTTAATATTGAGTTTTTTCGCAGTATTAAATTACATTAGAGATTTTTATAGTCTTTATAGTCTTTATTAGAGATTTTTATAGGAAATATATGTATATATTACTTTCATAACAATAATTTGGGAAGAGATTCGCATTAACAAAAGAAAAGTTTAAACTTAATATTTAGTAGAGAATGGTAAAAGGCTTTTGTAGATATTGTATGATATTGATATGTCCGGCTTTTTTTTTTTAACCATATGAAATCCCATAGTTAGTTTTTAAGCCACTTAATTTTAAACCACGGTTTAAACCCTTTGCTGGGGTAAAGTTTTGCTTTACTTATCCAATGATCTTTATGAGCTTTAAATCAGATCGGAAGAATTAAAAGTGAAATCTTTAACTTTCAACAAATGAAGAAACACCAACAGTTTTTAAATGCATTTGAAATTCAGTAATTACAAAAAGATCTTTTTTTTTATTATTATTATTAAAGTTTAACTTGATAATAATCTATAAATAATCTTCAGCATTAATATTCAAGAAATTTTGAGTAAAGCCTATTTTTTTTTATTATTTTTTTTTTTTTAAGTAATTGTTGTGTATTTCTAAAAAATTTTCGTGTATTTAAAAAACCGTTTGTTTCTCAATGGCTGAAGGAGAAGTAATGTTAAAATCAAATGTGAATTAGCTTTTAAAGATAAGTGATTTTTTTATCTGTTGAAACATTAAAAAGAGGTCTCATGGAGCAATCAGCATTAATCAGAGAGTAATGGATAATCAAAAATAAAATAAAATTTTAAGACGAAAAGACCAAAGAAGGTTCTAGAGTAGGATGTATATGCAGTGGAGCATCCCTAATCCGGAATACTTGGGACTCAGAATATTTCGGAATTATTTTTTTTTTCGGATTTTGGAATAATGGCATGGTGTTGCAGAGAAGTGAAAAATGTTACTTTCATAATAGTTAATTTTACTTAATATAAAAAATATGAATACGAATGAACAAATAAAGATTATAAAATTATTTATTTATCATTTTCAGAAGGAACTTCGAAATAGGTTGACGGATCAGGAACTGAAATCTCCAGGGATGAGAATATTTTGCCATCGACAAGATAAGGGAAACTGTCCCTGAATGACACATTATATGAAAAATTGACAGCGACCATCAAGCGGCTGTATTGACGGATGCTGTGAATTAAGTTTCCCGTGGGTCTATCTTTAATGGGGATGACTGCAGTCTTCATAATTAGAGAATTCACCTGTCTGAGATCTGTGAAAATGCATCTAGCATTTTTTATTCTGCCTTAATTCGCATGCCGCCTTTTGTTATTTAATAATTGTTTTATTTGAGTAGATGAGAGTCACTGTCCGCTGTCCGTTCTCCAAAACCCTCGAACATCCTAGCTGGATTGTCCCATCGGTGTTGTACAATAATAAATAAACGACAAAGAAAGCCATGCAAGTTTAGAGAGAATGAAAAGTGTCAGGAGCTTTTCTGTAAAGATCAGCCTTTAGCCAATCAGAACAGCATATTGTGTATGTAATAAAATCGCTCTGTTTATTACCTAGTCTATCTAGCTACATAGCAAAAAAAAAATAATTAGAGAGAAATGCAATCACGCGATTTTCTATCAGTATGCAGTGGTCTGTATAGGAACAGAGAACATTAAAGATTTGGTTAATGGAAAAAGGATACACTGACTCCATCTTGATAGAATACCCAGAGAAATTTTTCGGCTTTATAATCCCAAGCAATTAATATTAGTTTATCTTTCTTAATGTTTCTTAGAGACTCCCTTAAGATGTTTCCCTTATCATCAAGATGATAAGTTCGGATTTTCCGAATTCTAGATT
Organism: Thereuonema tuberculata; assembly: GCA_023159025.1. NCBI lineage: Eukaryota > Metazoa > Arthropoda > Chilopoda > Scutigeromorpha > Scutigeridae > Thereuonema > Thereuonema tuberculata. Next base: position 366,377,265 of record JAFIDM010009631.1, read on the forward strand.
AGGGATGCTGAATTGTACACTTTTCCAGATGAGTGTGCATATCAGAAAAATTAATAAACAGAGACATTTGGGATTGCATTGTACGTATATTGATAAGGAAAACACCATTATTAATTATCTGGATAACTTCTGGTGTAAGACATCTTATAAACCTATTTTTTGAATAATAGAATGATAATCTAGTGAAATTCATTATTATTGATAGCTTCTTCGTCATATGTACTTATAATCCTTTTGATTTTTATCTCTGAAGAATAGAATTAAGAACATTTGATGATTATCTTTGTACCGTATATCAGGAATAAAGCAGCATATGTTAATGCTATCCTCCTTCACGATAGGTATAAATGAAATTATCTATAATTATTCCTAATGAGTAATTAATTTTGTAATTATATAATTACTCCTAATGGTATTCTACTTGCTTTTCTTTAAAGTGCTGAAGTACACTGATAATTTCATATAGACTCGCCAATAAAAAATGCATATTAATAATCAAGTTCTAAATAATATTAACACATTAATCACTTCTAGAGATTCCTTGGACAACTGTTTTATCTTTTTTTTAAGTGTCAACAGCCACAAGCAAATAATTCAAAAAATAAATTTGGCTTAAATTTTTTTTTTTAATTTTTCAATTATTTTTTTCCTTTTGTATTTATTTTTCCATCTCTTTGTAGCTTTCAAGCTCCTTTTGAATCCGTCGAAACAAGAGACATAGATATGGATTACAATTACTTTTTTTTTCTTTGTCTTTACAAGAGCTTTTTTACAAAATCTCTATTTTACTCTATTATTTTCTGAATAAGTTACCATTAGAGATGAAGTAATTTAGTATTAACAGCAAAGGAATACAAGGTAATTAATGCTTTTAGACAGTGTCAAAAACAAAGCGGCCCCATAATATGCACAATTGTATAAACAAAATAATTAAAAGCAAGAGCATATAAATGCAATACCGTTCCTTTTACAGGCAAGCTGTAATCTAGGAGCCGCTAATACAATGCTTAGTGCATCATTTGGATATGTTAAAGAATTTATGAAACAATACGTTTGTAAATATTAACAATGACGTCGTGTTGGCAATTGTTAGTATTGTTATATATGAAGCATCAGTATTATTACTGTGTTAATTGTTGTTATTATTATTACTAATACTGCTATGGAAAACGTTAATTTGGGGGGTCATGGAGGAGTCCTACAGGTCTGATTTTTTTTATGTGGTCACCTACTTTTTGATGCTGAACACAATGGTGAAGGTTTCATTCTAATATCTCTAACCGTTTGGCCGCTACAGAGTATGATGTACAGTGTGACATTCAGTGTGACATACAGACAACACAAAAGCAAGAGCGATTCCCTATGATAACTGTAACATGGGACCTCTAATAAATTAAGGCCAACAAATTAAAATTTGTTATTAAGAACAATATGAATTCAATATGAATTTTTGCCTATGAATTGAACAATTTAAGTATTAGACAATGGATGACAAAATATAAGTTACAAATCGCTTTTGCTAATTTTTTCTTAATAAGCGAAACTTCAAATTTTTAAAGGAGATATTTTTAGCATTCTACTAAGCAAACAATGTTGAAGATATCGTAAACTACTACCAAAATGCAAATCGTAGACTGCAACAAAACTACTTCCAGGAATCAGGGTCTTTTTCATTTCTAAAAACTTTCATCGGAAATTCTGGACTAGCAATTCTTACAAAATGCTTAATATTCATTGTTTAGCTATAATTCTTTGCGAAGGCGTTCTATCAGTTGGATGAAGGTGGGATTCAGTTAACGTCAAGGAAGTTGAACGTGTGACATGATAAGTTGTTTTAAAGGCTGTGGAAACAGTGTCAAGATCTAGAGGATATTGATAGAAGGCCAGTTGAAGGACGGTTTTGCGCCACAAGACATGTGACCACTATCTGCAAATAATCTTTAAGCGTCAGACAAGTACGACCCATTCTTAGCTTATTTCGTAATTCTGCGACTGAAAGTAGAATTTTAAGTGGAAAAGGTTTTAATTCAGGAGACCAGAAATCTGTCTCTTCTTGTCTGCAAATTCATAAAAAAAAAGGGAGCGTTTCGAGTCAATACATAACATTCGCAGCGAAGTGTTTTTCACAGATGAGGCAAGACGTTTAATTCCAGAAGAACTTTTTATCTAGGATAAACGAGATACACGATATAGACCGCCAAATATTATAGTTATCAATCATTTTAAAGATAGAGTTCTATTGATTAACACAGAGACTACTATCAATGGCTGTATAGATTCTTGTTACTTTTGAGATGAGATCCTTAAATGTTCTTCAATTCGAAGATGCAGTTCGTCAGGAATCAAACTGAAGGATGATAATTCTAGTCTACACAAGACTAGACTTTACCTTTCGACTTTACCTTTTAAAAACATGCTTTTGGTTAGAATTACAGTAAAGCCCCGCTAAACCGGCATCCGATAATCTGGCACATTCAATAATCCGGCATCGGTCTAAGGTTTTTTTTTTATACTGAATAAGCCTTCCGGGCGCGTTCGGCAGAGTTCGGACGCGTTCGGTAGAGTTCGCGGGCAATCGGCTGAGGTCGGGCGTACACGGCAGTGATGACAACTCTAATAAAGTAACTATACTATACTGTATGTACTGTATTCAAATATAATACTACATAAAAATATATTTTGTTGTTTTGTTTTTAACATTTTCCATCACTACCGAAATCAGAGAAATCACAATAGAACACGGAAAAATGGCCTGATACCTATTAATAGCCCTTTTGACTCTATTTTAGCGGTATTTCCGCTATCCTCGCAATAACGGCTATTTTTAGACGGCGCTCAGTAATCCGGCATTTTCGGTAATCCGGCACTGCCGAAGTCCCGAACGTGCCGGATTAGCGAGTGTCTACTGTACCTGTTAGTACCTCTAACATCCCCAGATTTTGCACGGAAAGTGACAATTCTCTGGATTCCTAGTAATGTTTTCCTTAAAACCAAGAAACCGCGTTCAAAGTATGCTGCGCAGGATATGTGCACTTATCGGGTGATTTGGTTACACAGCCAAAATTACATAAATTAGAATAAAAAATTCGCATGAAAATCTGATTATTTTAGTCAACGTAAAAAAATAATTAGAAATTAGGAATAACAAAGATTGCAGTTTAATTCGTATCTAGGCAAATCTAAGTAGGATACCTGCAAATTATTCTTATCTAGAGCCTCGCAAGTGATAGGGAAGACTTTGCAGCTGTAAACTTATTTAAAATAATTAATTAAATAAATATAACAGCAACATTTTACTTGCATGATACATATAAAACAAGAAAAATAAGCATAAAAAACGCAAACATTTAACGATTCGTTGAGCTATTTTTGGAAATTTCGTACCGGGAACCCAAGACATTGTTTCGAGATTTTTACCTCTCGTCAGTTGAATTCGCCCAGTCCTATGTCTATGTTTCTTTTCATTCCACTGAGCTTGGACCACTTCGAAACACTGTCTTGGGTTCCCGGTACGAAATTTCGAAAAATAGCTCAGTGAATTTCCAAAAATAAGCTCAGTTTAATGTGAGAGTTTTTATGCTTATTGTTCTTCTTATATATGTATCAGGCACATAAAAGTTTGCTTATATATATTCAGTGGAGCACCGTTTATACGTTTCTCGTTTATACGTTTTTATCATTTATACGCTTTTTTGAATGGTCCCGTCAAAATCCAATGCATATTAATGTTGAATAATTTCATTTATACGTTTTCCTGAAATTGTAAATTTCATTTATACGTTTTTTCAAGAACTCAAGAAGAGAGAAAATGCGCATTTCAACCTCAGATTCCCACCTACCGATTGTCCAGTCTTAGAAAAGGCATGCAAGAATACCTCAAAAGTTAAGATGGCACTTTTAACTGTGCACAATGAACTTTTTTCTGTGCATTCCAAAAAAGCCCTGTAATCTAAAATAACAAAATATTTTGTAAATGCTCAATGAATATGAATAGTGGTACTAGTTGTACATTAAATCCGGAATAAAAAGTTTTGTATTACTTATCTCTTGTATTTCATTTTCATGTAATATTTTAATTTACCTCTGACTTTTTATTGTTGGTTATTACGAAATTGTTCGTAAATTTTCACTTTTGTGAATTCCGTTTGTACGTTTTTTTCATTTATACGTTTTTTTTTTCTCAGTCCCTTGAAAAACGTATAAACGGTGCTCCACTATATGTACATATATATATTGTATGTCTGCTTTACAAATTAATATTTCATATGCCAAGCTTTCTGATAACGGGGATTGAACTGACAATACGTAGAAACCTCGAAACACTCTGTCGCAGGTTCCCGGTACGAAATTTCCAAAAATAGCTCACTGAATCTTTAAATGTGTATTTTTTTACGATTATTTTTCTTGCTGTAAATAAATAAATTAACACATTCTATTTTTGTTTGAAGTTATTTTAACTTATTCTAGTACTCTCGTACTAAAATACTGAACTGTTCATATATTTAACTCCAATGTTTCTGTTTTATAATGCTTTCTTATAATTTTGGTTACATTTTAGTGCAAAACCCATAGGCAACAGAACCTATCCCTTATAGTAGTCTTGAATGTATGTGTTTGTAGATTATTAATTTACCTCATTTGTTTATATTAGTTTAAGAAAGATACGACAGGACTGAATGTCTAGCGGCTGTATGAAATCATTATGTGGAAAAAAAAAATCTAGTGGCATCAAATATTTTGGGAGCGTTTGTTATAAGACTTAATTTCAGTTGATTCTTTTAAGAGCAACACTTTAATTTTTATTCTTCTTACAATTGGGCAGAAAATGAACACATTTACAGAGATAACATCTGAATTAAAGTCAAAGACTTTAAAATTGAGAAAATAAATGCAATTTTACAGAAACGAAGGAGTGTGAGTCACGTTTTAGCTCGAGAACAGCTGAGGGGATTTGGTAATTTTGATGTTGAATGAGATTCTTGATAATATTGGTTTCATAAAGATTTAAGAACAGTAAGAACTAGTCACGAGAATCATTCAAATTAACTTAATTTGTAAATTATATCAACTATAGTTTGTATCTTTTTATAAAAAAAAAAAATAGAATAGAATATTTTATATGTGTATACCTTTCGTTTTAAATTTGTAAATATGTTAATATCTATTGATAAATTTTAAATATATATAAAAAAAATAATTCCTAAGAAATATCATATATAATAACCTCTATAAATAAATAATATCATAATATAAACCCTAAAGATATCTTTGAGAGTTTTGGTAATTGTCATAAATAAAACAACGCGTCAGTCCATAGTTGAGAATAACAACAACAATAATAATAATAGTAACAACAACAACAACAACAACAATAATAATAATAATAATTTTTTTAAAAAAAAAAAAAAGGCTAATACAGTACAGTCTCGTTAGGGACAGAGAGTCCCTATCAACGAGTTCTGGCAATTAAGTAAGAACAAAATTATGTTTAATTTAAAAAAAACAATAGTGTTAACAAATAATATATGATATCATTATCCAACTATAATTTTTACAACAGTTATATGTAGTCACCAATAATATTTCTTACAATCATTTATTATTTTAAAGTAGTTCATGAGATTTGTATAAATAGATTTTACATCAGTATATCAACATATAGTTTACAATAACAATATACTTATAGATAAAGTATAAATTGAAAGGACTGAAAGGATTATGACAATAGTGATGAGCCTAAATATTTTCTATAATCCATTTTTTTAACTTTCGTTTTACAATTGAGATATTTTGATAATCATCAAATATATTTATAGTTATGTTATTTAGAAACCTTTCTATATTGTAATTGATATTTCTTAAACCATAATTATTGTTTATGTATGGATAGGTTAGTTTAATGTTACTTTCTTTCCTTAAATTGTAGTTTTGTGTATTGTTATTTTTTATCTTCCATACTTCATAGTAATTTTGAAATATTATGTTATGTAAAAATTTTTATTTTGGAAATAATATTCCGTATTTAATTAGTAGATTATTTCTTTTTTGAATATTTTTCCAAATTTTCTTAGAAAAGATTAATTTTAATACTTTAGTTTGAAGTATTATTATCTTTCCAGATTAATTTCATTTGTATTGGCCCATATGTTTACTCCATAATTTAAAAGCGAGTCGAATAAAGCATAATTGATAAGAATTTTAGTTTTTAGTGGTACAATATTTTTTATGTAGTGAAAAATATAGATTGTTGAGTTTAGTTTTTTATGTATAATATTTATTTGGGTATTCCATGTAAATAAATTATTTATAGTAATTCCCAAATATTTAAAATCATTTACAATATCAATTATAGAACAAGTGTTACAATTGTTAGTTTGTTTCTGTAGAGATAAATGTGAATGAAAATGTAATCTTGGATGGAAGTTTGTTGCTTGTTTTTTTGGTCTGATGATCATGCATTTCGTTTTTTCTTTTATTTATTGTTAATTTGTTATCATGCATCCATTTTTGGAGAATGTTGAAATTTTTTTGAATAATATTATTTGCAATTAGTGGATCTGTGTTGGCAGTGAAGAGTACTATATCATCTGCATATATGTACATATGACAATTTTTTATTAATAGAAAAAGATCATTAATGTAGATTATAAATAACAGAGGTCCTAGATTAGAACCCTGTGGGATACCATAACTGATCTTTTTCCTCTTACTTATGTTGTTGTTAATGTTAACATATATTTTTCTGTTACTTAGATAATCCTTTATTATTTGTAAGAGATCACCTCTAATTCCACTGCTATTTAATTTTTTATTAATAATTTACGATCTATTAAATCAAATGCTTTACTTAAATCTATTGTTGTAAGGATTGTTGTAAATTTATTTTTATTTAATTTACTATTTATATTACTGCTAAAGGTTTCTAATAATTTAGTAGTACTTTTTGATTTTTGGTATGCATATTGATTTTTATTAATTAATTAATTAATTTATTTATTTATTTGTTAATAATAATAATAATAATAATAATAATAATAATAATAATCTTTAACATAATTATAATAATAACACTCATTGCAATTTCACCAGAATTGCGACAAAATCATTTTAAATAAATTTAATTTGAATAAATTTAATTTGAATTCAAATGTATTTTCCTTTTAATACTTCTAATTTTAATTCTCAGAAGCATTGGCAAAAGAAGAATAAAGCTTCACAAAAATCGAAATTGATTTCTGTAAGAATCATCATCAAGAAATTTCAAACGAATTCTTTCCATTGAATCTCACTGTTGCAAATGCAGCTGCAATAAATGGCGATATATTAAATCATTGCTGAAAGAAATCGATTCATTAAAGTGCGAGGCTCTAAATATTAAAAAAGGAGGTAAAACTTCGAATTATGTTGTTTTAGTTTAAAATAAAAATTTAAAAAAATCAATGTTTGATCTTAAATTGTGTCTTTTCGTAGTCCTGGTGGCAACTTAAGGAACTGACCAGTAACAATAAAAAAAAAAGTTTTCAAAATATCGGGGGATAAGGACAAAACCTTCAACTTGCTATCGAACCAAAAAAACGAAGAAAATATAACCAATTTAAAAATATTAAGGTGGGGGGGGGGGGGGGGGGGGCTGCATTGGTGACTAAAAATATGATAAAAAAATGCTTCATTCTATTACCAATGAAGCATGGATAAAGAATGTATAAAATTCTAGAATAAAAGTAATAGTAGGACGAATCTACAGAAAACCTGCAATTTCAGTCAAAAAATTTTGAGATTTTAAATTACAAGATTTCCTTTTCAAAAAAATTGAGATGATTGCTTTTGACGTTCTTACATCCATGATGTATGTGGTTCAGGTCAACGCATTTTGGTTATTTTTAAAAAAAAAAAATAAAAAAAATAATGATAGGCTATGTTCACAGAAGTGACTTGTGTTAATAACGATGTCGAAGTTTAATATAAATTATATTCGAAAAAGTGAATTTACACGGGAAAACTATGAAATAAATAAATAGAAGACTATAATTTATGAATTAAAAGAACTTTTTATCAAAAGAGGAAATCATGTACAATAAAAATGAATCAGACTGACAATCTTAAACGTCTATAAAAATGTAAATATATAATTACATATATCATATATTATATTACATATATTTATATAATTATAAATATCCTTATTGGCATTTAATAAAGATTGGAAGTGAAAGACAAGTCTTCGTGAAAAACATAGTAGCCGCTATTGTTGATGATTCTCACTTCCATGGACCCCAAATGTCCACGAAAGTGATGTCCACGGAAGTGACGAATACTTATGTCTCTTGACCCATGTGCTCTTCATTTTGAGGTTAGGAACACGTGTCATTCAGAAAATTAAGTTTACCATATTTCAATTATCATGCCTAGAAATAATCATTTTTCCGTAAAAAAATGAGGTTCTAAACAAGACCACAGAAGTGACGGGATGAGCTGTGCAAATGACGAAAAATGAATAAAAAGGTAATATTTTCCTGACAAATGTGCGACTCAGACGAATAAAATCACTTCCCAATTCAAAATCGCAGTGTAAACTTTTGTTTTTAAGTGAAATGGAAGACAACTAGCGCATCGGGTGGATTTTTTAGAAAGTTTAGGAATGTCCACAAAAGCGATGGCTAAACCTTGTGACAGGACTTGTGGTTGCAAAAAAATTTTACTGATAATTCGAAAAAAAATTTCACTCAATATTGTGATAAATTTGTGTATTTTCTGATTTCACAATATATATATTATTTGAAAAATATTAAAAAATAAAGCAGTTTGGATCTTTAGAAGCTATCCAACTGTAGCTTGTGACAGTCCACGGAAGTAACGAATCACCTTCTGTAAACAACTTTTTTTTTGGAAATTCCAAAAAATTAAAAAAAAAAATATATACTAAACTATTGTATATTTTGTACTGCAATGTGTGATTTTGAAAAATGACAAATATTTTCAATCATTTTCAATTTATTGCTTTGTGACACGAATTTCAGGTTTTCCGTAGATTCACCCAGTAACAACATTGGCCACCAGTAATATATTAGTAAAATTTTCTCAAAATTACAAAATATTTAATTACAGAATATTGCTTTTACTCTTTTAAATGTATTCAAATCATACTGTACTTACTTCAAATTTCTTAAATTTACTAATTTAAGATTAGTTATTGTCATTTTATATTTTGGTATTGTTATTTAATTAAGATTTATTCAATAATCCACAGCGAACTAATTTACTTGTAAGTATAGATTAATAGGTCTACTATTTAAAACTTATAACAAATTGTAATCACCTCCTGATATGATTCTTTTTAATCCTAACGGGACTAATTATTATTATAATTATTATTATATCGAAAAAGTTTCAAACCATGGGATTCCCCAGCTAAGACAATATGGCGGGTCAAGGACCAAAGCACATATTGCCAAGTGTATTAAAAAAAAAAAATAAATTTGGAAGAATAGTTAGGGATGTGTGCTTGTGTCCATAAATTTCCGAACTATGCGTGTTGTGTTGAGTACTACAGCCTTCTGGAGTTGTGCATAAGTGTTTTTATGAAGTCCTAGTGTGCTGAGGCTGTGATGCAATGTGTGAGGCACCAGACCAGTGACAGACAGAACGATGGGTACAACACGTACTCGGTCCTGCCTCCACTGCTTCTGGAGCTCGTGTGCTAGGTCTGTGTATTTACTTATCTTGTCAGCGTGAGTTTTCTGCATGTTCTTGCTGATGGGAACTGCAATATCAATGAGATAGGTCTGTTTGTTGACCTTATCAACAAGTGTAATGTCAGGTCTGTTGTGATGTATAGTTTTGTCTGTGTGAATGGGACGGTCCCAGTACAGCTTATGTGAGGGTGACTCTAGTACGCTTTGTGGTGTGTACTTGTAGTATGGGACCGTGTTCTTAATAAGTGAGTGTTTGTGTGCTAGCTGTTGATGAACGATCGATGCTACCTGATTGTGTCGGTGGAGATAGTCTGTTTGGGACAGAAGGGGACAGCCAGATATTATGTGGTCGATCGTCTCATGTGTAGTGTGGCATTTCCTGCATCTGTCGTCGTGTGTGTTTGCGTCGTGTAGAATGTGTTTCTTGTAGTTGCGTGTGGAGATGACTTGGTCCTGTATTGCGATCATGAACCCTTCGGTCTCCCCAAACAGCTCACCACTCATCAGCCATCTGTTCGACGCTTCCATGTCGACATGAAGTTAGCTGAGTTCGTGGCGATGTCTGCCATGGAGTTCCTTACGAGCCCATGATTCACGCAGCTGCTGTGTGTGGGTGTCGGGAGTGGTGAGTGTTAGAGAAGGGTTTGCGAGGTCCAGGGGTGTGAAGTGTGTGTCAGCCTTGGCAATGGCTGAGTGGAGTGAGGAGTGTTGTGCTCTTTGGTGGAAGTGATCCCTAAGGGTGATGAGATTGATGAGTCCTCGGCCTCCCTCCTTGCAGGGAAGAGTCATTCTTTCCGTAGCGGACTTGGGGTGGTGCATGTTGTGTTTCGTGAATGTAGTGCGTGTTGTGCGTTGTAGTGCTTCGAGTTCAGTGTTTGTCCATGAAATTATGCCGAACGAATACGTTAGTGTGGGGACGGCAAAAGTGTTAATGGCTTTAATTTTATTTCTGGCATTGAGTTGTGTTTTGAGGATGTTGTGAACGCGAGCACAGTATGTTTTCTTGAGTGCGTTTCTGATGTTTGCATTGTCAATGACGCGCGCTTGCTTGAAGCCCAGGTACCTGTAGGTCTCTCCCTCTTCCATGGATTGGATGGCCAACCCATGGTCCAGTTCAAAACCCTCCAAATTCGTAGTCTTCCCGCGTGTTATATGTAGCTTGCGGCATTTGTCGATTCCAAATTCCATCCCAATGTCTTTGGTGAACTGTGTTGTGACTTGTAGTAAATTAGTAAGTTGTGCACTGTTTGTGGCGTAGAGTTTAATATCATCCATGTAGAGTAAGTGTGTGATTTTGTATGGTGTCAGAGTGCCTGAGGTAAGCTTATAACCGTGTTTTGTGTTGTCTAGCATGTGGCTTAATGGATTCAAGGCGAGGCAGAACCAAAGAGGACTCAAGGAATCTCCCTGGAAAACACCTCTCCTTATGGGAATGGGGACTGTAGTGATGGAGGTGTTGGAGGTGCGTAGGTGTAGTGTTGTGTTCCAACTCTTCATCGTGGCATCCAAGAATGCCATGATCTTGGGGTGTACTTTGTAGAGTTGAAGAGTGTGTAAAAGCCAGGAATGGGGGACTGAGTCAAAAGCCTTCTTGTAGTCGATGTACGCGATGTGTAGGTTCCTATTCTTCGCGCGCGCCTGGCACAGGATTACAGAGTCAATAAGGAGTTGCTCCTTACAACCCTGGGAATTCCTGCGACAGCCCTTCTGCTGTTCGGAAAGAATGTTATATGTCTCGATGTGTGTGTAAATTTTGTCTGTAAGGCAGGAGGTGAGGAGTTTGTAAAGTGTGGGGAGGCAAGTGATTGGACGGTAATTTGCAGGGTGTGCTGTTTCAGTGTTCTTGCTCTGAAGGTAAGTGATACCCTGTGTGAGGAAAAGAGGCATATGTTCTGGGTGTTGGATTATGTCAGTGAGTGCAACAGCTAGCTTCCCATGCAGGGACGTGAACCTCTTGATCCAGAAGTTCTGAACGCCGTCTGCACCAGGAGCCTTCCAGTTGCGTGCATGTTTTAGTGCTGTCTGTATATCTGCGAGAGTAATATCATGGAAGGGCATGAAGGGTAAGTGTTCAGCGAGTTGTTCTTCATCTGTGATCCATGGTGCTTTGTCATTGTGGGGGATGGGGTTGGACCACAGAGACGACCAGTATTCATGTAATGCCTCGCTGGTCGGTGTGTTTGTGTTAGGTGCAGTGGAGGGAGATGAAACGGATCTGTAGAATTTTTTCTCATTGTATTGGAAAGTATTGTTCTGTTGTTTGCGTAGAGTGCACTGTTTGTATCTTTGTAATCTTTTTGCAAGTGCACTGAGTTTTTGTTTTAGTGTGTCGAGATGTTCCTGAACCTGGTTATGATGGTTTGAGTGTGAAGGGCGAGTGTTTATGTGCTTGAATATCTTCCTGACCTGGGACATAAGTTTCTTTGTTTTGTTTCCTGCACAGTATTGTGTGAGCCTGGCTATGTCTCCTCTAAGGTCGCTGATGCGGCCTTCAAGGCGACGTCTCCAAGGGGGGATGTATTCTTGTGACCGTGCAGTGGTAGGTATGTGGTGTTGTTTGATTCCAAGTGCCCGAATGGTTCCCTGTGCCGCGCATTAGAGTGTTGTATGTATGTCTTCTAATGTTTGGATATTGTCAAGGTGTTGTGGTGTAGTGTGTGTGTGTTGAGATGGTATACGACTGTGGCGAGTTGTTTTGATGTGTATACTTTGGAGAGTGCAGGTCTGAGTGTGGGATCTGTGCCTGTATATTGTGCTAGTGCGGTGTAGAAATTATCATGTGCTGCTTGTTGTATGTCATTAGTTGTATTGTTGGGGAATGTGGACTGAGGGGTAGAGGCTTCTGAGGCTTCTGTGCTTGCCATAAAGGTAATGTTTTCTGGTGGGGTGGGGTGTGGTGTCCTGTGGTTGGATTCAGCGACCTCTTCCCTAATTTGTGCCAGTATGCATGGGAGAATAAGATTGTTTACTACTATAGAACGTCGCTGATCCGCTACCCGCTGTTCGCTAACGATGGATAACGTGTGGTGAATGCATGGTGTAGTGCCTGTCTGTATCCTGTGAGTTGAGTCCCTAACTGTGTAACAGTGTAGAAGTCGCGCATAAGATCCTGGTTCATCTGTGATGACCATCGGATGCGCTGGCGTGGTTTCCCAGTCTTGGTGGTCGCCTGCTCTGACACAGACGAAACACTTCCGACTGTTCGGGCTGGATGGTGTTGCCCGGGCATTGTGGTAGCCATACTACAGGATGGGGTGCCACTTTCTCCACCTCCACCTGCGGGAGACTGTAGTACATTTTTCGAACGGAGGCCTCTGCCTAACCCCCGAACGCGGGTGACTTTATCCTGCGCCACACCCGATGCAGCATGATCTATATTAGAACGAGTTCTCATCATGGATGGTTGAACCCTTTAGCCTACCCTAAAGCTAGTGTAGTTCCCGCCCCCACCGCGAGGAGGTAGGGTCCATGGGGGCTTATTATTATTATTATTATTATTCAAAATATTTTAAAAAAGAAGTAGAGACTTTTCTCTCTCTCTTTTAGAAAACGAAAAAAAAGAAAAACTAAGAAAAAAAAAAGACTAATTTTTTAGATATGCTACTATTATATAAAACTAACATAAGTTTTAAAATATTAAATTGTTTCGTAGAATACCTTTAATGCTAATAAGTAATCGTATATTTGTATATTTAAACTATCTATACTCAATTACTTGTTATTTTCTTTTTTTTTTTTTTTTACAATCTTGTAGACTTGTAAGTTATATATTTTTCAATTGTATAGTGTTCAAATGTATATTGTAACAAAAAAATGTAAGTAAGTATCAGAACCCGTTGAAAGGGACACTTCCCTAATGGGACTGTACTGAGTTTACCTATCTATGTTAGTAATAAAAAAATTATTATTATTATTATTATTATAATGTAAAAGTTTCAAACCTTGGGTTTCCCCAGCAAAGACAACATTGTTATTATAATTTATTAATATGAATAATATAATTCCGAATAACAATTATAATCTTAGAGATATAAATTACTTTAAATTGGAATATCCAATTTAAATTTTAAATTTTAGTAATTATGGAGAATGCCACCCAAATAACTTATTACAGGATTTGATAAACAAAATAAATCTAAAAATTTAATTTTTTTTCTCTCACTTAGAATAGTGATAATTTTGACTTTGAATCATATTTATATGAACATGATTTATTATGAATTATTTAAATGTTATTTTTGTATTTTAATTCCTAGCACCTATTAATGGGATTTATTTGAAATCCTAGCAAGACTGTTTTGTAGTAATATATTAAAAAAAAACAAATATTGTTAGATGCAGTAGATGAAAGTAGGCGATAGAATAATGAAACCTCAAAATAATAATCTATATATTTAAAGGCATATTCACTAAATTATGTCAGAGTAAACATTAGTTTAAAAGTTACATTATCCAACTCTAGGCCTATGTGACCTTGGGGGTTCACTGGAGATAAAGCTCCCGGTATTTCTTCACCAACTGAGACTAAGTTCGGATCGTGTGGTCAGTCCTACGCCCACACAATCTAATGATGTATCGACATATAACAAATATATTGGAATTGAATTTGATCAGGACAATATCTTCATCATAGGTACCTTTAACCTCTGTGGAAAAAAAAATCCGGTACCTATCAGAAAGCTGAGTGGACCTTAGGACCAGCCTGGAGAAGAATTCAATGTCGAAAAAATCCCCAACCTCTGCCGGGAATTGAACCTTGCACCTCCAGCTCACAGTCAAGAACAATAGATTACAAATCTTACGTAATAACAATAATTTTCAACAGGAAATTTCAAGGAAACTTAAAATTAATGAATTAAAGAAATGGTCTTATGGATTTGTAATAGAAAAGAAAAATGGCAAATAAAAAAAAAAAAACTTCCTTTGATTAACTTAGATTTAAGAAATCCTGAAAATTGAGTAATTGACCACTTCATCTAATAAAATTACAAAAGTTGCTTACCGTCTAGTTCTTTCGTCTGAGTAATATTAGACTGTTTAGTCTCTACTAAATTACTTCCACTACAGATGCGCTGATTAGAACCTCAAGTGCGGTTTGTGACCCGTGAAGATTTATCCATGCAAGCAGCGAATCCTAATCGTTCACAAATTTCGTAAACCCATTTCAGTGTTTCAATTAATAAAACTATTTTCTCTGAGTTTATAGGTGATCGAACCCCTGACTGATTTCTTAATTCTGTGATGACTAGGGCATCAGGTCCATTTCTAATGACAGCTTTTGAAAGTTTTCCTAATCATTTCTTTTATTTTGGGCCGGATCTTGTGAATTGTCTTTTGCTGTGGCCTTGGTTGTGCGACAGTCCTTTTTGGTTCATTGGCTTCAAAGAACGAACAAACGAGAGATCATTGAATGACCTACAACATCCTTCTTAGTAATTAACAGGGAGGCAAAGTTGATGCATTTGCCTCTTCAAATTAGGTATTTGGTCTTCATTGTGTTTTTCAATATTAATTCTAGTTAGTTGTTGTTTTCAAGAAAGAAAAAAAGGAGCTATTCTGAGATCCAGGGCTTGAATATTAAATTTTAGAGGTAGGATATTTTGTATTAGGAAATAAATACAAAATAAATGTATTACCATTTTATTTACTATTATAAGGATTCAAATCATTACTGGTAAAACTTAACTCTTTGGAAAGGTCTTGATTATAATAGTATTAAGTTTGCTAATGGTTATACTATTATTATTATTATTATTACTATAATGGATGTTCTGATGAAAAGCTGTAGAAGAAAAGTTAAAATATTTATTTTAAAATTACAGGATTGGTTGTTACGTCTTCTATAAAAAGTTTAAGACAGCACTTGAAGAAACCTTAGCTACATTTTTTTTTATATTTTTGGGTCAGTCCAAAAGTAGAGAATTCAATATGTAATATAAATAATTACATATTCAATTCTATTGTAAATACGTTTCCAAATAAAAAAAAATCATGTGTGTCCCTTCAAATAGAAAAAAAAATTAAAAAAAAAAAAACAAACCCCAAAAATAAATCAAAATTGCATAATATTTAGTTTAGCAATTTCTAATGACTTCTAAAATTGTATTTTTACTTGAAGAAACTAATATTATTAGATGAACATAATGATAATATACCTTATTTTAGCAAAACATAATTATACTTTCACAAACTAGTTCACTTATTAATAAGTTATTAAAACTGAAAAAAGAAATACTAACTAACATTAGAAATCATCATCTTTACAATTCTAGGAAAAAGTCTGTGAATAATTACAATCTGAAATTAGGTGATAAAAGTGCTACTAATCTGCAACATGGCTTAATTGCTTTGTTGAACTTTATCTGAATCTGTAATTTTGTGCTCCTATTTATATCTTTGATGGATATTTATATCTTTGATGGCTCCTATTTATAAGTGGAGTTACATGTGGTAAAGTATCAATCAAAAGATACAGGATATTCTTCATTTCTATGAGCAAAACATTGGTTCAATTCATTAACCAACATCAAAAGCTTATCGTGAGATAATACGATATGTGTTGAATGTACGTGGAAGTAAACTTCACCTTGTTTGTCACAGAAAAAAAAAAAAAGGTTAAGTAATTCATAAAAGAATTTTAATAATAACGTGACTTTTTTTTTACTTTCTTCTTCTAAATAAAGCTTTTTATTTTCTTTCTTTTTTAATAAATCCAATAGGATTTCATTATTAGCAGGATTTGACAAATGTTTACTATAAATGGATTTGTCTATTGATGATGGTTGGTGTTGCTCTAAACAGCAATTGATGTTGGTTAATTCTCAGTAAAGATACGATCACGACAATTTCCTCAGTCAACCTAGTGTGACTTAATTTTTTTTTCAATGAGGAAGAATTGTGGAATGGCGGCAGCCGGAAGGATTTCTATTAAGATAAACAGCTGTAGGCATAATAACATTGGCCATTACACAAAAAAAGAACAAGATAATGTATTGCCAAGACCACAAGATCTACGAAACTATTCAGAAAGCTATTTGATTTGGCTTGTATTCCACTTTGCAGTAACCCAGATGGTAGACCTAGATTTTGTGGAATTATAAAAAGCTCATTAAAACTCATTTTTAGCTTTACAAAGTAAAAAAATCCACGTAATGACTTGTCTCAATGAAGTCCATCCATCACTTCAAGAAGGCTTGAAATAAGGACGCCCTATCTTACCTTCTGAGAAGGCCCTGAATCTTACAGTAACGAAATAACATATAAGCTATATCTAAGGACTCTGTCCTTTGGGAGTCCAGTTACTTTCATTTAAATTCATAGTAAAAATCTTAAAAATTACAGTATGTATAAACATTAAGGAACACTGAGATTATACAGCAAGATGTCAACAAATAATTAATAAAAGTATTCGATATTTACGTCATCAAGTCTATATTAAAAATACGTAAGTAACTTATTTTTATTTTTATTTAAATAAAAAAATCCTTTAGCACTACATATGTTTAATATCTGATTGGCTTAGATATATTCTAAAGTTTTATACTTCATGTTTCACGAAAATTGAAGTTTTCAGCAGAATATGTTTAATAAATCAATTGATGCTTAAAACAACTCAAACATATTAAAAAGTTATTAGCTTTTACTCTAATAAATAATTTTAAATAGTTTAAAGTATTTAATCTTTAATGTTTTTGAGCTGTTTTAAGCATCAATTAATTTATTAGATGTACTTTGCTGTAAACTTCAATTTTTCGAGAAATATTTTAATAAATATTTTAAACATAAATTTTACTTAATGTAGTAATTAAATAATTTCTGTATTAAATATGAAAAGTTATATTTAAAATAATTCCTGTTTGTGTTTTTATTTATTCTTGTAAACACCAATTTTAACACGTTTTTATTGGCTCGCTTTTTTTGTCTGTTTACAAAACAAGTCGATTGAAAACGGAATCCCGAAGAATCTTTTAATTTTTTAAACTTTGCTTTTAAAGGTATTTCTTTAAATTATTTTGCAAGAAAGCCTATAGTGTTTAATGCAAAATCTTTATTTAATACCATTTCCTTAGATATATTAACCTTTTAAAAAATAATGTTGTTGTTGTTTCTGGGTTATTAGTTGATGGGTGGGGATAAATTTGCATTTGCAAGTTATTTTAAAAATCGCGGATAATTTCGGAAACTGGATTAAAACGAAGGATAGTAAAGTCCGATTTTTCATCTTAATAATTCTTATAATTATTTTTTTATGTCATTCTACATTTATTGAAGTTTCTTTTTGTTTCTTCGTATTTTTTTCTTTTTCATTCTCATCATTGTAAATAGGTTGTTACCTGAATAATATACTAAATCCTTATAAGCAACGTTAATAAAAAATAATAAATTGAAATTTGTAATTTTAAAAAGTTCAAGCCACAAAGTAGAAGCTTAAATAAAAAAGAAAGTTAAAAAATATAAATTTTCGGGTATTCCTTGCGAAATTTTTCATTCTTCTTTTTTTACGGCAGGATTCCTTCCTAGAGCCAATCATGCATTGTAGAGCATCTCAAAGACTACACCATTGACCCAGAGAAAGAGGAGACAAACGCAGAAAACTAAGAAAACATGCATGCCAACGCAGGGACTCGAACCGAGGTTCAGACTTACAAGCATAAAAGCAGGCCGTCACTTTCGACACAAGGCTACCGCCCAAACAGCTTCAAAGGTTACACTGGAACGTGATAATTATTCTTTTAGTTATTGCAACACACTATCAAAGTTGCTGCAATTTTAGGTGAAATTGTTGTTCAGCTTTGTTGGAAATAAAAATAACAACTTGAGAAACGGAAATTAGGTCTACACAACCCAGATTACAGAAATCTAGGACCTCATATTGTTGCCAAATTGATTCTGTAAACGATTCCAAATTTGTTTTATATCATAATATTTAACAAATTAAT
Organism: Thereuonema tuberculata; assembly: GCA_023159025.1. Classification (NCBI taxonomy): domain Eukaryota; kingdom Metazoa; phylum Arthropoda; class Chilopoda; order Scutigeromorpha; family Scutigeridae; genus Thereuonema; species Thereuonema tuberculata. The sequence continues at coordinate 366,395,896 of JAFIDM010009631.1, forward strand.
TGTTTGTCTTAAAAAATAATGTCAATTATTTAAAACGGAATGCAATGGGTCAAAAAGCAGTTTTAATACTTCGAAAAACACAAAGCAAAAATAAAAGTTTTTTCTTTTTTTTCTTTGTCTTATCTACAACGAAATCCTACGTAACTTTGATGTAATTTTTAATTATAAATTATATACTAACAAAGCTAAGATAGATTTAACTGATTCAGTGAAGATCGGGAAATAAACAAAAATTACCGGAGATGAAACTTCGAGAAAAATTTCGATCGAGTCAATAGGTAAATCTAAATATTTTAAATGTTGTATTTATAAAGTTCATAAATATGCAGTAATAGGTCATACTAAATTAAAAATATATAATTACATAAATGTCTATATTGGATTGAATCAAAAATTCATTCGATTGGCTCTTCTTCGACGGTAAATGACCTTGTGGAGCTTGGTGCCACTTTTAACAAAAATCGTCCGCTTTAAATTTTGCAAACCACTTTTAATACGTTTTATCAATTACATAGTATCTCGATACACGGAACATATTTTTGTTGAGTCTATGTTTTTGTCTTTAATAAATAATAAAGCATCATTTCAAAAATGCACTTTAGTATCTTCTATTTTAAAATACTTTTTTTAGGAAAACTACTTAACGTTATTTCCTTTAAAAGAGGAGAAAGAAAAGAATATTTTTTTTAAAGAAATTTTAAATATAAATTTCTTATAGAAAGAAATTATCAATAAGCAACACAAAATACAATTATAAACAATTTTGAGTTACCTAAGTTGCAACTGGTTAGCTAAGTTCAGATGATATGAAAATAAAAAATGAGAAGGAACTTTCGGTTTAACCCAATACTTAGTTTTAATTTAGATATATAATAATAATGCTTAGTTGTAAATAAATATATAAAATTGCATATATGAATAATAACAAATAATAATAAGTAATATAATATAATAATAATATTCTAAATAATAATAATATTTTTTTTTCTTCTATTTACTGTATACTGCAAAACATTCACAAAATATTAGAACTTATCTTTTTTAGAAAATAAGCGTCTTCATATGCTTAACAAATGCATTCTGGATTATTAGTTGTAAAGATAATTTACTTATTTATTGTAAATTTCCCAGTATAAAAAGATCTTACACATATAATATCCTATCAAACTGTTTCTGTCTTTGACTTTATATCTTATAAGTATCAAAGTTAGTTTGATACTTATTGATATATTGATTTCTGTGATATATTGATTTTTATATAATTATATAATTGAATCTAATTTAAGTATAATTCGTATAATTGCGTAATTATATAATTTTTATATGATTTTATATGATTAATACTTTTTAAATTACAAATATAAATTATTTATACTTTCAGCACCTGCATCACAGGATTTCATTTTGAAAACCTAGCAGGACTGTAATTTTAAATTTAGAAATAAATAAATAAATAAATATTTCTTGAAAAGATGTGAAAGACAGAACACTGACCTAAACTTCTTCAATCGAGGCCACTGTTTTAGCAAATTATAACTTCTTCATAATAAGCATTTTGTAAAGAGGAATTCAAAATGATATTTCCCTATCCGCCCATTGAACATGCAAAGACAATTTTGTGAACCATTAACGAAAGGATTAAATAAAAAATTAAAAGATTAAAATGTTAAAACCTACCATTAAATAAATGAACATATCTGTATACATTTATTTATTTAATCTTAAGTGAATAGAGACTCGAATTAAATGAAATATCTCTTCCCACCTCTATTTGATTCAAATTTTATTAATTATTATACGTTAGAGTCCTACTGTAACAACAATAAGCCTTCGAAGCATCCAACTCCAAATCCTACAACCCATTGAAAAAGACTATTCGAGTCCCAGGGCTCACAAAATGTAATTAATTTCTCAATAAATCACACTGTTCTTTTTAATCTTTCATTTAGTTACTTACGTAAAGCAGAAAAATATTTTAAGAATGGGATTTTCTGTGCATTTTTTAAAAATTATTATCTATATGAATTCAGTAAAATACAACATAAACAGTAATCAAACTGAATTTCGTTAAATACTTTATGTGCAATATACACCACTTGAAAACCTCATTGAAATCATACAGACAAAATATATACATATATATATATATATAAAATATATTTGAAATTCTTAAATTTTTTAGAAATGCGGAAAAGGTGATACAAAACATGGCATATATTTGTAATATTTTTTGTTTTTGTTTTTGCTTTTTCCTTTTCAGTTTAAGAACCGCCCAAATTTTAAATGCTGCTGTACTCTGCTATTGTTAATTCTTAGAAACTAAGAATATATCAAAATTAATTAAAATATTTTGATAATTTAGTGAATCAATTAGCACAAAATCTAGTCTGTTCATTTAGTGATTTAGTGTCTGACGTTAAACTTCAAAATTCGTGTTCATAGGTTAGAGGTATTCGGTTTTGTTTTTTAAAACTAATGAAATTTCAGGGTCTCATTATGTATTATTATTACGTAATCATTCTAACTTCTTATTTCAGAATTGATAGTATTTTACTTTTTTTTTTTTTTTTAATTTCAGTATTTAAAGTTCAGTCAATACTGAAATAAGAAATCTAGAAATTAAAGTTAGAATGATTATGTAATAACACCTTTTAAATTTAAATTATTAGTAAAGAAAAGCCTTTTCATAAAGTCAATTGAAAGAATCGTAGTTTCTAAACTCTTCGAATAATTTGATAAAAATAATAACATAAAAATGTTAAATTTCTCTTTTTGAAAGCTTATTCTTTTCCATGAAATCTTGTATCACCATTTTGGCGTATTTACATTACTACTTTATATATCTCATATTTTCCTTGCTTAACTTCTATTATGTAAATTACGTGCTATGTAATTATTTTTATTGTTGATTTCCCATATTTAATTCCATTATCCTTGGAATACTATTATTTAATTTTCTTCTTTTTTTATGTATATACAATTAAAAGATACTTCTTAGACAGAAAGAAGAAAGTACGTTTTAAATTTATTTTGAATGTAATTTGATTAATAACTCCATGATATGTTATTAAAAAAATAAATTAAATATTTCTATTTGCAAGGCTATCTTTTAAATTCCTGGATGTCACTTGTAAATAATTTGGTCTCACCCATTGTTTTTATTAATAATTTAAATGCAAAGTTTGAATTTTTATGCTTTAAAAAAATTCATTGAGGCCTGCGCACTGCTGGTACATGAATTTTCTCACTAATTTTTCATTGGTAAGTTTTCATTGTGTATTTTTTCCTTTAAGGCACCACTGCGCTTCCGATGTATTGTTTTCAAAGTACTTTAAGAATGTGCTCATAAAACAATCAACAAATTAATTGAGGAAAAGAAAATCAGAATTTGAGTGTAAGTGTATTGAGGGTTTTTTTTAAAACAAACAAACCCACATTAGACTACTGTTTATTTTAGTCTTTATTTTTTGATGAACATTCTTTAACTCCGATTTAACTAAAGTTCATTTCATTCTGAAAACCTCGTTTTGAGTATGGTAGGATACCAACCTTGATCTGTATCTTCTAATGAACAGTTTCTCCAAAAGTGGGATTTATTTCCATGTATTATTACACTTTTTAATCTCAGAGTTGTAGGTTTGAAGGTCATGAACATTTCCTAGTTGCCTATTGTATTCCTTTCTCTCGTCTCATTTACATGATAGTTTTGTTTTTTCGAGGACAAATCTAAAAGTTAAGGACCCAGCTGCATTCAGAATCAATTTTAAATGCAGTGTAACTTTAGAATACAATAAATTTATGGAAACTAATTATACAAAAAAAAAACAATAATGTTTTATAATATTTTTTATAAAACATTATTGTTATTTTTTTGTGAATACAAATATTACTTAACACTTTTTTCTTTTTTTATTTAATTTTTTTTAAATAAAAAAAGAAAAAAGTGGAAGTAATATTTGTACTCTTCAACTCTTTTGTAACTCTTAAATTTTTTTAAGAGTTACAAAATAAAAAGTAAATTTATAAAGAAAGAAAGTTTTATATGATAATTTCAATGTCTAAATTAAAATAAATCGCAATATTTTAATGATTCTGAACGACTATTTTTTTCATGAAAAATTCAGAACGTACTATTTAGGTTTTTCAAAAATAAATCTTGAGTTAAAATCTTGAGTTTGATTATTGTAGACCATTTTGATAATTCTGATCCCAATTACGATTATTTTTGCATGTATTACATTGAAAATCGAAATAAAAATGTTATTAGTTAATGTGATTATAAATGTAACTTACGAAGCAGTTTATTTAAATGTGACAAGAAGAATAACTTGATAACATAATCTAGGAATAAACAAATAATAAATAAAACTATAAAAATAAATAAAAAAATTAAGAAATAAGATTCAATTTGCATCTTGAATTGAAATCAATGCGATTTTTTTATTACAGTCTAAGTTTTACAATATTAAGATATATTATAAAATCAATGTCAGTAATAGTTGTCCGTGCCTGTCATTTGTAGGCAAATTTTAAAGTTTATAAACATTCCAGTGCATCCCAGGCAAACATACAACCCTAATATTATTAATATAAGATACTGCAAAGAATATAATCTTCCTATTCTTAAGATTCGGTTTGAATCCTTTCTTGATGTTTCTCATTCTTCTTTATTTTATTTATTCTTCATTTTAAGCGTTAAAATAGTTTCATAATGGTTGTGAAGATTGCAGAGGATACCTACATCATAAATTTTTTGTTAAAATGGAAATTCTATAGCATCCCTTTTTTTATTGAACAGCTTTTTTGTTCTTTTGATAATCCAATACTCGAGCTCTTCAGTATTATGTCTTTAGCACACAGTGCAATAACCTTTGCAGACTCTTCGCTGAAAATCGTTGCTGGCGTAAATTCCCTTTCGAACATCGAATTAAGTATAATTTATATGCACTTGTTAAATTTAGTTTCTTTTTTTTAACAAAAAAATGAAAAAAAAAATCCCTTTCTTAAAGAAAGCAAAATGAATTTTTAGGAAATAATGATATAAAAAACGTAGTTATTTTTGTTGAAAGGAAAATTTGAGAAATACTATTTAAGAATAATTAAAGGTTTACTTAAGGGAAAGTAATGATAGTTTTGCTCTGAATTTCTTTTTTTTTTTTTTTTTTGATGTTTACTTTCCCATCACCCACATAACCTTTAAATTTTACGTGTTTCCTTCACCCTCATTCAGAGCATCTACCTCCGCCCTCAATTCGAGTGACTCTTCCCCAAAATACATTTACTTGTTTCTTATGTAATTCTAAGGAAACATTGATTTTTTTTTTTTTTTTATGCTTTTATTCTTGCATAAAATCAACTTTTACAAATAATGTCTTATAAAATACAGAAGGAACCCGATCTTTTTGAGATAATTGATAATTGATTGATACTGTCGGAATAGTAATTTCCTTCACAGAAAATGATTTCGTTTTTAATTAAACTAATGGCCCAAGGATTCGTCAAATGTATTAGGATGATTCTCTGTTTACATGTTAGATTTTATTCTAACAAGCTAGAACTTAGGAATAAATTAAAATGGAATATATTAAAATATAAAGCAATGTCGTTTGATTAAAGAAAAACATATTTCAACAAAAGAAAATGTAGGATTTAAAAAGTAATTTCCTTAGAATCTTATTCCTTGTTCTGGATGATTTCTTTAAAAAAATTCCATATTTACATTAGTCAATAACAACAATATAATGATCAAAAAAAAAAAAAAAACAAGAACAAGCATCCAAGAATGAATAAAGACTAGAATCATCATCTTCAGGGTGTTGATACGTAGTTAGGATATGGATTCCTGGATCTTCTCTTTGCTCTGCAAATTTGAAACAAATATTCTAAATCATCGTATAAACTTTGCATTGGAAATCGGGATTAACAGATAAGCCTTTATCTGAAATTATCATTACTAATTACTACATTATAATATATTAGTAATTATATAAGTAATTGTCTCATCACTTAAAATTGAATAAGGTACCTGAAGATAATATGGCCACCTTAATTTGAAAATTTTTTTTTTCATGATTATGGTATTCACTAAAAAAAAAAATGTGTAGACAAGAACTTTGGCTCTTTAGGCGTATGTAAAAAAATATTTCAAGATTTTTTTTAAAACCCAAAGGTTCTGTTTTTCAATCTTTGAAAAAGCTTGCACTGTGCAGGTAATATGCCCTTGTGAAGGTAATGTGGCCAAATTCAAAAATATCTCTTTATTTTAGGAAAATATTTTTTTGTTAATGATTAATAATTTTGGGTTGAAAGTAAATGTGTCCTGACTTCATTAAAATTTTCAAACAGATAATTATTAACTTTCCAGTGGCCTACAACAAAAATTATTTCAAAGTTACAATTTAGATCATGTGTGTATCCACAGAGTTAGAAAAAAAATCATTAAATGATCAAAGCTTATAGAATATAAAAAATATCAATCATGGGTATATGTGTAGCAAATACCGTATTTACTCGCATAATTTCCCCCATCGCGTATTTTCCCCACCCCAGTATTTGTGGACTACAAAATTCAATTTTTATTTTTATCGCATAATTTCCCCACCTCTACTTCAACGCGTTTCCAACATGACTTTGACTGGCGGTCAACTCACGACGACAATGTACCGTTACTTCGGCATTTCTCTATCCCACGCTACTTTAGGGGAAGATTCCACCCCCACCCCGGTCAGTACAAGAGCAGACTCCTTCTGAATCAGTACAACAATTTCGAGTGTTTTGTGAAAACGTGAAGTTCGCGAATAAAGTTCTCTATTAGCAGGCACCTGATGCTGACGTCATGCAGTGAGCAGCTATAAAGATGGCGGGCTGCGCTGCGTGAGTTACGAAATTACGTCACAGTCGCACACACACTTCCGTGCATGCCTATTGCTTAACTGTACTTTGAAGAAAAAATAAATGTTGAGATGTGATTTCTTATATTTTAAATGTTGCGTGTTAATAAAATTGTTGTTAATTACATTTCTTGCTTTAAAAATCAATATTTAACATGGTTTTCCTTACACTTTCACCATATTTTTTTTCCTCAAATTGAAAAACATCGCGTAATTTCCCCACCCCCCTTCTTTTTGTCAAAATATTGATGGAAAAAAAGGGGAAATTATGCGAATAAATACGGTAAATACAGATTTATCGTCTTTTATGAGTCCAATACATTCCTCGTTTTGGTAATATAGCCTACTGTGGCCATTTTACCTGATTATAGCCCATCTCGAAAAATTAATCAGTTTAATTAAATGAGCATTGGGTGTCTGGAACGAGCTTAGAATAACTACAGCAAGTGATATATGAACAATAATCATCAATTGCATGCAAGGAAATAAGACAACAACAACAATATTATAATAACAACACTATTATAACAGATTCTCGATTCGTTGTCAAAATTCAAACGACGGGGTTCCCTGAGCTCTGTGATTACATTATCCTGCAAACTGTGGTAGCCATGTACACTTTCTATTTCATAGTTAGATATTCTAGCGTTATCTTTTGGATACCTTTTCAATTAACGGCGGGTTGGCAATGTATGTATTACCAGCATTGGCCATATTTGCATCAACTACCTTACAAATAATGGGGCACAATTTCAGTTATTGGCTGTAACCAAAGCTTCTAAAGCATAATATAGTTCTTAATTTAATTCATTTCATTTGTTTTATTTAATGAGTTTATTTATTTATTTTTTTTGGCAGTTGGCGGTTGGCTTCCTAACTTAGTCCACCATAGGATGGTGGAAATAAAATCCTACATATACCTCTCTGATATAAGCATTAATTCTTTCACTCCATTTTTCTAAGCAGTAATTGTTTCCCTAAATTACTTTTAAATTTTATTAAACTATTTTATTTCTCATCGAATTGAATGGTCGTAACTTTAAGCTCATCTTTTTTTCTTTAAAGCATCTTTAATGTTTCTCGTTGTTCAGGATGACTGTAGTTTGTATTACTTTTCTGAAAACTAAGTATTAGATCACATCGCCCTATTACAATATTAAGTTTATGAAATCTAAATCTAATCAGTCACACCAAAGTAAAATATTATTCTCATTCTCAGTACTTTGAAAATAAATATTTTTACCTAACTGAAGTATCCAAACTTCATATGTATGAATATTTACACGACGTTTAATAAAAATAACCATTAAAGATAACCATGGGAGCTTCCTTGGACTCCCCATGCCTGGTGGTTTGAATAAAACATCTGACTTCCGTTCTAGTTCATTTCTAATTTTAGAAATGATTGAGCGGGTTTGGAAAATAGTAGTAATTGAGGCCTATCTACACTGTATGCTGAGAAAGAATATGATATACTCAACCCAATGTGGCCATTTACTCAGAGTCGCCTGAATGCCACAAAGTGCAGACTTTCTAAATGAACTCAATATGGGCATCACTTCAATTGACTTCTGAATTTCAATGCCTGAATTTTGAGAGCCAAAAAAGTACTGTCACTTTTAACAACACAAGCATTTAGTAAATTTGTTTTGTGCTAACTAAAAAATGTGAATTGCCTTATATTTTTTCTAATAAAACTTGCATCACTTTATTTACTCGATTTCTCTGATACTATTTCTTCTCCTTCAGTATTTTCTTTCGTTATCTTTGCAATCTACGTTTTATCTTGTTTTCTTTATCTTTTTTCGTCGTTGTTCATGTTGATTCTCAGCTATGTCACACAGTTTATTATTGAGGAGAATTCTATCTCTCGACGATTCATTGAAAAGCATTCCATTCTTGTGGCTGTACAAGAAATTGCAATTCAAAATATAAATTCATCGTGAAAATGATTTATTAACTTTTACAGTTGCTATGACAGAATAAACCACCTCACAAATATCTACAGAAAGAAAGTACAAGATACTTACTTGCATGGTTTTTTTTTTTTTTAATGAGTTGTTCATATTCTGTTCTAACTTTAAATTGTAAGATTGCCAAAGACAAGGTATACTTCCAACTTAAAATCACTCGCTAATTGAATCAATCTATTTTGCACTGAAATTGAAAGAAAGAAATTATAATCTTGAGACATCTTTTGAATTCGATCTGCAACTTGAGTCCCATCGGTTCAGAAACAAAGTTGTAAACCATTGGCATACCAAGAAAGAGGAGGGGGGGGGCTTACAATCCCTCCATTAACGAAGAGAACAGGCCATTTTTTTTTTTTTCATGATTGGGTTCCACACCCCACCCCACCTCCAATTCAAAATCCTAGTAAAGTAAGCTGTAAACAATACAATATTTGCAGAGAAAGCCAACTTTAGATCCTTTAGAATAGAGAATGCTACCTTTTTCTTTCTTAGAAAAAAATTCTAGCAAATCCGAATATTTTGTTTTGATACAAATATAAAATAGGAGTAACAGGGAGAATCTTCATAAATCTTTCAGTAATAGTGAGCCAAATGTTTTAAGTAAAATCCTGATAATTTTTAAATCTTATTTGAAACTTATTAGTTGTAAAGCAATTAAAAAATTTTCAAGAATTACGTAAAATTTGTTTTAAAATATTTATTTTAAAATCTGTAAACAATTATGAATTTTACTAAATAAAACAAGATTTATTTCAATTAATTATGAATTTTGTGAAGAATAAAATTGTACGATCAGATCTAATATTACGTTCCATTACAACTAGCGTCGAAAAGTTCAATTAAGTTTCATTTTCGCTTCAAATAAAACGCTTTGACAAATGGAGATATTATGAATTCAGAAAACCTTAACTTCACGATAACTTTATACAATTGAAATTTGTACGTATTTATTCGTTTATATTAAAAGAAAAAAAGTTCAAGACTTTTTTGGTTGTGTTAGAATATTGTTCAAAAAAGTTGAGAGTTCCTTATTTCTCTTAAAATTTTAATTCATTTCAAAAATTTCATTTTGAATTGATGAAACGAGAATTTGTTTAGCCGTTTATTATAAGAATAGCTAGAATTATCAAAACGGACGTGTCTCGAATTACACTTAACTAATCGAGACTAAAGGAACGGATGAGTTCTTTGAATTAGTTAGAACTAACGTAATACACGAGTTTAAACGACATTTAAATATTCAGTTTAGTGGAACAAACGAATTGCAGAGTTTAGGATTAATGGAACGGACGAGTTTCAAACGTTAGTTAGGTTCCCCGAATGGATGAGTTCCAAATTAAAGTATGGACATAACGGATAGTAATGAACGAGTTACGAAAAACGGACTTATCTCAATTGGAGCGGACGAGTTCCAAGATCAGGATTAAGTCATTCGAACGGATGAGTTCTAATTTAGCAGTTAGCAGTAAAGGGCATTGCAGTTATTTATTTAAGAGCGGACGAGCTGAACAACAGTGCAGTTTTACTAAGAAGATTTTTTTTTAAATTTTTTTTAGAAAACCGTTATTTTTAAATTTTGTAATAAGATATTTTAAATTAAATAAATCTCTATAAATATAAATGCGAAGCCCGCACTGACTCATATCTAATTCTCCTGCTTCCCATATAGTCGGGAAACTGAAATTTGGCAGAAAGCTTCCTTAAGGATTTATTTGGGAAAAGTAAACTATTGGGGTATCGATTAACTGGGGTTGAAAGGGGTGAAATCCATGAAATAGCACCTCATATGCACCTGGTGACGACAATTGGAACTAAAAGAGTATTGTTGGGTAACAATTGATACTAAAATATTGTTGTGCATAACAGCGCCAAATATTCACCTGATGGCAAAAACTAGAACTAAAATATGTTGTGCATAATTCTCTTCCGCATTCTCTCCTGTGCTTGATGTTAGACGAAGTTTCGATATTCGGATTCTAATAAATGGGGGAGGAACTTTTCTTGAGGGGTTTGCGTATCTCCAAACTGCTTGAGTGGAAAACACAAAAGTTGTCATTAGTGTTTTGTGTCAAAATTGAATATGTTTTTTCGATATCGAAGGGATGTAAGTGGAGGAAGATGCGAGAATGGGCAAGCATTGTTGCAGGATACTTATACGGGGTTTTCGGGTTGCATGTAACATTAATTTCCACTGAACACTATATTTTTTGATAACTGGGGAAGGCTTAATGTGATTTCAGCTAATGACTACACTGCGAGCAAAAAAATCGACTCATATGTCAATTATGCCAGAGAGGAATGTGTAAGTAGAGGACAACTATACATCATCTGAAATCGTAGAAAATGAGCTTTCAAACGGTACGATAAAGTCGATATCCAACAATGCTGCAACGTGATATCAGGCCTATTCTCAGCAATGCTGTTAAATGCTTGCAATGTCATGTATGGGGTGCATGCGTTCATTGTCTATAAAATTACTGTATTCTAAAAATTACTCATCAGTCACATTTCAGAAGTTGACCGGCACACATCTCCTTTAACTAAGCTGCAGTATTCACTCACGAAATGGACACCATGCCTGAAGAAGTAGCTCGAGTTGTTGCCTTGTTGGAAGAGGGGTAGACCCAGCGCCCTTTCGCTCGGCAGTTGAACATGAGCCAGTCTGCCGTATCGCGAGTATATCGGGCGATTGGTATATCGGAGACCAGGTTCAGGCAGACCGCGATCCACGTCGTACAGAGACGATCGCTTCATTGTCTTAACTTCACTCCGAAATCGCCACATTTTCGGAATTTACATCCAAAAATAACTGCGACGAGCACATGAATGGACCGTCAGATGTCAGTGAGTGGAGAATCAGAAGACGGTTGAAGAATGGCGACCTAACATCCAAGAGGCCTGCTACTGGGTCCCTCTTGACGGCAGCCCATCGACAAGCATATCTTCAATTTGTTCGCGATCACGTCGATGGAGTTTAGAGCAATGGAGCAACGTTTTGTTTTCCGATAAAAGCAGAATGTGCTTGCACGGCAGCGACAGAAGAGCTCCGGTATACAGGAGGCCTGGAGAACGTTATTCACAATGCTGTATCTCAGAACAAATGAGCTAAGGCGGCGGATCCTGGATGGTGTGAGCTGAGATTTCCATCGAGATGAAAATAGACCTCATTATCATAGCTGGTGGAGCCATAAAGATGGTTTGACGGCAGATGACTACATCCGGGAGATCTCAGGGATTATGTGGTCCCGTATGCAGAGTTTGTAGGTCAGGACTTTATGCTAATGCACGACAACGCGAGACCACAAATTGCGAGATGCGTCCGACAGTATCTGGATGAGGTCGGCGTGCCCACCATGGGCTGGCCTCCGCGCAGCCAGGACTTAAATCCCATCGAGCACATGTGGAATGAGCTGAAGAGAAGGGTTCGACAGCCATGATACAAGATTAAACTTCAGGCAGCCATGATACAAGAGTGGGAAGCCATTCCCCAAGACATGGTCCAGAGTTAATACAATCGATGACAAAGCGTATGAAAGCCATTATAAGATCTATGGGTGGCAACACCAATTATTGATTAGAATAAATTTTGTTTCTTTTTGGCTTTTCTTTTTAAGCAAATCTTTTCCATTTCATTGCTCCGTTTTCAACATGTTTTCCTGTTTTCTATTCTACAGAGGGTTGTTTGCAATCTATGGTAACGATTTGCATGGCGCGTGACGACGCAACCAATCACAGTACGTATGCAAATTTATGCAAACGTACAGGTGAGTATCCAAAGATTAGTGTAGAGGGGTGCGTGTTAGTTTGTTCGGAGAAATGCCGCCGAAAGTGTCACAGTTTTGGGAAGGGTACGTTACAGCCCTTTCCGACGCGAAATTTAGTTACACCGCAATAATTATGGCATATAGAAAAAGAGGTTTCACCATTTCGAAGAAAGGAGTTCATAATGTGTTGGCTGGTGTTGGTTTGGCCCGAACAGGACAGATTTCCGGGACTGAAAAGCAAGCAAATCCGAGGACACCTATAAGTCGCACAAACACTGTCATTCAGAAAGTCAAGAAAATGGTGACGGGGAACAATCCAGCGACCCAAAGGACCATTGGTGCGAAGGTAGGAACATCTCTTCGTACCGTAAACAAGATTATCCATAAAGAAAAGAGACATAAAAGCAAGGTTCACAAGCTCTTACCAAAGCACATTTCAGAACTTACGACAAATTGCAGAAAACTGTATGAACGACATCTCGCTGGGGAAAAATGGAAGTATGTGGCCACATTAGACGAAGCATATGTTTATCTGTCCGACTGCAATAAACCAAGGGCGATTTTCTATCGCCCAGTGGGAGCCAAATCGTTTCCAAATTGGTACAGAGAATGTCGTGAAACTTTTTCGAAGGGATTCAGGATCGTTGCGGGTTATTCCTATCAAGGCAAGCTACAGATACGGAGGGTGGCTCAAAATGTAAAGGTGAATTCTGCGTACTATCAGGATCACGTACTGACGCCAATTTATACACAGGAACTACCTGCTCTTTACGGAAACGACGTTTCCAAGGTTCGTCTCCACCAAGACAAGGCGTCCAGCTATACGTCCAAATCGACCCAGAATTTTCTGATACGAATGGACCAGCAAACCGGAATCCAGGCTATACCGTTTACCGAGATACCAGTGAAGTCTCCAGACGCATCGCCCATGGATTTTTGCGCATTTGGACTATTAAAACGAGCCTTGGGAAGACGACGTCCTCGTTCCTTGGATGGACTCTGGAAATGTTGTCAGCAGGAGTGGCAACGTATAAGTCTTCCCGTTCTTCGCAGTAGTCTCCTGCAATGGAAACTGCGCTGCAGAGAGATAGCAGTATCTCATGGCCATCAAATAGAGCATGATCGTTGGTGGAGAAAGGGAATTTCTGGGAAATAGACCCGAATCCAAATCGTTACCATAGATTGTAAACAACCCTCCGTAGGTCCTATAGTAAAGAAAATTTTATTATATACTGATTCGTGTGATACCATTTCAAAGTGTACTTTATAAGCTTTCAAATGGTATATACATTGTCATTCATAATAATTTAATTTCTGGAATAATAGGCAGCAAATGAAAATTTGAATGTTGAGTCGATTTTTTTGCTTGCCAATGTATATAAATTTAACTTACAATGTTTCGGCTTTTTCGGGATTGTCGATTTGTAATGTACTATTGTGGTGTCATAATTGGCTAATTCACAATTGGCAGAAAATATAATTTTAATTTTCGAAGTGCAGATTATAACAAGTGAATAGAAGCAGTTCTTCAAATCAGAAATTATCAGAGGAACTTACGAATTGAATTGTATTATCTGTTTTTATTGCCTTAAAATACGACTTTAAACTAAAGTATTGCCTTTAAATACTTGCCTTTAGTTAGTTTATATAACTAATTTCATCATCACGAAAATAAGTTACGAAATATATTATATTTAATAGGTTTTAACACATTGTTCACTTTTGAAATATCGAATATAGGACATCTGAAAACTTATATGGTCGAAAGAATTAAAAGTAAGTTAAAGCCTTTACCGATTTAAACTAAGAAAATTAATCATTAGAGCCTTCCTATAGAGTTTAACTTGGATCTGAAGGAGGAATAGGCTGTTCAGGCCCAGCGTTATTACTCAGATGTTCAGGCACAGCCTTGTGGACAAGCGGCGGCCTTCCATGAGGCTTTTACATCTGAATAGAGTTCGATATCTGAATCTTTCTATTCAGGTTATGTTACTCAATATTGCTGCTCCGTAACTTATTGTCTTCTTCAGGAGAAATTAAAAACGACATTAATGTTTGCGAAATGTAGAGTAACATTACCTGACGTGGAATTTTTCATTCACTCTTATATTTTCCCGTATTGATTTTGTAAGGTATTTTAGGTTTGGTCTACCTTTGTAAGGCCTCTTAATATACACCAAAGTGGATGTCTAAATCCACATGTCCGTTTGTTTGTAATATAATCAAGATAACTTAAAAACTATTTGTTCTACAAAGTTGTAACTTTAGAATCTTATAGGCAGGATGACGCAACAGTAAGCGAAGTAAGCAAGAGGCGTCAACTTGTGGAGGGGCGCCAGTAGGTAGTCGTCCAGTTTTGGTTTGGTTTGGTTTTTTACTGGGCGGAACTCTATGATCCATGAATGGAAAATATTAACATCATTTGTATTAACATACGGAGAGAAGGGTGACCTTGCTTATAGGAAAGAAGATTATGTTGATTTTAGAACATATTAGGTCAAAAGTAAAGATCTATTAGTAAAAAAAAAAGAAAAATAATAATAATATGTTTCTCAGGAATTCATCTTCTTTTCTCAATTGATTTTTGAAGTGGTATGTTCAGAATGTAAAGAAACTTAACTGCATTAATTAATTTAAAAAATTTAAAAAAAAGATGATCAAGCGAGGCACAAAGCTATAAGAAGGAATTCGCACCCTGAGCTGTTGACAGACTGAGAAGGTGCGAAAGGTTAAGGATCCAGGGTCTCGCTCCCTAGAGCGACCTCGGTGGAGTTTGGCTGGCTGACGAGTCCTAAAAAGGACGAAACGGTCCTTTTCTTTGCATTTAGCCTCAAAATGGAGAGGAGATTTCTGTAGTCATATCGATATTAATTCTTTAAGCTTGTTTATAAAAGGACAACACTTATCACATACCTTTCGAAATCATGTTATTACAATTACTGTATCATCTAACCATTGTAAGAATTTTTTAACTATTAATAAATCCCAGGCGTTAATTTATTTCTCACATCTTAAACAGTGTCGTTTTGCTATGCTCTATTACGTAATACTAATGTTTGATACTAATATTTCTGCAGTGTTCTTATTGCACCTCCAAAAACAGTACAATTTAATGAGGTTTTTTTTTTTAAGTTCTTTAACAACTTTTATCTTTCTTCTTTTGTTCTTCAATTTTGCTCCTTTGGGATCTTTTATCCTGTAGCTTAACAGGATATTAATTATATTGCATTTTATATATGTAGAATAGGTTGATAAATTTATCTCTTAAAAGAATATAATTAACAAAATAAAATGTGTATCTTTTATTTCTTCTGAGGATATTGTTTTCTTTTAAGAAATAACACTCTTTGCCAAAAAAGTGGAAGCACCATAAGGAAGCGTCCAATTCAAATGAAACTTTTTAGGTGCATTTGGATAATCAGAATTGGAATTCAAATTTTACAGTGAAAATGCAAATTTTTATTGAAAAAATAAAAAAAATCATTGTTACATTATCAGTACTCTGTCGAAACATTCTGGCTGCTACAATGCTGATATACGGCGTGGCATGAAATGATACAAAGTCCTGATGTTGCCTTGTGGCAGATCATGCCAGGCTTGCTGAAATTGTTGCTCCAAATGTTGGATGTTCGATGATGTTAGCACTTGGCATCTTAGCATGTTCCAGATATGCTCTATGCAAGACAAGTTTGGGGACCTGGTAGGCCAAGGAAGAGAATGATTACTTAGAGATACTGCTGGGAAATGTGCAGCATGTGGATGTTGGAAAATTGCTTCTGGCAGAGGTGACACGAAGGCAAATAACGGGTTACAAGATTTCCTCTAATCACTATGATAAGGAATCTACTGTCATAAGAAATGGATCCCCACACCATTACAACAGAAGTAATGACTGTGTGCGTCTCGCCAATATTTCAATCATAGAGTGGGACCGTTACCGAGAGACATGATCTACTCTCGAATGGTTTCCTTCTGACTTGCAACAGATGACCATCGTATCCATATATGGAGGACTGTACACTGCTCAACTCCTGGCAGTATGGCAACAGTCACACAGCTATTGTTTCCGGTGTAGGGTTGTAGGAGCCATTTCTTACGACAGCAGAGCCCTTTTCATAGTGATTCTAGGAACTTTAAATGCACAGCAATACGTGCAGGAGATCCTGAAACACGTTAATCCATTGGGATAATGCACGTCCACACACTGAATACGTTTCCAGCAATGTCTCCAAGCCCGTGGTGCCCAACCTTTCGTAATATGGGGGCCAAACTTGACTTTGCTGTGAATTTCGCGGGCCACAATGTATGCGATGGATGCCCCCCCCCCCCCCCC
>JAFIDM010009631.1:366428790-366440221 GCA_023159025.1 Thereuonema tuberculata
CGCACAACACAGCAATCGGTGAAAAAGTTGGTTAGGGTTGATTTCGACGACAGTGTCTTTGATCTTGGCCGTTTTAGATGCAATGGCAAAAGTCGTGACTTTGTTGTTTCGTTTTAAGTGGACTTTACTGAATCGTTGACCTGTGATTGATTTCCTAGCTTGCAAACCTAGTTAACTGTTAACTGTCACAGTTAACTGTATCGTCTGCTACTGTACCGTTAGACAAGAACATTAGAAGGTTCGTTGAGTCGTTAAAAGGATGGTGGGACTGGAGCCAGTCTACCATCTTGCGAACGTCTGCCTTATCTCTCACTTGCGAAGACTCTCTTAGCTCCACATGTTGGTCGGAGGTTTCGGCGAAGACTCCACAGAATCTTTCAGTGGCGTCGATTACATGTGCAGATGAAGGCATTGCACAAACCCATCGAGCAATGACGTTATCCTTCAATCCACGTCCATGTGTGAGCCCACCCGCCGTCTTCATGTTTCTCATCAACACTTGCTCTATAGTTATATCGGTCTATATGCCTGACCAGAACTTTGCAGATCTCCTGACAGTGAAGCAGCCTTCCTTAACAAATTGCCGGAACTCCAAGGGAGTCATAACATCCTCGAGCTGAGATGTCCCGCAGAGTGGAAATACGAAATCATTCTTTGGACACACAGCAAGTGAAGAACCCAAACTCCAGAACGTTCAGATCTGACAAACAGACGCATGATGCCAACCATTTTAAAAGAATCGCACCCACAGCTTCGCAGTGAGCCGTCCAGATGAAAAGAGGGCTTTCAGCTTTGCTTCGAACAACTCTGCTGGCTGGACAATGCACTCTGACGACAAAACGTCATCCACTGAAGTCGTTCCAGAGTGTGGTCTGAGTGTGTTCGTTTCAAGCGATCGCCGAGAACAGAGTCTGCGTCTTGCATATCCTGAATGTCCGCGGAAGATATGCGCGGACAGCTGGAGCGTAGGCATGGCCGTTTACCATCTCGGTCATTGTGTTCTTTGCGTACACCGTCTCCCACAGTTCTTCCAAGCAGGAGAACTACGTGATAGCCAAACACTGTGTGAATCGAGCCATGCGCAAACTCGGCTAATTTAAAACTTGCTCATTGGCGCATCTTTTTTTGTTGTTGTTTTAAAACTGCAGTTAGGAGGGTTTTTATCAACAACGACAGCTTTTTAAACAGGCTGTTCAATGTTTAATTTGTTTCATTCTTGGTTCCAGTTTGGATGGGGAATCGCTTACCGGAAGCAGATTGGGGATGGATGGCTTATGCAGGTCAGCTGACACCCATTCCAACTAAAGAAGAACTAGTACCGGAGCGGGTACTGAATATCATATTCGGCAACTGTAACTGTGGTTGCGAGAAGAGATGCAGGTGCAGAAGAAACGGTTTTCCTTGCGCATGTATGTGCGGCTACTGCCCAGGACATGGCTGCACAAAACGCATGGACTGCTCTAATTCGGATAGCGATGACGACGTTGAACCTTTGGCAGACATGTTGTCGTAGAAACGTTAAATACCTACAAAATTTAAAGAACACTGTTTTACTTGTCTTAAATTGACGCTAATATAGGTTATATTTCTTCAGATCTTGCATTATCGTCAAAGATTTTGGCCAGGCAGATTAGTGAGCAAGCAGTGGAGCTCCAGTGATAACACGAAACAAGCTACTTAACTTTTACCCTTAATAATGTATTTCTATTGCTGCTTATGCCTATATTTCACGCCTTGTGTTATGAAGTCTTCTTTGATTATTTTTTTCATGTTATAATAACATTTATTATAATTTAAGATCAATTTTCGTTTGTCGCATTTTCATAATTATTATTATTTCTCAAGAACCACAATTGGTCGTTAATTATTAATTTTTAGTGTTTCGGAAGGTAATGCAGCCTGAATTACGTAATTTGACGCAAAAACGAATACATTCAGACGCTCAGTTGAGTCGCTATGCTTCAAACTCGAAATATCCACGATGAGGGCGGTTTTTTTAAAATGGCGGATTTTCCCCAAGATGGATTTTTTGGGAATTTTGGGATATCAATCAGAACACTATTCTCAACATTTCTACCAATTTTCAGCTTGATATTTCAAATGTCTGGGTCAATGTCTAATTTCCCTGGACTATAAGATGATTAAAGACGTATGATAATACACTTATATCTCATTGACAATTGTTGTGTGAAGAAATTCATTTTAAAATCGCTTTCATATAATTTCAATGGAATTGAGGGAAGATCTTACAATTTTGCTTATATATTTGTGGACATCACCATAATTGATTGTAAATACTAGTAATTGTAAATACTATTTCTAATTGTCAACAATTTTTTTTTTTACTCTACCGGTATAACATGTTTTTTAAGCTGATAGGACGGAAAGCTTTGAATATTTATATATATATATAAATAAAAAATCGAAAGATGTTTTTCTCTTTCCTTTCTTTCTTTTTGATGAAACCTGACAACCTGTAAACATAAGGTCATAAAGAAAAATAATGTATGCAGAAACTTATTAAAATTACCTTTAGATATAAAGTTAAACAAATCAATAAAAGAATTATGTAAGAAGATAAGTTGTTAAAGAAAAAGAAAAATGAATTTCCTTCTGTTATTATGAATACGATGGATGTCATTTATAATTTGAAATGCAGAGAATGTAATATGGTTTATTTTGGGAACATTAAAACAAAAAGTTTTATAATATCGTTTTTAAGAACAATAAACATGGTATATTTGATTGCTGCAAAGATTATAATTATGACCCTGATCCTTTAGTTAATATATTGTTTCATATTCCTGATGAAAATGATAGATTTTATGATAGAATCTTGTGTGATTAATTCTTTTCCTTGTATGATAATGATAGATTCTTAAAAGTCAGTAGGTTTATCATTAGTAAATTTAAGAAATGCTTACAAAACACAAAAATGTTTGTGTAAAATTAAAAAAATATTGAACAACTTCTTCATAACGTCAAAATATACTCTTCAAATATAAATGTTTTGATATCTGATGTTTATATTTAAAATAATATTGATTATTATAATTATTTATTGTATTTCAGGAAATTTAAAAGAAAATATTATTGTTTTTCTAATCAATTATTGTACAAACAAGACTATTGTTTTATTATATTTCACGTGTTTCAAAACTAAAGCATTGTTTTTGCAATCACTTATTATGTATCACGAAACAAAGATAATGTTTTATGATTCCTTTTGTAATGAATTCTACTGATGGAGGATATGTTTATATCCCTATCATAAGTCATCAGAAGAAGTTTCTTCGATTAGAAGAAACGAAATATCAGGAATGATTAAAAAGTTTTGATTGAGACTTATCCAGATGTTGAAATTATGTAAAATAGTGAAGCGCTGTTCTTTCTTTTCTAGAATTGGATAACAAATTAAATATACTCCAAGACAGAACACAAAAATTAATAAAAATTCATTTAAATAAATAATTACAGACGTTTCGATTTGCTACATATTACAAATCGAAATATTCTACTTAAAAGTTGGCAAGATTCCTCAATAGTTTTTTGTAATGTAATAAATGATGCCTTTTTAACTGAAGACAATTATAATTTTATCAAGTTCTATCTACTTTTTAACTTTATATTTAATCGCATTAGTTACGCTGTAATTCACTATCTGTTTTGTATATTCATTTGTTTTCGTTTATATGATCGCTGAATAGGCTGCTTGACCACGCATTGTATCTGTGCGAAAAGGAAGTATTTATTCTCTAGTTATCAAATCTAATTAGTTGTCATTAAGATTTTAAATTTTTATTTTTGTTTTTGTTTTTTTACTTTAATGCTTCGGCTCATTGTGATGCAATAATCAAGAAATAAAGGAAGTGAAATAGTAAAGAACGTATTTATTGAAATAGGAAATGATTGGAAAATAATAAAGTAGATAAATTTTACATTGCCTACTTTCTCGATAATCGTCAAATTGTTTATTATTGATTAAATAAATTAATAAAAAAAAAGTATTTGATCTAAAATAGTCGAAATATCAATTCTGTAGCACTTTTTACAGATACACCTAATTTACATCAATCGTAGTCATTATTCTTCTAAACAATTCACACAAACTAACAAGGACTTTTCTTTTAAAAAAAATATTGTCTTTATGTTGCTGCAAAACTCGAATATTTCGATTTCTTTTTGATAGAATTAAGAATTTTCTTGACGTATGGAGAAGAAATGGTAAAAAATCTTTAAGTTTGGAATAAATTGTTAATGACTAAAATCAAAAACTAAACAAAAACAAAATAATAGTCTTTAGATAAGTTTACGGTTTTGAAAACTAATATTTTCTTCGAAAACACAACATTATCTGTACTTGATTTATAAGATTAAAGGAAGAGAAATTTAAAATATCTTTAAAATAATTTTAAATCATATAATCCATTTTTTTTAACTCATAATGTAAGATAACAATATATCTCTGAATTTCTTCCAAGATTTGTAATTTTAGGTTCAGTTCAAAATAGTTGTAAAAATAAAGAGAAATCCCAGAAATTTAAATTTTAGTTAAATTTTTTTTATTTAGAACAAATCTATTTGTTTTATATCAGAATCATTTTTTTTTTTAAATATATAGGAATTTAGATAAATACTTACATAGAAAGTCGTGCCTTCTTTCTGAAATGTGCGCCTCGGTTATTCCGTTTTCTTTTATGCGATGGAAATCGTCTTCCGCCGTATTTGTTTGAAAAAATTTTGCTGCTCATGCTGACAGGAGACAAGTCCAAATGGCTTCAGTAAAGACTAGGGGAGATGTCATAAAACTAGGGGAAGATGTCATAAAAATTCCTGAGCACCCACTTTTCTCAAAAAAGCTTTAGGCGACAAGCTGAAAGTGAAGGCCCTCTACAGGGAATTTCGGGAACTCAATTAACCATAGAAATGTACGAGTAATCAAATTTCTTAATGATATCTTTAGCCATTTTGATATCAACTAACAGAAATGGAATTGCAAATGAATATTGAGGATGCCGAATGCAAAAGCCTAGGGAAATACACGGCTTTTTGGCTGCAAAAAAATCCGAAAGTAATTTGCTTCAGATCAAATTTGTGGTTTTTATTTTTTTTAAATTCGACTATGAGAATATATTGGAAATGTTGAATTCGGTAACTGGATTTTCACTGTATTTCTTCAGATGAACCGAAATGGGAGTGTTTTGTAAAATAGTAAACGGCCATATCTTTCCAAAAAATTAGTTGGTTTTGAAATTAAATAAAATTAATTCAGTTATCATTTATATATAAAAAATAGGAGAATATGAATCATTCATATTTAAACTATCATATTTTAAATTTATAGATTTTATATTGCATTTGTATCATTTACAGAACGATTTGAAATCATTCACATTGACCTAGATGTGACTTAACCCTCACCTTAATTCTTTCTTGTAGCTTAAAATTTGTACACTTCGAAACATATAAAGACGTATAAATAACTCTTCTGGATAATGAAAACGATCATAATTGATTCATCTAAATAAAGTGAAAAATAAATAACAAGAATAATTCATAAGACCAGTTAGAAGTGTATTAAATTACGCTCAGTTTCGTACATGACAAGAAATATATTTTTCGTTTATAATGCATCAGTTTAATTCAGTTATGATTCAAGGACAACCTCGCCAATCAGTTACTTGAATTTCAACTTTATCTTATTTTTTTCCCCTACATGTATTGCTACATCTGTAACACGCTTTTCTATAATAGATGTTTATTATTGATTCCACTTCAGCATTCCAATTCCATTTGCATCCATTTATATTTTCGTGTTTTTTAAAAAATGTAATTGTAGTTTTCCTTTTTAAAAAGAATGTAAATCATAGAGTAACGAAAAGGCCTAGTGACTTCGGGATCACATCATAGCGAACTTATTACGATTCGGGTTTTTTTTTTACTCTTTATGTAAGGAAAGTAATCGTAACTAGGTTTGTCAGATCAGCTATGAAGAGGGGACGGGAGGTAGAGAGGAACCCTGAGTTCCTGGCGAGGTCACCAGTTGACCCAATGACCGCCACCGCACGAGTTCAGACGAGGCCATCGCTTCAGGGTATTCAGGAGCCAGACGCATTTGGCCAGAACAACATACAGCCATCCATTTCAAGGTATCCTTACAACAGTAGTCTAATGGCAAATTAAATTATATCATCCTGATTAATTAAATTCAAATTTTGAAATTCTGTAAAAAACATGATCCATGCATTTTTTTTTTTATAATGGATTGAACCATCTCGAAAGGATTGAAAATAATTCAAAATTTTTTTTTGTTATTTCTTCTAGTTTCCTAGGATAAATTGACTAAAATAAGGATAATAAGAAAACTATCTAGATCTATCATCGATCCACTTCTTCTACACTCTTTACATACAAAAATATTTAATCTAGAAAATATTTAAATCATATTCTATTTTTTTGCATTTAATAATATTATAAAATTATTATACACAGAATCAGAATAGAAATATTAGAATAGGAAAGTAACTTGTATTTTTAAATGTAAATATTATAAAGAATAATATTATAAAGAATAACAAAAATCTTTGAAAAATCTGCTATGCTATAGTATATACGCCAATATAGAAGCAGATGTATTTTTATTATATTTCAAATAATTAATAAATAAATCTCTGTCGAAAAAATTGACAATCAGATTAAATAAAAATAAAGGAGCTACAATTCCCGAGGAAAAAAAATCATCTGCCTCAACAATGTTTCTTATCTATAATTACAATATAGTAATTGCAATACATTTATTATAATGCTACTTTTCCTAAGCTTTCTTATATATCTAGGGAATATTTTTTTTTTACAACATACAAGACGTATAGTAACGTGAAAAAAAAAGATTTAAAGACATAACTAATATTAAAAACAAAAAAAAAGTATTTAAATTTTTAAAAGATATATATATACAGTAGAGCCCCGATTATCCGCGAGCGGTTGATCCGCGGTGCTGTTTATCCGCGAGTGTCGCGATAATTTTTTTAATTACGAACCTCAAAAAAACCCATTTTAATCCAAGGCAACAACAGGGAAAATACAATAGGCCCTACAGTGCGAAGATGGAAAATTTCTGACAGGTTTATTGTGCTTCGTGATCCTATGAGGCCTCTCGGAATTTGTGGATGCAAACGTAGAGCAAACGTTTCTGCTTTATTGTACATATTTTAAAAGTTTTACATATTATGTTTTTTGTACAATAAAACGTAGTTTTTAATGGTGAAATTTTTTTTATCGTGTTTACACCTTATTTTTAGTCTTTTTTCGGGTTATCCGCGATTTTCGTTATCCGCGAAGGCCGTGCCACCCAATTGCGCGGATTTAATCGGGGCTCTACTGTATCGAATTTCAGAAATGATATAATAATTAAAATTTTGTTAATTGTTATATTGAAACAAGTTTTTTTTTAAGTTTTTTTGCTTATAATTATTTTTATATCATTATAAATAAATAACATTTTTTTTTAACTCTTTCAGAAAATTCGAATAAATGTTTAAAACCAAGTGATTCTTTAGCAAAAGTTTCTTACTTACTTGATCATGAAAGAATTCTTTGAAATTAATGAGCTTATTATTAGTAAATTTTAATTATCTGAAAATTAAGAATCAAAATAAATATTAAATTCAACTGACATAATTGGCTTATCAGAATTAATACAGGATTAGATTAAGTAATCGTCTTGTCAAACTAATGTTGCTTTTGTTTTTTAATTTCCATTTTTTATTTCATATTAGTCTTGATACTGAGAGGCCAAGCGAGACATCCATTATTAAACTAGTTAATTTCTCTTGAAGTAGACATTTGTACAATTATCTTCCTGCACAGAAAGGCCTAACAAACATTTTTTTTTTCTTTCAAACCGGTTTGTTATTAATAGTATTAAAACAGATTACCTAAAATTAATTGCAGAAATAAATATATTTGATAAACTGAAATAATCGAATATAAAAATACTTATTTAAGAAGATTGTTGTGTAGTTTTTGAAATTATATTTACATTAAATTTAGTTTTTTTACTGAACCCGTTACTCGATAATTACTCTAGGACTTATTGGCTGAAACTTGGGATTCATAATTATTTTAATTTTTAATATATTTTAGTCATTCATATGTGTATTGGTTTTTTAGTATCTTGATCTTGGAATCAAAATCAAAACACACTTTAAATATATTTGATATAAAATTCACCTTAGATGAAATTGGAAACAAACTATATTGAAGACTCCAATCAAAATAATTGATTCCATCAAGAATGAAATTATTTCTTTTCTGAATTAATTATAAAGTACTTAAATATATCGAATAAATTCTAATCATACAGCCCTTCTAATCATGATGTTATTTTCATCCCTTTTTCTTAAGATAAAATGTCTGCTTGTATGTGATAAAAGTAGAGAGTAAAAGTTACAACAACGAATATAACGTGGATTTTCCTCCCTAATTACAAGATTAAGTTTTGGAAAGTAGTATTTATAATCTTTACTGAAATACTCTACAGTTAGATCGAAACAAACAATTAAAACCTGACATTATTCCATTAATAACTAAATTATTAGGGATCCCATTCACGAACGTGCAAAAGTGAGGGGGGGGGGGTCTTCCGTTCATTCTGTCCGTCTTAGAATGAAACGTCTTAGAATGTCATAGACGGTCAGGCATGAGTAATATCTTTTTAGAAACCTTATGATATGTAGAGATGAAGAAAATACGAGTTCCGGTCTACCGTCACTTTCTATCTCACAGGAAGTGGCCGGACATGAAACATGTACAATGTCGCTGTGGTTTCGTGTGACTGTGCTTCCCAACCTTTCTACATCCAAGGACAATTTTTCCAACTATACATAAATTGCGGACCATCATCTTACATATAACTTAATATCCTTAATATTCAATGCCTTAACCGTTAATTGTTTTTATTCAGTAGATGAATAGGCCTACATTCAATAACACAGGCCGTTAATTAGATGTCAGATGACAAGGAAATAATAATAAAAAATAAATTATACCTACAATTTATTGGTTTTACATGTATTGATTAAATACTATCTATTCATGCAATTCAATTACAAAATATTCAATGGGAACCTTGTGTTGTACGTTTCTTTCTAGTTTTTCTATATTAGGCTTCTTAGAAGCTAAAGACAGTCTCAAAGATGGTTCGGAAGTTGTTTCTGTGTTTTGTTTTTGTAACATTTTAAGAGCAGAAAAAGTAGTTTCCTATATATAGGTTGAGTGAAAAGGAAGAAGTACTTAAGTATTTTTTCTACTCATTGCTGGATCTTCTTCACGGATTTAAATCGAGAAAGTTGTCATATTTAATACATTTAAGAGCAAAATCAAAGTACATTCTAGATAATGCGAAGCCTAGATTGGAATCACTGCATTGTGAAACCAGCTTTTTGCCCTGTTTAGATAATGAACTTTTGACAATTGGAGTTAATATTCGAATTATTAAATCGTTTCAAGTTAAATGAAAGTTTAGAAGATAATGAAGTGAAGATGAAAAGTGATGAAAAAAATAATAGCGTATTCCTGAAAGTCTTATGGATTCTGTATTTGTTTGAAAAGATTCAATTGCTGTTAGTAGGTCAATCCTCTTCTTCGTCGCTTTTAATCCCGGAAAAGAAACAAAAGGCACCTATTTTACAGATGGTCTGGTATACACCAAGATCCGTTTGAAGGAAAAATTTCTTGTGAAAAATCCCCAACCATCTTCGAGAATTGAACCCAACTTCTCAGCTCTCCGATCAGCGACCAAACAAACATAAAGAAATTCAATTTTAATTCATTTACTTTTTTTTTGTTTGAAGATGTAATTAATTCTTAGTAAATGAGTTAAATAAATTTAAATCAAATAAAAATTCGGTAATTGTTTAAAATCAAAAAAATCCTGCCCAATTCTTTTGCTGCTAATTTTTTTTTTCAATGAAAATTTTTTGTCATTTTTTGTGCAATTTCTACAAAGCGATCTACACCAAACTTTTTAAAATACAAAACAAATGGCCTCTTGTCCAATATAAATTCATATCAAGTTTGCAAAAAATCCACTCACTTCAAAAGTTATTATGAGAACACAATTTATTATGTTATAATGTACACTGGAGCACACATACACATATATACATACAAACATACATGAGCATAAATATATATTATGAGTTTCATTTTTTTTAGAAAAAAAGGCTAAAAAAAAAAAGGAATATTCATCAACATTTTCAATGTTATAGTGTAGTAGTAAAAATAACCATTACTCATTCTCACTAGAGCACGCTTCAGGTCACCTAAATAATGGCACTGTTATCCAATGGAAAAAATTAGCAACAAATTTGAAAAAGTGAAACTGGGCCTTACTTCCTGGTGGTCCTGTAACCTAACCTCCATGAATAGTTATGAACGAAAAGTAAATTCTTAAGTGAATAGATTTTAATTTTGTTTGGACTCAACTTATAAATAAAATTATAAGCTTTCAATTCTTATTAATTCACTTTTTGTGACTGTAATATTATAAAACTTTAGTCACTGTCCTCTGACAGTTAAAATATCCTTAAAAAATAGATAATTATGTCATTTGTTTGCAACTACATCCCTATACTATCTACATATACACTGCATATACCGGTACATATATTTTTTGTTCAATCAGCTTTTACGTGTAATTCTTGTTTAACGATTTCAAAGTCGGATATCTTTTCAATATGTTCAACGTTTAGTGTATTTCTAATACAACATTAGTTTATAAAACAGTTAGGTTACAATAAATAATTTTACTGAGATTCAAGGTTAAAGAAATTATTACCATCAAGAGCAGTATACCCATTTCCAAACTTAGTTTCTTTTAGCTGTTCTGAAAGAATTGAAGAAAGATGAAACCCAAAAATTAAAAATCCTTATTTATTTATCATTTTATGCCTAGGAATTTACATTTCAAGAATAATTTGAAGAATAATTCATTATTTTTTATTATACTTACATTCAAAATAAGTTATTTTAATTACATAACACTAATTACTGGAAATTGAACATAACATTACGGATTGCAAATAATGTTGGTGAATTCTCTTTTAATTTCTCAGTTACTTAGTATGCAATGGCTTCAATTTTCTCAGTAGCTTTAGGGTTGAAATCAGCCAACCATAAATCGTAGCCGTGACCTTTAGGCAAAAGGTGTTGATCTCATTGACTACCAAGATACAACTAATAAAATTATATTGCTTATTAAGGAACATGTTTTTGCAAGATACAGTTTTATTCCCGGAAAATTTCAACTAATAATCTAAGATATTTAATAGATAAAATAAATGAAAAAATAAGAAACTGATTTTTACTTCAGGAGAATGATTAAAGACACTTTTTAATTGCTTAGTATAAAAACAAAATTTTTGCCTTT
>JAFIDM010009631.1:366451147-366470486 GCA_023159025.1 Thereuonema tuberculata
AACTAATAATATATAACAATATATTTCTACTATCTAATTTCTATTCAAAGTTTATGATTCAACAATGCTATACTATGATTCGACATTTAGTTCATACATCTATATACCTTAATAATACAAATCACTAGGATACTGAATTAAATTAAATGTTCAATAGTTCTGCTTCTATTAATTCAGTTTGAAGTTTGTAATTAATAATTAATAAAACACTTTATCTTAATGAATATAACACTAATCAAATATTACTCTTTGATTTAAATATAAATTATTTTCATTCATAAAGAATTTCTAGTATGGCTTTTCACTAGTATGAATGTAATTAACACTATTCTGAGTATAATATATGTCACTCTAGATTTGAATTCTAAGCATGAACTTTCACTGTATAATTAGTAATAATAAAGAATATTACTGCGTGAGTCTTTTCTTTAAATTTTATCTTCAATCGTTAAGAAATAGTTTAAGTCAAACTTACAGTTGATGTCTTCAATAGTTGTACCTACTTGATGATGAACTATAACTCTCTTGACACTTACACTATAATCACAATATCGAAGCATTCAGTTTCCGTTTGAAACTTATCAACGTCGTAATGATCCTTTTCACTTTGGTACCATTCTACAACTTCAACCAAGATGATAGCTTCTCACCTTATGTGTATCAATACAAATATGTATTAGTAAATGGTCCAATATTCAAACCGCATTCATCATTAATACTTTTAATGACGGTCAACTTCGTATCTTATAATCATACGCCTTCTTCGATATCCTCTATTGGTATTCGGGTCTTCGAGATATCCCGCTCTTTAAGTAAATCGGAACCTCTTCTTTCTTCGTCCGTTGAAATAAACTATTAGTCTTCGATTAACTATATCTATTAATCTCTTTCAAAGTCTTAGAATTTACTGTAATGGATAATAGAATTCAAATGAATTGAATATCTAATTAAACTCCGGAAATATCAACTTCCTCTTCGTCGGCTTAATAACGAATCTACAGTGGTAAATTCTTCTGACTATTTAAGATTCTTCTAATCTATTAACTTCAGTTCCGTTATCCTTAACTTATACAAATAATCTTAGTCTACTTCTAATTCATCAATATTAATAATTCATGGGTAAGTCCCTTTCTATTAACTTCCATTTCAGGTTTTCTAGTAACGCTCACTTTAGACTTCTGCTTCCCTTGAGTATTTAATGTACTCGTCTTAATGGATTAGCCTTAACATAAAGTTAATTACCGCATTTGCGTTTACTTCAATTTCATCGTAGCTGTTACTAGATTTTACTGTTCAGTTGAATTATTCATAATAATAATCTAAAGATTATAATACTTATCGTCAACTTCTATTGTGGTAGACGCAAGTTATTTGACTGCGTTACATCAGGGAAATAGAACCATTTCTACCTTCTCCCTTCAGAGACAATTCGAGTCTCCCGCAGGTTTCTCGGAGCACACACGATTGGAGGATCTCCGCCTCCTTAGAGCTCCAAGCTTCAACTGTCACTACTCTCGACTCAGGCATAACTTCAATTGTCACAAGTCAAGTATTCACTACGTCATTACAAATTTGCATATTCAAAATTTGTATCACTTGAGCTTTGCTCATTATATTAATTAAAATAAAATAAATTTATTTTCAAGCAATTTTAAAATGTTTCTTTCAATTTTTTTTTTTTCTTCTTTAAAACTTCAACTTCGTAGAAATAAATTTCACAAGGGGTTTTAAATAATACTATATCACCAACAAAATTGCTAATTACTAAGGAATTCTCTGTAAAAAATAATCAGATAAAAAAAGATATTATTAAAGTATAATACTGGAATTATATTTTTATTTGTTTTGTTATAGAGCCGTGGTCTTAGGCCTATTGTACAAATCCTAGAAATCAGCAGAACTGGACAGACAGTGAACGAAGAGAAAGAAGCAGGAAAGAAAGGAAACATCCATGCGTCTCCAGGTTTCAAATCAGATTTAGGCTTATCAACTCCTGGGAGACCCTCACCTTGAACACAACGATCAGTAAAAAGATTAATCATATAAAAATAGTAATGTTCATTAGCATAAGTAGAGAATTTTTCGGGGAGGGGGGGGAGGGGCAGGCCCTTTGTGTTTGGCAAAAAAAGCGGAGAAGTTTAAAATTTAAACTTGTACTTTCGAATAATTGCATTCTATTGTTGCAAATAATGCATACAATGCCAATAAGTTAAAAAATATTTTACTTGATTTATTTTTATATTTAAAATATAAAATAATTTTACTAATATGTATTTTTCTGAGGAGGGGGCCACCCCCCCCCCCCTGGCTCCCCTAGTTACGCCTATGGTAATGTTCCATTAATGTTATTATATTAATGTAATATTATTATTTCTTTCATGACATTTTAAAAAAAATAGATAGTAATTGCTTGGTTTTTAAACAAACAAAAAAAAAGGTTTAAACCAGTTAAGAGATGCACAACCTTAGGAAGTCTAAGGACCAATATTTTTATAAATGTTCTGATGGAGGGCCGCAGCGTCCCATCCTCCAACCTCCCAACTCTTCCTTATTAATTGAGATTTTATAATGTCATTTATAATAATAATAATTAATACTACCCTAATTTACATAAATCTCTTACTAAATAATGATTTAATTAATTATAATTATTTATAAATAATAGTGTCATTTATAATAATAATTAATGTAATTTATGTAAACTTCAAATTATCAAATAATGCGCTAGTTATGTTTCAGACCAACATTTCAGTATGTTTCAGTAAAAATCTGATGCAGTTGCTATTGCAAGTTAGGACATTTTTCAATGTATCTCTTCGCAGCAATGTAAAGGCTCAAATTTAATTTTAAGTTTGACACTACTGGGCCGCAGCAAATATACCGGCGGGTCACATGCTGCCCAAGGGACGCGGGTTGTGCACCCCTGCTTTAGACTATGAAATTTAAAAAAAAACTAAACAAAAAGGGAATTTTTAGTCCCTGGTTTATTGAATATTTAAGTCGTTTATCGAATACTTTAAGCAATTCTCTTACATTCTCCTGAATTCTACAGGGTGTACCATATTGCCATGTCACATCTTAATATTTTTTTGACTGATTTTCAAAATTACTTCTTAATAAATTTCTTTTGAGAACTGCCTAACAATAAGTATCTTGGCAGCAAAGTTTTCATTCTTAATATGGATAGAGGGTACTGACGAAATTTTCTTACAAATTTATCTTATTATTAATGATCTTTTAGGCCAATAACTTGAGAAGAAACTTTATGTTATTTCAATTTATTCTTATGACAACATATAAAAATAGATTATTTATTTGAACTTTCTTTTCAAAGATCATTTAAGTAATAGTGTTACAAGTATGTAGCAAGTTACAAAAAAAAAAGTTAGGAAAGACTTATTAAAGGAATTAAAAAAAAATCCGTAATAATTAAAAATAAAATGTTTTAAATGAGATTACCTTTCCGATAATCCCATTTTCTGATGGGAGTTGGTCTTTTAGTGATAGGCTTCTTAGTGCTTTTAATTTTCACAGTATATGGTTTGTGAGTTGGTCTTTTGGTTGCCGTACTTTCGGTACTTTCGGTTTTAGTAGGTTTCGTAGGAGGACTAGAAGTGGTAGAAGGGGATATTGTAGTCGTAGTTGTTGTTGTTGTCGTTGTTGTTGCAGTAGTCGTTTTTGTTGTAGTCGTTGTAGTCCTATCCGGAGAAGCCACTGCTTCCATTTCATTCATTTCAAGAATCTGATTTGGTTCCGAATCTATCACTGAAACACTACTAGAATTGGATACACTAATTTGAGGGGGTGTTTTGGAAGTCATTGGAAGTTCTGTGACTGCCGGTTGCTTCTGTGACAAGGTAACAATATTGACATCTTCGTCGGGAACTTCATCCGTAAATCTCGTCCAGATAGCTGTAGATGGGCGAGAGGTAGGTTTGTATTTTATGCCTATTGGTAATGTCACATGCAGAGTACTGCCATTCAAACCGAACCACACAGGGCTGGCAGTGTGGTTGGCGGCAAAGTTGTTAATGATCTGCTGAATTGCGGCGATGGGGAAATCGTTCTTATTCACTGTTGATCCTGGCTTCTGGGTGGGGGGATTCGTTGGAATTTCGTATAACGAAGCCGTTGATAGAGCTAATGGCTGAATAGAAGGTTGAGATGTGGATGTAAATTGGTAGGTAGTTGCATAATCAACCTCATCGCCTGTAATATGATTCTCCTCCAGCAAAACATTGGAAAGATTGTGCAATGACACAGTAAGGTCATCAGAGAGAGAAATTTCGGTGATAGATGATGGTGGTGGAGTAGTCCTAGTACTTGGGAGTTCATAGGAAGACGGCTGGGATTCTGTAGAAGTCCACAGATATTTGGTGGAAGTCGGTAGGAATTCGGTGGAAGTCGATAGAGATTCGGTGGAAGACGGTAATATCTCGGTGAATCGATAGGGAGGATGCGAAGAAGGCGAGTTGTAAGAAGAATGTGCAGATGCAGGCTTGGCGTTTGGCAGTTGACAGCACGTGCCAAGAAGAAAACCATTCAGGCAAGGCGATACGTTCGTTCCTCCTTTATTCCGACAGTCAAATTGAAACATGCAGGGCAGTTGCTTGTTTCCGACAATGCAAGTCTTTCGGGAATTGATCGCTCTGTCTGAAGAAGAAAAAAGGAATGAAATAAAATAATTTTACATTGTAAATATTAAAATTCATAGTATGATTTTCAGAAGATGTAAATGATATATTTTACTTTAATATCTTGACTCTTTAATTGTCTCTACTTTTTATAAAATTAATACTTCGAAATTACAAATCAAAAACACAAAACACAAGTTGAATCTATATTAACAATATACTTTATATACGTATTTTTTTATCAACAGAAATTTTTTTAATAGAGCCTATTTAATGTTTTTATTTATTTTATTTACTGGAAGGTTTTGAATATTTGAAAACATAATTAAATAAGAAAATTTTTTTTTTAAAAAATAGAAGCATATCGAAAATCTATTTCTTGTTTCTTGTAATAAATTATTACAATTCTATCATAGTTCCTAATTGTAGATTTGTTTAACAATGTTGGTCTCCAGACAGCCCAGAAGGGCAATACACCTGCTTATAGTGGAATGATAGAAAATATGCATTTTCTAGAATTTTTTTAAGATGAAGAGAAATAAAAATGCTTATTCAAGTTGAACTCCAATCTCTGGATCTTTGCTGTACAGTGCAAGTCATCTTTTGATTTAGATTATTTACAACCAAGTTCAGTTAAAACCCTTTTTCTAAATATGATCAGATTGCAGGGGAATAAGCGGATAGTATCATTACCATTTCTGTATTCAAGAATAAGTTTGCAATTCAAGGCTTGAAGTTCACTTCCTACTGTAAACAAGTTATAGATAAAGGTAAGTTTTCAGAAGATATTCCAAGTTGAGTTAAAAAAGCAAATTCTGACTAAAAAAAAAAATAAAAAAACTAAAATGCAACAAGTCTTCTGGAGTAATCCTCTGATTTCGAAAAGGTTTTAAATAAAATCAAACCTTTAAATTAAATTTCCTCAAGTTTTATAATAAATACCATGTAACTTATTGGGTAGAGATTAATTATATAACAGAAATAAAAAAATAAACTTTGATTCATTAAAACTGTAGATCTCGGAATGTCTGATATTCCAGAATTTAGTATAAACAAAGCTTTAAGGGATAACAAAACAAAAGGTTCCGCTGGAGTGAAAGCAAAAATTAGTCTAGTTATTCATTTTGATTCTAATCTGAAGTTCCATTACAGTAATTCTCTTAAAATTGTCCAACAGGTGTGAATGAAGGACAAAAGCTGAGTAATCGTATTACGAAATATACGGTATTTCCAGTTATACAGAAATTTATTTTAGCTTTTCTTAAATCTATTGAAAAGTTTCTATTGATTTGATTTTTTTCTTTTGTTGTACAGATCTAAGCAGGCAATTGTATGCAGAACACAAAGAAAATATTTCCAAGCTAACTTATAATTAAAGATCGCGAATGTTTCTTTAATCCAATTTCAATTTTAACTTAGAACATTTTTTTTTTTTTACAATTACAAAGATAAACTCTTAAAAGGCACTATTTTATAAAAATAAAGATATTTACAAAAAAAACATATTTACAGTAAAAACCTACGTACAGGAAGCTTTTCGGCCGTTTTTGCAATGGCCATTGTCAACTATCTGTAGTTGCAAAAATGGCCGAAAAGCTTCCTATACGTAGGTTTTTACTGTAAATATGTTTTTATTGTAAATATCTTTATTTTTATGAAATAGTGCTTTTTAAGAGTTTTTACTTATAATTGTAAATAAGAAATTTTGAGCACGCTAAATGAAATTTAACAAAATTAGAACAATACGATTATATTCTACATTAGTTGTATTTAATTATAAAATCAAGTTAAGAGGAGTTTCTATAAAGGCTGTTACGTATTGAATGGAATTAGATAAAACTGCTAACGAGTTTGTGAATCTCTGAATATAATTTGTTAAATGTATTTATTTGTTTAACAGCTATAGTTAAGGATTTTTTTATTACTATTTAGTTGCTCCATGGGAGACAAAGTGCAAATATTTGTGGTTTCCTTTCGCTTCCTTAAATGTTTCTATTCAACTCCAATTTTCCCCAAATGTAAAATTCACTGAAATCTAATTTCAACAGTGAATTGCATTCCAAGGCTGAATACCGTTGCAAAGAAATCCACTGTTGCTTCACGTCCATTGATGTTCTTCATCCAACCATTAGTTGGAAATAATAATAAAAACTCAATCAAGTATCAGAATCATAATATGGGAATATTCTTCAAGAACTAAGATCAAAGACCTCCCCTCTTCCATTTGATCCCACTAACGAAGAGTCTTTTATTTGGAATCGAAGAAAAGGTGATGAGAAGAGCGGTAGGTCTTCGCAAGATAATGAGGTGAATGTGGCGCACCTGGTGTTTACTTTTCCCAGCAATTGCTTCCGCAATAACATAAAGTAAGCTTTTCCCAGTTCCGTTTGTGTAGGCATGATTTTATACATATAAAATATGATTTTTCTATAATACTAAAATGAGGAGATTAATCTTAAGACAAGTGTATGATCTTAAGATAAGTGATAAACTTATCATTTCATACGATTCATACTTAACGTATTCCAATTTTGGAAATGCAAACTTCATTGTTCTATAAATTATAACAATGGCTCTTTTTTCCCCGAATTTAAATATTGAATATTATAAATGTCTCTTTTAACGTAATGCAAGAAAATAAAAACAACCTTAACATTAAAGAACAGGAAATTAGAATTCTGCTTAACGAAAAAGTTAATTTTTATTGCACTAAAATAAGTTATAATATTAAGAACAGGCGTAACGTATTTTTCAAATTTGATAAGTTTGATGGCAATTTAAAGTTAGCTCCTGGATGTATGTGATGGTACCTTGAAAGTCAGTGATAGGAATGTTAAAAATTTCAGGAATTCAGGATTTTTTTTGTGGAATTATCTTTTATCTCATGAGAAGGAAAGAATATCATGATGAACAGACTAGTGAACAGAAATCTTAACTATACAGATTTTATGAGCTGATAAGATTTTAACTCATGACTTTAACTAACTGTAAATGTGTTTATGTTTATTTTTAATTGTGAATGAAAGTCTAGATTAATACTGTTTACCTGAATCCGCACGGGAATAGTGAGGTATAGGTCGGCTGAGCGTTATAGCCATGGCAAGGACTGTCAGCACCCCAACCACGTGCATCCTAAAATACCTGCAACAAAAGAGGTCAGGTTGAGTTAGTAGTTCTTTGGTGTATCTATATAAAACAACACAATCAAAGTTAATTATTTCCTGTTGGCAAAGAAAGAAAAATATTCTGAACTGTGGCTGTGAATAATATTCTAAAATTTGAAAGAAATCTCAGAAATCAATTCCCCCTTCCCCTTTCTTTCTCTTTCTGTTATTTTCTTTCTGAAATAATTAACTAAAACGTGAACTCTTGCTTTGCTCTTTTCTTTTCCCTGATATTATTTCAATTTTCCATAACCAAAAGAAAAGAGGAAATAGGCAATATGCGTCCTTTAGTAACTTCAAAGCTAAGTGCGTGATGAAAAGGTTACTCCTGAAAAGAAACTCTGAGTTTCAAAATGTATCATCAAATTCAGCATCAAACTCAATAGGCAACAGAAATAGGCCGCAAAAAGTCAAGTAAGTTCATTTCAGAGAATCTTTCACAATAAACGAACTTATGGGATATGCAGAGAAATACGCACCTGGATGTATTGCCATTACTTATATTGTAAATACAAAAAAATGGTTTCTTCACCAATGTTCTCAAGACTTATCGGTCATCTACCAATAAAAGAAAGCTGATTTTGTTTAATTTCCTTACTCAAAAAATATCAAAAATAGAAATTTAGCTAATGGTTTAAAATTTCTTAACTGAACTTGTATTCAAATGAGAAAAAAAATAATCAATATCAGCAAATTTAAAGACATCTTTAAGTTTTTAAACAGTTCTATTGAAAATCGTTTACGTTGTTTGTGAAGAGATAATTTATCTATTTATTTACTTATCTTATTTGTTTATTTCAGTAGAGCCAATAAAATTAAAAGGAAGAGGAAAGATCAATGAAACTAAATAAATTCTTTTAATGCACCAAAATCATTTACTTTGTTATTTAATCAGTAAATAAAATTAGTTATAGAATTTAACTCAAACAATTTTCCGTGTAGAACATAATAATTTTCCTTTCTTTTTATTATGGAATCTTTTTAATTTTGGAGGCTTCTTATTTTTTTCTTATTTTTCCCTTCAGTAATCTCCAACTTTCGATAATCCAGCGTCAAAGAAAAAAAAAATCATTTTAAAATAATCTTCTGCGAATCCTGATTAATAATTTAAAAACTTTTTATAAAAGCAAAAAAAAACGAAAGGTCCAGCTATTTTCAATTCTTTGTTTTTAATTTTTATTTTGGGATAACAGGTAAAACCGTCATACTAAAAGTTGCTGTTGTCTCAAAAAAAATTAAAAACAGACGAATTTAAAAGATTCCATAAAGTTTTATGAAGGGAAATACAAAACTTAAAACTTAATAAATACAAAATTTAACATTAATGGTAAATTCACTTAACTGGAAAATTTTATCCAGGGAAATTTTTGGAAATTCAATGAATAGCAAATTCTTAAAATTTTTCTATCTTAATTTTTGTGACTGTTTGCGTTCTTTATTTTTGTATTACAATTCATTGAAAGATCTATTCTGTTTTAAAATACACTCTTAGTAGAAATATATTTTGATTTAGTACATTAATCATATTTAAGATTTTTAATTAATTCAAACAGCTTGAAATATTTTTTCCTATTTTTTTCAAATAAACAACTGTTGGAAATTTTAACTAATAAAAATTGAACTATTATTACCTCATTGAAATCATTTTAATTTTTGAAACAAAATTGTTAAAAGGATTAGATCTTTCTTATCCATGATATAATGACCAGAACCTGAATATCTCGACCTCAATTTTCTTACGCTTTTGGGAATCAATTTTTCCATCCATTTTTGGTAACTTATTGACTTCTTAGCCTTATTTTTACTTGCAAAGGAACCAAAAACTCGTTCATTTGGAGCAAAGAACTAAAATTCTTTGCTGTGAGAAATTAGAGAATAATTATTCTTTTCTATACATTAATCTTTGGAAAATATCATTTTCTAAGTTAGCTGAAATAGCTAAAGACATTACGTAAACCACAGAAGATCCTGAAACTATATATTTTACTTTCATCGTTCTTTGCAATCTGATAGTTTATTCATTGCTCGTATACTTGAAACAAATTCTGTTTACGATAATGAAATATTGAGCTTATCGTAGGGTTAAAAGTTTCTGTATTTTGCTAGTTTTGTGAAAAGATAAATTGAAATAAATTATTATGACGGTAAGGTAACTTATATCATTATTTCCCAAAGCTAAACAGTACAGGAAGTTACTGCAAATTTTAGAGAATGAACTACGGATTTGGGATTTCTTTCAGCACTTCACGAACTTAAATCATCAAATTACAATTTTTTTGACAAACAGAAAATATCACCAAGAAACAAGTAATATTAACTTTGTTTTCTCAATAAACTTTTAATTCGGTGTTATAAAATACACTATCCATTCTGTATTTAATTAGTGATTCCTATATTCTAGGGTAAAAGTCCTAAGCTTATTTTTCGTCTTATTCACAATCTCTGAGAAATCATTCTTTAAAGTTTGATTGTTTTTTAATGTAATCTTCGGTTTACAGCATTTCATTCTGAGCTTTAGTGGAAAGTATTTTTTTACAGAATCATCTTGATTTATCTTCATTATCCTGAAAACCATTATCCTAATTTAACTGATGACTAATATTAAAAGGTGAATAACTTGGAAGCATTTCAATTGTTTTCCTTATCACCGTCATTCCCCATTCTACTTTCTATCTGTGAATAATTCTTGTTGCTTGATGAATCCACGAAATTCAATTTTCATGGAATCGTCATCCATAAAGAGCAAATTTAAGCTTAAAATCATACAGAAACAGTCACCAAAATTTTATTTAAATACTTACAGATGCATAATATTATAATCTCTTTCATCTTAATATGAGATTTGATTACCTCAGGTTATTTTGCTACTTTTTTCCAATATTTATCACTACAAAAATTGCCTCATCGTAGAGATGAATAATTTTTAAAGTCTCAAATATTAATCAACACCGAATCGGTATCTGCTATTAACAATGAATATGCAGTAAATCACTTGAAAGACCCATATTCTGTATTTCAATAATTTTTATTCTGTTAAAAAAGAATGAATGATATTTATCTTTATAGGTTTCAATTTTTAAGAAATTAATTTTTTTTAACAAGAAATAAATGATTATGTTTATGTTATTTAATATTTGAAGGATTATTTTAAATAAAATCCTACTTTGTACTATGATGTCAGCTTTTCAGCATTGTAATTGTTATGAATATTCGCAGATAAAATGAGAATATTTTAGAAGTCTAGAAGTTATTAAATAAAGTTTATCAACATATTTATTGTTATGGAAATATCTAATTCTGAACTAGAATGAGAAACATAATACACTGAAGCTCGGTTATAACGCGAATTGGTCTTGGACCCCTTCTATTTTGGAAAAGGTGTATAATTGTAAAATTGCAAAATTGACCGTTTTTTCACCTAAAATCAAATCAAAGGTGTAAATTAATATGCTTGTTTCCTTATTATTTACAATAATTAAGACTCTAAAGCCACCCTAATGTCATGAAAATGCGTCAAATACAATATATTTTTTAAAAAATACCAGAATCGCCGACTTTTTTCGTTGAACCAAAATGAATATCGAGATCTATTTTTCTACCAATGACAACCAGTAAAGAGGCCCATGTAATCTAATAGGCGTATAAATACCTAGTTTCGATCCATGTGACTCGTCGTTTATACAAGATGCCAAGATGGCGGCGCCAAATCGATTTTGGCTAATATAACCCATCAAAGTGTTGAAAAGGTAATGATTTATGTATTTATGGAAAATTCTCTCACATAGCTCTGAAAGATGTAGGTAACTGCGAAATGACCATTATAAATCGATTTGCAATCGTGTGGGCGATAGTAGGGTGCGATATGCGACATTTGACGTCGCGAAGTAATAAAAGTTCGGTTATATCGCGGGTATATCGCGATCTTCGAGATCTTGGATCCGAAAGATCGCGTTATAACCGAGCTTCTGTGTAGTTTGATTTGTACATGTATTTCGTTATCACTTCTCGTTTTGTCTATCATTCAAATAATGTTTTGTTGAATGAACAACATTAACATTAATCAACATTCAAATTTCGGAAATGCAATTACTTTGAAAGCTCTGTCTTACTTACGATCACTGATAAAAGTTTGTAAAATAGTTACGATAAAGAAAAAGAAGTTAAATATACCAACTCAGAAAAATGCTATGAATTTAATATTAGCATCCCCCAGTTGTTCATTGACTATAAACAGGCTTACGACAGTGTGTATCGTGAGGCTCTATTTAAAATTATGTTAGAATTTGATATACCACCTAAACTAACTAGACTTACCAAAATGACACTCATGGACAATGTTAGTAGGGTGAAGGTCTGTGGAAAGTTGCCACAGGAATTTCCAGTGATACGGGGTCTAAAACAGGGAGATGTACTCTCTACTTTACTATTTAATATCGTTCTTGAAAAAGTAGTTAGAAGCATTGAAAGTAATCCTGATGGAACTATCTACAACCGTACTATGCAGTATTTGGCATATGCTGATGACCTTAATCTTATCGGTAGAAATGAGAGTGGAATTATGGACTCATTTAAGTAAATTATCATTGCTTCCAAGGAGGTTGGATTATCCATTAATCAAATGAAGACTAAAAATATGATTACTGACAGGAGCGATAGGTTTAGTAACGTACAAGATCTGAAAGTGGATGAGTACTCTTTTGAGAAAGTTAACCATTTTACCTATCTTGGATCTTTGATTACGGAAGGTAACGAGATACATCTAGACATAAAAAATAGAATTGCTGCCGGTAACAGAAGTTATTTCGCCCTACTACCTCTTTTGAAGTCATCGGTATTGTCTAGAAGGACCAAATCCAGGATTTATAAAACCATGATCAGAACTGTTATTTTGTATGGGGCCGAAGCATAAGGATATTTCAATTATTGGTATAAAATTCTGAGGAAGATTTATGGAGCTATTTGTGACCAAGGTTGGTGGCGTATCCGCACTAATAAAGAACTAATGGAATTATTTCAGGAGCCAAGCTTGGTTTCAATTGTTAAAAGTAAAAGGATCCAATGGGTAGGCCATATCCAAAGGATGAATTTGAAACGTGGAGTTAAGAAACTTTCATTGGAAACCCTGGTAGTAGAAGATTAAAAGGAAGACCACGACTTAGATGGCTTGATGACGTGGAACGCGATTTGAAAAAGCTCCAGGTACGAGGATGGAGGAGAAAGGCGCAAGATAGAAAAGAGTGGGCTTTTATTGTTAAGGAGGCCAAGGCCCTACATGGGCTGTAGTGCCATGGAGTTAGTTAGTTATTAAACCACAAACGTAATGTTGTCGAGAAACATTTTCAGAACTTGCCAAAAATTTGCTTCTCCAAATATTACATTCAGACATTTCAATTTATATCATTAGCTGTTGTTAATCTTCAGGTTTATTACATATTAACGACTTTTTTGCTTCAAAAACTTGTCACTACGCAACTTCCTCTATATAAAGTGTATAATTGGCGTATTGTAAGGTGTCGTGGGATAATAACGCCAGGATGGATAATAACGCCAAGTGCTAAAATTGAAGGAATTCGGGAGATGGCACTATGGGTTCTGCGCAGAAAGGCTTTGAGTCATCTGAATGACAAACAACCGCTAAAAGTTACTTTGTACCATTTGTAGACCTTATCGTTGGAAGAAGCACGTAAGACTCAACGCCCGATCTAAAATTTGGGAAGGAAGTTCTGTGATGTGAAGACTATATATTTATTAGGAAATACTTTGTTTATTACATAAATAAATTAGTGTATTTCATGTATCTTCCAAATGTTGTGGGAGATTTTGGATGTGTTCGCGAGGTAGCTTGAAGTTTAAAATATACTGCGCAATTAGTATACCGAGGTGCTAACGCCATCCACTGGCCCAGTACAAAATCCAAAACATGGAACAACAGCCTTATCTACATTCGAAATGCTAATGCGAAACCCACGTAAAACTAGCATACAAAACGATATTCAAAAGCAATAAATAGTCTTGCCACCATTTTAGACAAAGATGTTTTCATACATAAGGGAGAACATTTGTGCCCACAGTAGTTCATCATCAACCTCTTCGTACAGAAAGAACTCAAAACCACCATTATCCAAATAAATGAAGACTCAACATCAAAATAAACAAAAGCCTACCAAAGGAACCGACAAATTATGGTACTGTTCCGTTTGCTGCGAAGATGAAATACTGGATATGAGAAGATGTTATTACCCCTTCCGGTAAGGCGTTATTACCCACATAGATGGGTAATAACGCCAAATAGCATTGGTCAAGAAATCACGCCACTGCATTTTATGAATACATATCTACTAAAATATTCTTTCTTGTATACATAGTCAATAGTTGCTATATCAAATCCTACATTTGATTGTAAAAAAAAAAATCTAAAACTAAGCCGTGAAAATTGGTAAAACCTTAACATAGTTATTACCCCAGGACACCTTACTAGTTATGGAATTTGTTCTTGATATTCTTTTTATTAATGTAAAAAGCGGGCTTTTCGGATTTTTTAATATGAAAGTGACCCTTTAATATGAAAGTAATATGAAAGTGAAAATTAAGTACTGAATGATGTTAAATCTTAATAAGACTTGAAGAATTACTATAAACCTACTCTTATTACAGGAATGCAAATACAATTTCTATGAAGCGCGATACAATACAGGAATTTTGTTTTGTCTTCGTGCTATTGTATCTCTAAGAACACTATGGGTTCCTATCAAATGACACACACATATATATTTATTAATTACAATTTTTAAATTACGATTGGTTTGTGTCTCCATAGAAATAGTAATTTAAATTTTTCAAATTAAGATTGCTGTCCGGCTATATATATATATATACATACATACATACATACTGTGAAAGAAAGATCTTCCCCTAATTGAAATTTCCTTCCGAATTATTTTCATTCACGTCACCTACTGCTTATTTATTCTATGTTGCATGATTGAACTTTTTTCATTTTAATTTTTTTTTCAATCATATTAAAATTAATGTCAACGGAAGAGACACAAGAGAGACAGAGGTTAGACGCCGAACGACATCAGGCAGGGAGAGACAGAGACTTTAGGTCCCCGAACTCTACTTCATCTAACATCCATCTAAACATATCTCTTCTTGAAACATCTATATCGATCAATCTGTACACGGGGCCTAGTACTAATATTATCTCAAGGGCTAGAAAATAATTTTTGAAAAAAAAAGTATGCAAACATTCTAAAGGCATATTAGGCCTACATTCTATTCTATATTTGTTATACATCATTGTATCAGTAATAATATATTAACATCATTTTATATTTGATAATAGTTATGTAACATAAGTTTTGGATCACCTGAAGATCTTTTCAGAAGTGCTGGATTACTCAGTAGAGTAATTTGTCTATCTTTTCATTGAATGTTTAATAATTTTTAAATGTCGTAATGAATTTTTGAAGCTAGGCTCTTCCATTTTCATTTATGATTGCCTATATACTATGTTCAAAGTCCTCACGGAGGAAGAAATATCCTCACGAAGTTTTAAAAAA
The DNA here is from genome assembly GCA_023159025.1 of Thereuonema tuberculata. Classification (NCBI taxonomy): domain Eukaryota; kingdom Metazoa; phylum Arthropoda; class Chilopoda; order Scutigeromorpha; family Scutigeridae; genus Thereuonema; species Thereuonema tuberculata. The sequence goes on from JAFIDM010009631.1 coordinate 366,466,508, forward strand.
AAAAATTCTTGTTCCGAATTTGATTACTTCATTGAAGAAAAATGCCATAGATATATAATTTGTAATTGATTAACTTAAATGTAGGCTTAAATATATAGGCTGACATTGTGATTGCTAAAAGTAAAGAATGTTCAAGTTCGTTTCGTACTTGAGGATTCAATGCTGTTAAGATATTTGTTCTTATGTTTTTATTAAAAAAGTTTATACCATCACAGAAGTTTACTGGTTACATTAATTTATATCGTACAACTTAATTACAGTTAATAAAAAAATCAAAAAAATCCTAAGGTTTGGGCAGATTAGTCATTTTTGAAAAGTCTGGTAAAAAGAATGGGCGCGGATGATCGAGGCTTCAAGATAGGTCTGTTCTTAACATTAGCAGCGACTTGTTCCATGAAATGTAAAATGATGAATGTTAATTGTTAATAATCAATCTAACTCGAGATAAAAAATTCAATCTTTTTTTTTTTACCTTTTTTTAGAACTAACTCTTGGAGACAGAATCACATTATTTCCATAACTTGCATTCAACTATTACTTGGGTTGACAACATTCGCTTGTTTTCCCACAATAGTCGAACTAATTTCAATAGTTTTCACTGTTTTTGCAGTGATTTGCATGCTATCGCCCATAGTTTGTCGATTAAGCTAATTTACACGTTTACACACATTTAATTTTTAAGATTTTTAAGTAAATTTAAAATTCGATAAAAAAAAAGGTCTTTATAAATCGAAGAAAACACAGTTGCAGTTTATCAAAACTAACCTTATGGACTTCTTGATTCACAGCTAATTTGAGATATTGACCCATTAATTTGAAAAAAATAAATGGGCTTAAAATTTCCTTAATATATTTTAAGAATTACTACGAAATTAAAAATATTTTGTAGGTTATAATTGTTGAAAAAAACAGAAATTTTAATCTAGGCAATTTACTAATTATGGCTTATCTACTTCATTTCTAGATATTACACAGGCTGTTGAACAGTTATTTTTCAGTGTTGTAAAACTCATTTTTTTTAAATAAGGATGATAAACATGATTGCATACTTATGGCCTACATAACATTGTTGTTAATTATTGATTTTTATATTGATATTCATTGTATATTTTTAACTTATAAACAGAATGAAAAAAAAATGACAACAAAAACTCGCAACATCTTATTTGAGTAAAATTAGGAATATTTTTTTTCTCTAAAACTTCATCTGCATATACTACTTTAATGATCAAAACAACGTCTTACCTTTTCTAGAATTTCAAAAAGTTTCATTGATTTTTTAAAAGGAATTCCAATCTAAATTGGCTTAACATTCGAGAGAAACATTTTATCCAGAAATTATCAAAGATTAATCCTATCTTTTATTGCATCTCTCTTACATTACGCTTTTATTTCAACTTCGAAACCAATAAAATGCGTCGAAACGATTTGTAATAATTCACTGCTATAACTTACTGTAGCTGACTCGAAAACTGATATTTCGCTTAGAATCTATTATTTCAAACAAAGACGTAAGTATTTTTAATGATAGTTGAAAGCAATGTTTTTAAGAAGTAAAAACAGATTTTTAAACTAATTTCTTGATGTTAATTTACAGAAATTTTTGTGTTTTGCGAATCTAAAGGACATCGAAAAGACTTTTTATTCAAAATGTTTCTTAAGTTCAGTTTCATTCTACATTGCAAAGAAAAATATTTGAAGCTACATCAAAGTCAAAGAAAGAAGGCAAACCTAAAAATGAAATAATTTAACTTAAGAGGCATCTTTTCTCAAGTAAATACAGTGTTTGAAATAACCTTTTTTTTCTGAAACTTTATGAGAATTATAGACATCAAAGAAGAGAAACTAAATCGCTTGGATTAATTTTGCAACTCAAATTATTTGAGTTTGAGATTTGAAAATCAGTAAGTATTTCAAGTTGGTAAGTATTTCATAGTTAGAGATTTACTCCAGAATGGTGTATCTATTTTGGAAAAGGTTCTGAATTCTTTGTCATTTTATGAAGTTGGATTTTCTATATCCATTCACTGTGATCATTAAATCACAGAAAGGCTCACAAAGACAGGAATTAAAGTTATCCTAGGTCTCGCTGTTTCCCTTGTGGTTGACCTTTTCATATTTATTGTTTATTTGAAAGAATTTTTATAATCACTGTCGTTTAGCGCTGTAGCATTTTGTTAAGGAAAAGCACCAAAAAGAAAAAACGGACAAAAGATTATAAAAAGCTGAAATCATCAGTTAGCAAAGTATTTCGGGCGTTTCTATTACTTTTCCACTTTCCATACACCCACTGCCTCTCGTTCAGTGACTCTTCAAGGATTTCTTTATATTATGTTGAATTAGTGTCATCAGACTAAACATAGTAATTTAATAACAGACGTCTTGCTCATGAAAATGCCACTTCAACATTTTCTTGAGTGAAAAAGAAGAAACAAGTGCCAATGGGCCAAGAGAAATAACAACCTTAGAGCATTCTGAGAGTATACAGCCTAAGCATAGCTATAGCTCTTTACTGTGTTGGGACTGGGAAAAAAATGATTTTGAAAGGATTGGATTAGAGTTTTTGTTTTGGTAGCATTAAATTTCAGAATTATAATCTCTCTACAACAGAAAAATTTAGTCTCATTATCAAGCTACATGCAGCAGTAACTGACAGAATGCTTTAAATATCTTAGGCAAAAAAGGTTCATATTCGGAGCCAGTCTGTTCAGCGATGTAGGAATGAGGAAACTGTTTAAAAAATACTGAATAAAAATTTTCAAAACAGTAATGCAATGTGTAACTTACGATTATTATGCTTTATTCAGAAAAGTTTGTTAATAGAAAAATATAATAAAATATAAGGATTTTTCTGCAGAGCAGCCGGCTTTCCTTTCCTTGACCAATAGTTCGTTCATGAAAATAAATGACTGATCAAAGTAAAATATAGCCCCTCAATAATATCTGCTTCTCTCTCTCGACCAAGTTTCATTAATTCCTTTACATTATCATTCATCTTGATTTGTTTTATAGACCAATTCTTCAAAAGGAAAGACCTCCTACCCAATTTGTGAGGGATGAAGGACATCAAGATTTTTGATCAAGCAGTAAAAGAAAAGAAGTCAGCTTAGTTGTCTGTTTAATTGTAATGAAACAAATATTCCCATAGCCCAACAAAATCTAAATGTAGTTGATGTATATTGCTCGATTTTATCTTAGATCCAAATTGATTATCTATTCAACTTTCCTGCTGTTCGCCTATATGTGATATTTAATCATGTATGTTTAAATTACAAAGTAATGTTTAGAAAAGCAAGAGAGTAACTTGATCAATTATCTTTAACTATTAAGAATGTTGAGTTTTCACAAAATTAATATTGAAAGGCAACTATCAACTATGATTTCCCATTGCTTAACAAATGGAATGAAGGGTGAGGGATTAGATTATTTTACCTAAACACCTATTTTCAGATTAAATATTAACTAAACGTACTAAAATCGCAATTTCGAATTGTAATAGAATTTAAAAATTAACGATTGTAATAATTGTGCTTTTTAAACAGTTTATACTTTTTTTGTCCTAACTAGAACAAATTCTCAACTGCTTCGTCTTTCAAGTGTTTGCGTCATAATTAATCTGAACAAGTTTTTTACCAGTGCTATAGATTATATCATAGTTTCCTGGAACATAGCCTTGCCGTATTTCTAATCTGAATCAAATTGAAAACGTGTGGGAAACTGTCTAAAATTAACTTCAGTAAACTTTGCTCTAATTGATAGTAACTTATTTTATGTTGAAAAATTCCGGTACTCATGGAAATCTAAATTCTATTATAGCAGTTCTGAAAGTATAAGTTCCTATTTTTATCTTAATTTAAAATCAGCAAGATCTCGAGTTAGTGGATATTTTCTGTTTTCCACTGCTGCTATCTTAAGAAGAGACCTTGGCGGCCTGAACTGGGCTTCTGTGCATAATTTCATAAAGCACAGCCAAAAAAAC
>JAFIDM010009631.1:366470586-366494030 GCA_023159025.1 Thereuonema tuberculata
CATCTTTTCCGTGAGAAACTTCCTCGGGGTATTTTGAACAGGTTCTCACAGCGTCTGTAATCACCTCTCGTCATGAAGACAAAGTTTATCACAAAATAAGCTGATAAACGAACACACAAAAATATATTTATAAAATTGTAGTAGACCTTTTTAGGTTTGAAGCTATAATTTTGTTTGTTTATTTTTCTGATAGTATAAATTGCAAATCTTAATTAATCGCTATTTTAAAATACTTGTGCTCTTAACAATTTTCTCTTAATTCTTTAAAAGTATTTTTTTTTTTCGCTTTTGTGGCTTTTAGTTTTTCCTCAGTGATTTTATTTCTTCTTGTGTACTTTCAATAAATGCTTCACTGGATTCTGATTTTCGTGGGACTTTTTTTACTGTGCATTTCACCACCAATTAGATACGGTTTAGAATCAAAATGGTTTCACTGTAAATAACATTTTTATAATATGAAATGTTAATGTAATCTTTTACAGTGACAGGAAAAAAAATCTTTAGTTAAGTCTAGAGTTGCAATATTCCTTACACTTAGCAATAACAAAAGAAAATTCTGTAAAGAATGAATGAATTCAAGAGAGAAGATATCAGGTCATAAGAAATTATGAATTAACAGATGAAATTAGACGTAGTAACAACTGACAGCATTGCAGTTGTTTCTTTGATAATGGATATTTACATTAGGCTATTATTTGTATTATACATATTGTTATTGAGACATAAAGATCAGTTCATCTCGATACAAGGAAGTATTTAATTAAGTATTTAATAACTTAAGCGTAGAAAAAAAATTAACAAAATATTATGTTAAAACAATTAATTTGATCCTGCATCTTACAAAAACAGTAGTTTCACCAGCTTCTGAAATCAAGCCATTATTAGTCAAGCCGAGTTCAGTAATTAAAATGGTTGATAATGCCTTATATGCACAGTTTATTTGTAAACATGTATTTGAATGTAAATTCACACGTTTTTTGTAATGTACATAATATTTATCTCTGGTAAATATTCGATTGAGAACATTTATCTGAATAAGATATTAAATTTGGAATTGCCTTTTGCCGATATAGAAGACAAACGAAGACGATTACTAAATGATGAATGAAAAATAGTAAAAACAGCTATTGTTACAATTACAACACATTAAATCAGTTCGAATGCATTTAATGCATATAGAATTTATTCTGATTTAGGATTTCCAATATGAAACAACTGTTTGATGAAAGCTGTAAAGGTCTATCTTTGAACTTATGTCTTCTCAAAATTATGAAGAGAATGCAAAATTACATTATTCTGTTAAAAGCATTTCAGAATAAGAAAATAAGTTCAAGTATGTGAAATATAAAACTAATAAAACTACTAAAAGATCAGAAAGAATTTGAACTTTTTTGTTCAGCTCCAAAAAAAAAAAGGCTTGTCTTAAAATCGTTGTCATCAACTTCTTGTCTTGTCTATTTTTACAGTGATTACTCTATATATTTAAAAAGAATTATCGAGATATAACGATTAGTATTCATGATGATTGCAGATCTGTACTCATCTTCTTTTGAGTTTAGTTTTTTAGGAATTGTCTGCAGTTTAATAGCTCTCATCTCACTTTTCGTCATTTTCTAATTTACTAAAAGATATAAAATAAGTTATTTAAAAAGCTTAATGTTGACTATAAGTCAAATATTAAAACACAACGAAGTAATTTCATAATCATGCTTTATTTTTTCTATATTTTTGGATATTAGACTTCTTTCAAACAAATTCAATCTTGCCCAACAAACCTTAAGTAATAAGAGAATGAACTCATCTGTTAGTTTAATCAAAAATGTATTTTCCTATTGCTCTGTATGCAGCCTCTACTTTGTGTCTATTCGAAGGAAAAAGATAAAGAAAATACATCAACATTCTTTTTTTTTCTTTCAAATGTTTCATTAGCTTTTGATTAACTACACAGCACATATGTAGTGTGAATATTATTTCACACTAAAAGGGTGAGACCACTGTTTACAAGTAACATCTCAAACTGCTGTTTCACACTAAATTGAAGATCATCAGTTGAAAATAGTCACAGTAAACACACAGGTCTCAATGTAGAGGTGAATAGAAATGGTGAAACAGTAGGAAGAATTTGTATAGCACTTCCACAAATCTAAACTAAAAACAAAATACAGATTAAAGTAAAGGAAATTCATGTTCTTGCCTCCGGCAGCCTCAATGAATTTTCCATGCTCATTATAGATTGTTGTTTATTGTGACTACTCTGATGATCGCCAATTTAGCATGAAACAGCTGTTTTGAGATATCACTTGTAAACACTGATATCATCCTTTTAATGTGTTTATGCAATTTTAGGTGCTTTTTCTTACTTTAATTGCGTATGGAAAATTCATTGAGGCTGTCGGAGGCCAGCATATGAATTTCCTTCATTTTATTTTTAATGTGTATTTTGTTTTTTGTTTAGATTTGTGAAGGTACAATATTTCTTCCTACTAACATGAATTTCTAAATTTATTTAAGAAAATTCATCAATTTTAATCTTACTAAATCTTATTTAGAATTAAGTAAATTTTTGCCTAAACAATAACTTTAAAGAACGAATGTTACTACAAATTCTCAGATATCTTACGTCAATATTACTTGTTTATCTAGTGCTTTCAATATTTCAAGAATATTTACTGTTAATGTATCTACTATTATAATATTTTGTTATTTTATGAATTTTTCAAAAATAAATCCGGTGTGTTTTCTGATTTTGTTCTTTACTTTTTATAATTTTGTTTTTTATATTCTCGATCTTTGAATATTTCTTATTTTTTTCCTCTTATATTTAATAATAATAATTCGCAATACATTTACTTTAAAACTTTAAAAAGAAGGTAGTTTGCTTAATTTTGTGCGACTATGGCCTGACAGACAGATGAATTTAAGAAGCCGGATATGCGAACACCAGGTTATAGTAGAAGATTTGGGTCGAATAATATTACACGCCTTCCAGGGTCAGTCGGGCCCGTGACGTCACAGCCTTAAATAATTCTCTGCAAAGGACGGTAAGTGCATTGCTCTAAAACAACTAACTATTGTCAGAAAGTTTCTTCCTTGCTATATTTCCTAAATTGCAATTCATGAACTGTTGATCTTTTCACGTCTTTATCCTTCTTTTTTCAAAGTGTAAGCCGACTTGCTAAAGGAGGAAGTGGCAAACCTTGAAAATTTGAAAACTTTCAATCTGCGACATACCAAAAACTAATTTTAATAAAAATTTAAGTTTGAAAAATAGAAAATTCAATTTTCTTTAAATTTGAGATTGGAAAGACTAATGAAATTCCAAATAAATTACAATTAGGCCAGGCCTGTAGTCAGAATTTTCTTTCGAGGGGAGGCTCATTCCTAGAAAAAAGTGCCTTGCGGTGGTCGGCCATAAACACCCTACCTTCCCATAGATGTCTTAATAGGCAAAATTTACATTGATATTACTAGTTCCTTTGATTTCAACTCTGAGAGAGATTTTTGTTTGTTTAGATTTCGAGAGGGGCTTTAGCTTCCCCGAGCCCCTGGCTAAGTGCCTGAATTAGGCTAGCCTAATATTAAAATAAAAATACAAGGATAGTTAAATTGAACTTCATTTTTACGTGTTTATATATTTTCAAATCTGGAAAAAACGAGACACACCACAATGGTAGTATGACAATTTTTACTCAGACATTTCATCCAATACAATAGGATTTCTTGAATGCAGCAAAGGTGCATTAGTACAATCCTATTGTATTGGATGAAACAGATACCTATCCACAGTTATTGGTGCAAATAGTGCTTTCATTAGGAACTGTGGAAATAATTGACTAATTTCACAATAACAGTTTTAAGTTTAAGTCGACTTTATAATTATTTCTAATTCTTCAAGATAATCCATTATTGAATAGCAGCTACACTGAAGGTAAATTTCCTTAACCATCATTAAAAAAAAAAATAAGTAAATAAATAAATAAATAGATATTACAAGTTTTTTACGCTGCTTCTCAATACGCTTCTCTCAATTGAGAGAAATGTATTGATGTATATTTAATAGCAAATCATTTTGGAAAGAAAATAAATCGAAATTTATGTGTATAATTTAATTCACGTAATTTTTAGAAATTAAGCAAATTTCGATTTATTTTCTGTTGTTAATATTTTTAGAAAGTTTTCAGATAAAGCTATACAGGAAAGCATCAGTTCTTCTTAAGCAATGAAGACAGCAAAATAAGCTTAGTAACAAAACTGTTATAATTCTAATAAAGTTTAAATAGTATTAGTTTGTTAATGACGTACATATTAACACATTATTCTCAGTTAAATAGAGTGTCAGTCTACTTTGAATTTATTAGGTACACTTATACTTGAAGAGGATGGAATACCTAATTAACTGGCAACTCACGTATTTCCGAAATAATTAATACTATTAATTTTATTTACTAAACAGAGGATTATTTTTGATAATTTGATTTGATCAATAAATTGGTCAAATTAATTATCTTAAATTCTGTTCTTTCGTTATTTGAAACTTTATTAAGAACTTTAGGAATATCGGTATTAAGAACTTTGATATTTAAAAATATCCTCCGTAAATTTTTAATAGAATTTTTAATAGTAAACTTCCGTAAGTAGAATCCAATAAATGGATGAATTTTACAGAGTTAAAGCTGTTTCAAAAGAAAGTTCTTAAAATAAATCTTTGTAATAAAAATAATTACAAACAAACCAATAAAATAAAAACAGAGAAGCCTTAAATTCAATGCATTGCTTCACAGGCAAAATTTCTACTGTTTGTTTATGATTTCATTTTTTTCCTCGTCTGTTTGGAGTCATATAAATTAATTTTTTTTTTTTTTTTTATAATTACTCGATTCGATTATCGTGGAGCAAAATAATCTGTTCTAATATGGCTGAGTATGCGGATGTGATTTACTCCTTAAATTCCTATAGTAATGAGTGATTACTCACCTGTTCTACTTACGCTTCCACCATCCCAGTCAACACAGCTTCTTGGATATCCGCAAAGTACACGAGGCATCCGTTTTAGATGAAACATCACTTGAAATCCCTATCGGCATTTTAGTATAGTTCGAGGTTTATTTTTGATATTCGTTATTTTAGAAGTAAATCCTTATGAATGTCTACACTAGGGCCATTCTCATCCAGAAGAGTGTTCCTCCTGTGCAACATGCATCGGTGTGAATGACCTTGGCTGGATCTCTCGTTTTCGCTGTTGACTAAGCGGCTCCCGTCCACCGAATAACTGTGCTCGGCGTTGGGCCGATGCATCCGACCGACCAACGGCGAACCGGTTTCCTTGAGTGGCGCTTAATTTATGCAGCGCCTGCGGCCACCGAGGTGCGGAAGCGACCTCAAATACTCCATTGATACGTCACTCCACACAGAAAACAGATACCACTCAGATTGGATGTAGGTTTCTGATACAAACGATAAAAACAATTGGTGACTATACCTTATTACTAAAGAAGCCTTAACGTAATGGATCACTTGCAGCCAAGAGATTACTGCAATTGATTAAGAAAACATTCAGCCTATAGAGGAAAAAAAAAAATTAAAAGCAGATGATATTCGAGCGTTTCTTTAAATACTAGACTTGAAATATTGAAAGAGTACATCCTTTTCTTTTTCTGTTTGTTTTGAAAGTCGATTTTAACCGATCCTTTAAAACAAAGGATCGTAACTATACAAAATACATAGACTAAAGAAAACCTATATGGAAAACTATCATAGCTAATGAATAAAAGAGTATTCGTGTGATCAAAAGACCTTTGATCACATTCTGTACAGATTCATGTTAAATATTCCAATGTAAACACAAGTTAAAATTCAAAGTATTAGAAATCTTACATTTAACCAACATTAAATGTATGACTTTCAAAAAATGTAATAACAATATGCTTTTCATTATCCAAGCGCAGGTGTGGATCTCCAATGTGTGTGGATCTCCAAGAAGCGGAAGAACAAAATAGAACATTTTTAAAAACAAATAAGTACAGCAGGATGTATGTTAGATATGCTTGTATGATAGAACTGTGAATCATTTATAGGGGCAAGTGGATGAAGGAGTTATGTTAGAAAAATGTACTTTTGAGAAAAATCTGTCTAAAGTTTTTGATCCAGCAATTTTTCTGTATTTATTTGGGTTAAAATTAAACCAAATAAAAATTCTAGCTAAGGAACGCAGCATCATAGCATATACACCTTCTTCCACCCAGAAGAGCTTCTTTGATTTGAATACAAGGATGACAGTGTTATGTGCCCTTACCACATTTAACCAGCAGACTGCAATGAGAAGCACTTAACACCTTTATTCACCGGATATCTTCGGATCTATATGCATCCAACACTCTCAAAATGGAAATATGTGTTAAAGCTGCACAAAACTTTTTCATCCTTAATAAAATCTGAATTTTTTACAAATTATAATCTAACACCTTCATCTAGAATTTTTTTAAATTATAAAAATAAATGTAACAATTTAAATAAGTATAATAATTACCCCTTCATTTGCAAATATACGAATTTCGAAACATCTTATTTTTAATGTTACCTTCGTAGAACTACTGGTATCTCTTTTGAAGTAAATCTAAACTAAAAAAGTAATAATATTTCGACCATTGAAAGCCTTTTTTGAAACACTGAACGAAATTCCAGGCAACTTTGCATTGAATAAAACTTATTGATGAAATACATGAACACAAAAATTATGGAAAGCAACATATTTTTGTATCATAGAATATTCGAGAAACATTGATTACATGTCGATGATATGTGGCAAGCAGCTCTTACTGATTGAACGAATCCCAAATACAAAGAAAAAAGTTGAGTCTTAATTTTTAATATTTAATTACACTTTTTTCCCCAAATTATTACACAGCCAGTAAGTCCTAATCAAGGAGAAGAGCTGTTAAAAGATTCAGATCTGAATATCTTAAAATAGAATACATATCAACTATTACGCTAACAGGAAATTAAAAGCCATAAAATATTTCAAGAATATGCAAAGGATTCTAATTATAATGACTTAGCTGTTTAACAAATATAAGTTCCTGTGTAGAAATTTCCTAAAATTATCAAAACAACTATATCACAAAAGGCAGAATTTTTTTATCTTTTTTATTCTTCAAGTATTATTCTTAATATTTTTTACGAAATAATTATTGTTGCTTATTCACCTGCTTGTTTGCCCTTTTTTTTTTTTTTGAAAGAATTTTTTTAAATTGTAAAAATAAATGTAACAATTTAAATAAGTATCATAATTATTGTATAACTACATATACAAAAAATTATAATTGATTAAACATTTATTTATTTTAATATGCACTTTTTAACAGACACACACATATATATAAAATAACTACAATATATAAGATACATAAAAATAATAATAAATAAAATGCGGGGTTTTATTTGTTGTCGAATTATAACAGAATCGAACAGATGGATTAACAGAGATTTCAGATTTTCATTTTAAATAATTTTCCTAGATCTCCTTCCTAGTAGAAGCCAAACTTCATTTTTCCACATTTATATAGTTTTGGGTTATAAGTGGCATTTATAAGATTTTATTTCTGGAGGATGGAGTGTGAAAGCATATTTTTAAGGAGTCGACCTTTAACCAAAAAAGAAACGTCATCCTCGAAATTTCAGACTGCAGTGGTCCGTAATTATATCCTTGTCCAAATATAATGTAATTACACTTGTCTATATGTTTAAAAAATCCGATGAAAAAAGATATAAAAAGATTCATGCAGTTCTAAAGAGAATCAAAATTTGTCCACTAAATGAAAAACAAAATTGTGTTTTTGTATTGTTTGATTTTTATTTTTATTTATTTATTTACATATTTATTTATTTACTTTTTATTTATTTTTTATTTTTTTGTTGTTGTTGTTATTGTTCACAAAATAAAAATTAAATAAAAATAAAAATATCATCTTTTATTTTGTTTGTTAGAATAGAATGTACATTTTTTTAAACAAAAAATGTTAAGAACTAAATCAAACAAAAAAAAAAATTACAATAAGTTTACTGCGTAGTAAAGTAAAGAGAAAAAATGTACTGAGTTTTAATGTTTTTCGAATCCAAAACAACCGGAAGAAATTTGAAAATACTTGGTTTGAGGAGTCTAAAAATAGCTTTACGCCTTGTGCAATTCCCCCCACTGGGTCCCTCCTGATGACCTCTTATTTGTCCAAATGTTTCTCCAGTGACCCATATGAAGAACTGGCCAAATAGCAAAGGTGTTTCCAATCAACAATACATTAAGTTCAGATTTTTTCAACTTTTTTCCTCCTTGGTTTTCTTTAGAATCTTGTTGCAGTTTGGCACAATTTCTTTAGCATGTCAAGCATGAACGATGTCCTCGTGTTCTAACTGTAAAATGGCTGAGAATTTTGCAGTGGGTAAGAAAGAGAATCCTTTGAAACCGACACAAAGCCGTGGATGAGTAGCTGATACCAACCGAAAAATATGAACTTATCACCTGCTATGAACGATATTCACACATCATAAAAGAAAATGTACGCTTTTATTTGATTGTTCTTTAAGATTTTTTTTTTCCCTTTGAAGTGTTTTCTGATTTTTTTTGTATGGTTGATCTTATCATTATTTAGATCTCTGGTCTTCACTGCCTATTTTCTGAAGTGATTTCATTTCACGCAAAATTTGTATATTATTGAAAAAGTGAAGTATTTAAAAGGCAGTCAGTTATAAAAGATTTCATTATAGAATATAAAAAGAAAATCGCCTTCCTCTCTCTTCCTCTGTTATTTATTAATTTATTAATTTATTTATTTATTGCGTATCTGGATTGATTTAAAAAAAAGTAATGATTGTTATTTATTTTGTAAGTGAATTCTAATTAATTATTGAAAAAAAAAGGAAAACTAGAATTAAAAAATTGAAATCTAAATCCAAATAATGCTTGATGTTCATGGAAAACTAATTTTAAGAAGAAAACAAAATAAAAAACAAACGTAAAGCAATTTGGAGACCAAAATAATAATAATAATAAAATATCGTGAATTCTTTTTTATTGTTATTTCTCTGAAAGCCTCTCGATTAAATCATTGACCGTTTTTTTTTTTTTTTTTGAACCCTCACCAAATTTCATCAAAATTCATCAAATTATTGATCCTGACGAAAGCGTGAAACAATTATAATAAGCTACCACTTGTGAATGTAAGGTCTGTGTATGTAATAATAAAACAGTTTCTTTATTATTATTATTAATAGTAGCAGTAGTATTTTATGTATTTAAACAAAAGTAATAAATAAAGAATGAACTTCATATCAGTTTAAATAGACTACTATATCGAAGTGCTTACAAGAAAATAAGCATTATTTAAAGTCAGCATTTATTGTAGGCTATTTTATTTAACTGTATATTTCTAAAAATTAAACACTATTTTTTTTTTTTTACGGAAATGATCCGATATATATGTTTTAATTTTGCAGAAGTAATCCTAATAATGAATATAATTATTACAATATAATTTATTAAAGTATCGCAGAAATATCGAACCTATTTGATTTTGTTTTTGTTTCTGATTTTCTCATTGATTTCCTTCTCGATTTTTTTTTTTTTAATTGTCTGCAATTTTTTTTTCGTCTGTTTAATTATTATTATTTTTTTACATCAATTCGATATATCATCTTTGAAGAGAAACAAATTCAATTAAATCAATAATTAAAAAAATAAAATTGATAGATGTACAAAGTTAGCAACTACACACACTACCGACTTCCACTTTGCACATAATTAAGATTAAGGGTCATCGAGTTGGACTTCAAAAAGTAATAATAATAATAATTCATTTGATCGCGAGGTCCGTGAAGAATAATTGCCATGTCGGCAATTGGAGGCCTAATGTCCATGATATAGAATTAGTACTTACACAATTAGAGGTCATCAGAATGATTTTTTTAAATGTCAGATCGATCATTTCTTTGAGAAATAAAAACAACAATAAGAAAATAATAATAAAAGTAAACACTTTTTGCTTCATGAAGGAAATAAATTCAACAGGAATAAACAAATCAAATTTCACTATTAAATGCTATTTTAATTATTTATTTTGGTCCTGAAAACATCCAATCATATTTCTATAATTGTAAGTTTAGGTAAAAAAATATTAATAGTACATTTAGCAATGAATATACTTACTTAATATATCTTCCTATAAATTAAAGGCATGATGAAACGGATTTCCCCAATGTTGTACAATACATTTCCTTAATGGACTGACTTTGACCCCACTAGTTTTCAAGGATCTTAGCAAATTGAGGATGTAAACATACTCATCGGGTAACACTGACCTCTGCAAAGCTCGTGAACTACATTCATAAATCAATTAAAACAGAACATTCAGAAGACAGACCGGTTCATTGTGAATTACCGCTTCCCAAATGAATTAATCTTAAATATCACTTACTGAATTGATCTCATTTTTTTTTATTAATACCCGATCATACACGGATACATTACTATAATTGACATGTTAATATTACAGAAATAATGTTAATCATATAATATATGATATATGCCTTGCCGGCGTGATCTAGTGGATTAGACGGCGGTCTCCCACGAGGTTGATACTCCGGCATCTGGGTTCGAATCCGGGCTTTGGCTTGGACATTTACTTTCTTTCAAATTAACAGCAATCTTCTTCTTCCGCCGTCTATGGCAATGAAGAATTGTGAAAATTTAAAAATAGAAAATAACAATTTCACCATTTCTGACCTTTGTAGGGTTAGAGCTAGAAATCCAGAAGGATAAAAGCTCACGTGGGGTATCCCCCCGGCCCTACACCAATAAAAAAAAAAAGAAGATAATATATGATATCCATACCAATAATCTATTTTATATAAATAACATAATGCATTAGCATTCATAGCAACATTTTTTTGAATGGATCCTATATTTTTTAGTAAACGGAATTAAAAGAATTTTTTTCATCATATCGCTTTTTTTTTTTATGTATTTACTCGTACAAGACGATACTATTTCGAGCAGTGGTATTTGGTTCTATCCGCTTCTCCTTGATTAATCATAGGGCGACTAATCCTGATTTTAAATGAAATCGCTTACTTAGTTGATTTTCACCATCGAAATCAAATATAATAATTAAAACATATCTTGAACTACAGTTTTGAAGAATAAAATCTTAAAGTTTTAGTAACAGACAAATTAACATCAATCAAGACAAGTTTCTAGAAGTCTAATAGATAACTATCTCAAAGTACATCAATGTACATCACCTGTCTAATGTCGACCAGTAACGTCAGAATTAAGAAATTACTGGAAGAAATGAAGTGGCTAAGTAATTTTAGTAATCAATCATTTTAATCAATTGTTCTCGATTTTTATTTGATGGAAATTTATAACATAAGACTAGTTGAGTAAAAGAATAGCGTAGTACTGTGCTCTTTTTGTATTTTTGAAGCAGAGTATACTAAAGATTCAGTCGTTCAGAAACTGAATACATTTTGTTGACACTGTTAAATCTATCAACTGATTTTACCATACGATTACATTCATTAAGATTCGTTATAAAAATAAAAACAAATATATAATGAATGTGAAAGAAGAAAAAAAAAACAGTTTGCATTTAACTCCTTAAAGTTGGGGAGCATTTATTTTTTAGGTAAAAATTCTAAAAAAATTTACAATTTCGATAATTTCGATGTAGGCGTATTCGTTTTTCTAGATTTATTAACTACTAAGATTTAAGTCCGTAATGTAAAGTCAGAGATCCGTGGATCTTTAGGGATCCTTCACGTAATAGTTGAGATCAGCGGGTGAAAAGCTTCGCGTTTTCAAAATGCCGTGATTTTCAAATTATTATCTTACTCGTGATGCACAAAATATTGAAATAAAAATGTTGACTGTTTACGAACAGAATAAAGTTATAAAACTGTCGTGGTATGGCACCTCAAGAACTATTTTCAAACAAATCTGTTTCTCTGAGTTCTTGTTTATCAGAAATATTTACCAGAATTATCAGAAAAGCTTCTTCAGTATTTACTTCTCTTTTGTAGAACTTAAATTTGTGACTAAGTTTTGTTCGTATTGTTAAATATAAAAAAACAAAAAACGAACCGATTAAATGTGGAACATGATTTGATAATCAACATATTAAATATTGCATCTAACATCGCGAATCTTGTGCAAAGAAAACATCGTCCATCGCACAGATACCGAAAACATTATTATATACTCTTACTTAGGCTACCTACACAATTATTTTTTTAAATGACAAACTTTGATGTTATGAAATTGCTATATTATGATTATAAATAAATGTAATGTTATAAATAAATGTGTAAGTTTTATACTAAAAACCTAAAGGCAAACAACAACAAAGTCGACTGATGAAACGATGGACGGAAGAGGTTCAATAAGTGCAGTTGGAACGGATCCCTAAGGAACCAATTGATGATGAGGATGAGGATTATAATAAAGATAAATGTTACGTTGTTGTTTGTTTTGTTTTTTCAAGATAAAAAATTGCTTATTAGTCTATTATTGAAGGTTATTAATTATTGACTAAAAATTAACAGCTGAAAATAGCGGTCCTACAAATGTTTCTTTTATTGAAGCGTCCTGGGGCTTACAAAGTTTCGGAAACACTGATCTAAGTAAAGAAAGGAAACTTTCGTTCCCAAAATATATTATAGGAAATACTAAAATTTCATTGCTAACAATGGGAAGTTCTGAAATCAACGTAAAATTCCCATTCACACCATAGCATTTCTATTAATTTTTAATAAAGGCTGTGGGTAAAGTATGATAAAAATATGGATATAGGGCTATGAAATTTTGGAGAAGTAATGATCCACAATTTCTAATTTCCCCCTATCTCTCCTTTTCAAGTTCTCTTCAGGTTCATAAAGGCGTTTTGGAACATATCTGGAGGTTTCTCCAAAACACGAGCCTCCTTCGAAAATTTCCTGTAAAAAATTTGATAGAGTAAAAATAACATTTACATCATTTAAATTCATTATGCATTGTTACCTTTCCCATTTGCTGGCGTAATAGCAAAGGCGTGAAACTGACTACTGATATTGTGATATTGTGAATAACTTAAACAATTCAAATCTTCTGCGACTGAGATTTGGCACGCATAAACAGATGAATGAAATCTATAATTGCTACAAGTTTCAAATATTTCAATAGGTTTCTTACAGCTAAAAAATTAATGGATGTCTAAAAGTAAAATCCAGATAAATATTTTGAAACCAGGTAAACATTCTTATTGCGTGACATGTAATTTAGCAATATTTGTAATAAATTTATGAAGAATAAATCAATCTTAAAAATAGACAATTAAACAAAATTTTGTGCCAAAGCATAAAATTAATGGCGACCCATTAAAACCTAAACAGCAACGACAGCCGACTATCCACCGGAAAAAAGTGAAGTTTCGGAATTTTTTCCTGGACAACTACTGAAGTTTCGGAATTTTTTCCTGGACTTGATCGACTTGAAATTTGAATATACTTTAGTTTAGAGTGTCTACTATACAATGAATATATCTGCCTATCCGGAAAAATGGCGACACAATCGACTGTTTCCGGAAGCAGTCGACTGTGTCCGCAAACTGTTATAGATAAAGTCGAATAAAAATATAGATTATACAGTAGACATTCTAAAGTAAAGCATATCCAAATTTCAAGTCGATCGGGTCAGTAGTTGTCGAGCAAAAAATTCCAAAACTTGCGGAACAAACAGTCGACTGTGTCCGCATTTTTCCGGATAGGCAGAAATAAATATCCCATTCCTACAGTGTTTGGGCCTGAGTGTTTACGATGGCAAGAAAGCCAAATTTACAGAAAATGGAGAAAATCAGTACCACATGGGAGTACATCACCTTAGATTAGGTTCGGAAGTGCATTTCCTTGTGGAAGAAACGATTGAGGGCAGTTTGACAACATATTTGAATTTAAAATTCATTTTCCATGGGATGCTATTTTCAGACATTTGTTTTTAATGTTTTAGTGGAACAAAACGATAGAACATGCATGTTTGAAACTTGCAGCAGATATAGATTATAATCCATCTGTTTAGTATCACATAAAATTTGAATTGTTGAAATTATTCAACTTTCATTTAAGTTTTTTCTGGCCACCAGATATGTAGTAGGCCTACTAAATAGAAATTGGAAAAATTCGAAAAAATGTAACTCAGATTGAAATAAACATTAATAGAAATTAATGTATTAGTTAAATTGAAGGGTTACATAAAAAAAAAAAAGTATATAAAAATGTGGGCATTCATTGAGAAGACTATTAATAAGAAATGCTGTTATTAAAATAAATTTATTATAAAAAGTTATTGAGTCAGAAAATTGAAGTAAAATAATGACTTCTAAATCTTTTAGGAGATCATCTTATTGAGTAAAATTAAAAGTTTAGAATCCTTGCGACAGTGAATTTAATAAGTTAATTGCATGTCTTATTCTACGCCTAATGCCATTACTTTTTTTTAACATAGCGATACTAAATCTATTAGCAATTATCAATAAAAGGCGAAAGGATAAATGATGTCTTCAGTTAATCATCTAAAAAGACTTGAATCTTTGAAAACAATTAGGCAATTTAATTTGGCCATGTTCATTTTAGTAACTCAAGAAAAGTGTTAATAATAGAGAACTAGTTACTTTAATACTTGCTTCTATGAAAAACAATGTTACGGGTTTTTTTTTTTTTTTTCTTTCTTTTTTTTTTTCATTATGATTGTTATTCTATTAGTATGATTATTGTTAGTCTTTCATTTATAGGTCTGCAACATCTGATTATGTAATAGAATCGTTGTAAAAAACGTCTACAAATAAAACGAACTGGTTTATCTGGTCTCACTGGAAATTCGAGACATAAGAGCCAAAGGCGAACACTAGCACCTAGCAAAGAAGGTGGGAAATCATGAAGAAAAACTTCTACCATTCAGAAAAAAATCCAAACCCACGCATTGGGAAAAGAGTATCACCAGGAACAAGCATTGAGTCAACCAAACGCCTCCAAAGAGGGAAAAATAATATAGGTTATTATCTGCAATAAAGAGGGAAGTGTTATATGTAAAATGAAACAGGATGTCCTGGTAGTCACCTAGAAAAACTCACATTAACTTCCTTTACTTATTTTGATTACTTAACTATTAATAATATTTCTGCAAAGAAAAAGAAATTATATTTCAATTGAAATTCTGTGTCAACTCCTTAGGGGTTCCCTTCATTTATTATGCAGCAATAATTAGACTGAGACCAATAATTGAGATGATGTAAAATATCTAATTACTTATCCTTACTTGGCAAGCAACTGGGAGTTTATAAAATAGGACAGGTGGTATGAAGCTGTTTCTTCACCATTTTTTTTTAATATTAGTTATTTATAAAAGACTATGAAGACTCAGTAACTGTTACAGGAAGTACCGCATATTGCTTATATACTAAGTTTCATTAATATTACAAAGTTGAAAATAGAAAATATACTTTTAATGAAAATAATAATAAATCCGAATTCTTGGTTCCAAAAGGGCATTCAAGAATTGTAAAAATCATCAATTTTTAACGAAAAAGATTTTAGCATTTTTCAAATTTTTTTACATGATTAACATTGACGTTGACTTATATTTTCATTCTGTTTAGTCGCTGTAGCAGTGAAAAATTCTGATTAAAATTTGTTGTCATCGTGCCAAATGATAGTTATCTGTGCTTGTTTTAAATGTATCGAGATATTGTCAAAAAGGTGCATTCTTGTTCTTCTGAGGAAGATCAGGAAGTAGTTTTGGTCACTTCAGGAAATTGACATAGCATAGATATTATCTGTTGATGTACTTTGTGTTGCAAATGTATGTTTTCTTGCTGAATCATTCTTTTAACTAAGAAACAGCAACAGTATCTACAATGCAACTATCTCTAGAAATTGTTTTGAGAAATACTAAATGTTTCTATCTGTCACAGATGATTGTTCCGAGAAACTATACCCAGTTATTCGCGTTAAATGTCATTCCATAATTATTGTTAGTTTAGTCCACTTTGCATCATTTGAGTTAACAAGGTGATGCTGAACAGGAATCAGAAACATGATTCTTCATTGAGAGATACAGGAGCCATTTTCTATTTCAGTTACATTCCTAATTGATTGTATAGGAGCGGGTGATGCAAATGACTTTGGGCTTTATGCAATGCCTTGTTTAATGAGGATTTGCCAAATAACGTTAGAATTACAGCAACAACATGTGGCAATCGTCTGAGATCAGTCATAAACATCAGTCTATATTACCGTGATTTAGTTTCTTATTTCACTTTCAGGCTAATGAGAGATCATATCTTCTCTCAAAAAGTGGCTCCTATTATTGATGAACAGGTGCTTTGAAAATTACGCAGTATTTTGCATGACCACTCTAGTTTTCAGAGAACTCATCCTCTCTCAAATGAGATAAGATGATGATGCAGTGGGAGACTCTGCTGCTTTTTATTCCTAACATGTTTTATTCACACTCCCACAAACTGAAGTTCTAATTGTGAAGACTCTTCCACAAGGAAACTGGTTGTAGTTGTAACAAATTACAGCGAAGCTTGCTTATACAGGGTGTCCCAGAAGGAAAAGTCAATATTTTGGAAAGTGGTAGTATCGATCATTTTAAGCAAAAAAGTTCATATGAACGAGTGTTCTATTCCGAATTGTTTCTGAGATAGTGCTATTTGAATGTATAGTTTCAAAATAAATGATAACAAAGAGATACTATGTACCGATTCTAATAATTATTGGTCAAGTTTCTAACAATAAAATTTCACATTTCTAAAATTAAAGTTTCAAAAATTCCACCGCCAAGATCAATTGCCTCCACTGTTGTGATATATGAGGTGTTGCTTGTCTGAGTTCATCGTGACGTTTCTTTATGCGCGCAAAAGTATCCATTACAAGCAAGCAATTCGTCTCGTATATTCCACTCTACATCTGTACATTTTTCATCCCATAAACAGAAATCCAAAGGAATTAGACCTGGAGATCTTGACGCCGTGCGGTAGAAGAGAAGGAAAACAAAGGCCAACAGGCGTAGTGACAATTACGTGCCAAATTTCAATTATCTCGGAAACCATTCGGCATAAGACACTCGTTCGTATGAACTTTTTTGCTTAAAATGACTGATCCTATCACCTCCCAATATTGATCTTTCCTCCCGGGGCACTCTGTACATCAACAAACTCTGAATCCGGATGAGATGTATCAGTGCAATACAATCATCACTGACTGATTTACACCTCTGATCATTCGATTTTGGAATGTCTTTTCCAAAATGTGAGAACTTGCTACGCAAGAACTAGTTTTCTGTAATATTGTATATTTTGATTTCTAACTTTCCTAAGCTAATAATAAAATAAAAATGAATAAAATAAAAATCACAATGTAATTGGTAGCATTTACAAAGTAATAAATAGCAATGGAATCAATGCAAGAGTTTCTCTACACACACACACACACACACATACACACATAGAAATTACTCAAAAAATGTTTAATTTATTCTGCGGAGCAAACAATCTATTTATTACTAAAATCTTTTATTTCTCTGTCTATCTGTCCGGCGCAGTGAAACAATGGAAAACGGTGTTTCCTTTTGCATTGTTGCGGTGAAATTGACAAATGCAAAATGCGCAATTGTTGTGATTTCCAATATTCACAATGGTAGTGCAACAATGGATAATGGGTGTTCTGTTTTCATTGTTGCGAGGAAGTCGACAATGCAAAATGAGCATTGTTGAACTTCAAAATTTTGCGTCAATAATAGCGCGCGTTATCAAATAATGAATTAATTCAAAAAGGAATAACATATCACTATTTGCTCAACTATTCAACAAATCATAACCGCTTTCATTGGAAGCGATTCTTCTTGGATTATTCGTGCTCTTAAATAACAACCAATATAAATTCCTAACCTTATTTACTGTAAATTCAAAGAATCACCAAGCCAAATTGTTAATAGTAAATAAGGTTAGGAATGTATATTGGTTATTTTTTAAGAGCACGGGCTGATTGTATATTTTCATATATCACATTAATAAACGATATTGTGACAGATATTGAGAGGAAACGATTGAAAAGAGCACAACAGACAGATTTGGATCGAAAGAATGAAGCCGAACGTAAAAGACGGTCAAGAGCTAAGGAGAAGAGACACAAGAGAGACAGAGGTTAGACGCCGAACGACATCAGGCAGAGAGAAAGACAGATACTTTAGGTCCCCGATCTCTACTTCATCTAACATCCATCTCAACATATCTCAACCTGTACATGGGGGATGGCCTATTGTCCTCCAAATGAAAGTTGGCCGGTGGAAGTTTGAACTGCGCAGCCCTTCCGGTAGCTGTTCAATTATGTTTTCCTGTCACAATGGACGCCGTCGTCTGTTTTCACAGAGAAAGACATGTTGATAACGCCAAATTAAAACTTCTCTCGACTATTTAGCGTTATTTCAATACCAGTTGCTAACAATAAGTATTTATATAAATAAATAAATAAATATTATTTATAAATACAATGCTCTTTTGCAAAGTAACAAGCGATTACCGTAATGGCGGCGTCCTGTCATAAAATCAGACGGAAGTGCCTGAACAGCGATGTATAATCGATCATACATGCGCAGATCTCACAAAAAAAGGGCGGCCAACTCTCATTTGGAGGAGAATAGTTTCTTCTAAAATCGGGACATAGATATTTAGTATGATTAATGTTCTATTTTATATATGTTTTAAAAAATTAAAATGTTTAGATATGTTAGAAAAAATATTTTGCATGTTGCTTGCAATGGTTACTATTCTTTCCCATTACTATTGTATGGAGAAAGTAAAAATAGAAAAATGATGATGGAAAATATAAGAAGTAAATACTAAAACTTCAATATACTTAAGTGAGCGTAACTATTTGTTGTGCCTTTAAATTGTAACCAATGGTAGGCGACTGCTAGCAAAAAACATTCTAGCAAAAAACACTCGTTCTATCGAAACTTCGTTAACCAAACATTTCGTAAAGCACGGATAACCATATTTATTTTAAATGTAATGAAATACTCTAGTTTTATTTCTAATACGGTGTAAGTGTTTATCGAAAAGCAGTCGATATAAGGAACAGAAAAGAATAAAATCCAGTGTGGTCCTTCGTGATTCGTGATTTCTTTCCAAATGAATAATTAAAAGTTTCTCATAAAAATGAAATCATCGAAGTATGATTTTTTTTTTCGTCTGAAATGAATAAGGATTTTTTTAATAACTTATATTGAAATTATATACGAAATCATCAAAGACACATTAAATTAATGAAAGCTCAAAACTTCTTTTTTTTCTTCAAACATCTCCAATGCGATATTTCGAAAATCCTAAGAGGATTTTCTTTTTCAAGCATTAAATGAAAATACATTAAGGGAAAAAGAAACAGCTTCCTTCTTCCCCAAAAACAGAAAATAAATGATAATCAGAATTTTAGATTCTAAAATAACAATACAACAGTGACACGCTCCTCATAAAATGCGTAAAGCGTGCAGCATTATTACAATAAAAAATATGAAATTTAAAATTTAAAATATTCAAACTTTTGAATAAATTTCTAACCTTCTTATTTTTTAATATTTTAATTTTCTTATTTCGGAAGTAATGTCTAAATCTCTTACTTCTGAAAATCTTTGCTTCAAAGATAAGAAATTTGAACATGACTTCAAAGATAAGAAATTTGAGCAATACATCGGAAGCGCAGTGGTGCCTCAAGGAATAAATTACACAATGAAAAAACTCACCAATGAAAAAACGAGTGAGAAAATCCATGTGCCACAAAGAGCGGCCTCAATTCTCTTGGCTGATGATCGCCAACGAGCATGAAACAGCTGTTACAGGATGTCACTTGTAAATAATTTGGTCTCATCCATTGTTATAAGAAATTTGAGTTTTGATTAAAAAAGATTTTAATTCAAAAGTAAGAAAATTAGACATTGCTTTGAAGATTCGACATTTCTTTAATAATTTTGGATATTATTCAAAGAGATTTAGACATTTCTTCAGAAATAAGAAAATTAGATATTAAAAAATAAGATGATTAGAAATTTTTTCAAAAGTTTGGATATTTTAAATTTTAAATTTCATATTTTATTGTAATAATTCTGCACGCTTTACGCATTTTATGAAGAGCGTGTCATTTTTGTTAATTTAGAATTTAAAATTCTGATTGTCATTTATTTTCTGTTTTTGGGGAGCAAGGAAGCTGTTTCTTTTTCCCTTAATGTATTTTCATTTAATACTTGAAAAAGAAAATCCGCTCAGGATTTTCGAAATATCGCATTGGAGATGTGTGAAGAAATAAAAGAAGTTTTGAGTTTTCATTAACTTATATTGAAGCTTAATTTTCATTGAATCAAGCATTAATTTCGATAAATTATAAAGCATTGGTATTAAAAGGAAACTTGTTGACTTTTTTTAACCAAAAACAAAGAATGAAACACAAAATAAATGAATGCATTTCAAGTTTGAATAATATTTTTGAAATATCCACGCGAATTGCCGAATTAACACCATATTGAGTTCATAGATTAAAAGGTAAGTAGGTTTTTATTTTTATAATAAAATATATTTTATTTTTATAATATAAATAGAATTTACATTTCCTGAGTATAAGGGAATGACACACTTACAGGACTAATAAACATACATACTTACATACACACACACAAAGAAAAATACTGGACAATTTATCTAAATTTCTCATTTTATTATTCAGTATTGCTAAATGCTTTCCTAAATGACGCTTTTATTTCTAACTTCAAATTACGAATCTTTGACGGCGGTAATGCAGGTATTCAATGTCTTGGTCTTACTTATAGATCAGTCAGTCTAGATAACAAATTAGTTATTTGTTTTTTTTATTTTTTTTAAGTTAAACTATTTAATTATAATCAACAGAAATAAGTGTTCCTAAATTGAAGAAACAAATGCTAACATTTACCAATGCTTCAATCACGTCAAAAAGATTACAAAGAAACGAAATCATTTATAAATAAACTAAATAGAAATGGAGATGGTAATGATCCCTACTGTAGTGTTCAATTTACAGGTAAAGCATCTGAGTTGATAACGTTTAGATTTCTATAATATTAGAGAGTTTTTGCCTAACGTGATTTATATACGAGAAACGCAAATGTCACGTGAACGAATACGGTAACCACAATAGCGGGCTCTGTCATGAAGAGAGTTTTTGCCATAACGTGTCAGTGGACACGGTAAGCTAATAAACAAGATGGAAGACATACTTCAGATCGCTGCATTTGGAGGCATTGACGATGATTTGTTTTAGGATCTAGTGTTACACAATATCCTGAGAGAAAGAAACATTCAGGTTCGAGAAGAGGAAAATCCAAGGTTGAGTTTAAATGAAATGAATGATGAGGATTGTCGATTGTACTTCCGTTTCGAAAAAAAAAAAAACGATATACAGCGACTAGCAGATGGCTATAATATACCAGCAATAATTAAAAATGAATTGAAAATGAAATGAAACTTCGCGCAAGAGTATCAAGTCGTCATTCATGTTAAATCTAATTCTCTAAGGCTGGGCGAACACACGGCGATATTATGGCAATATGATTGGGACAAGTTGGCCCAATTTGATTGCCGTCAACTTTATCAAGCGTGAACACGTAGTTTCTCCTGAACCAATATTGGTTTGAATATCGGTGGTTACGGCGCTTCGTGTGTCACTAGGGAGCCCAGATTAATTACACACTAAGTGCGAACGCCTTATAAACACACCACACGAGCATAAATGCACTGGGAACAATATTCCCAGCAATTGTACGACATCGGTTTTATTTATACAATTTATTTGCGAATAAAATGGGAGCTGTATGTATGTATGTATGTATGTATGTTTATAGGGATATGCTTTAAAACGCACTTCCTGTTCAGACAGGATACCCTAAGGATTTATTAGAGTTTCTCTCTTAATCCAAGCAAGTTTTAAGAAGTTTTTAATTTTATTCAGATCTAATTTTCCCTTGAATCCTAATATGTGATCCAGTAATTCATCCTCTTCCCAGTTATTTGGGTTTATGTTAATATTTTTTAAGAGTTCGGTTCTCTCTTTTCCGAAGCATGGACATCTTAAGATGAAATGTTTTAGAGATTCCTCTTCATTTTTATCGCAATTTAAACATATTGGCCCCTTTTCAGACCATTTTTCTGTTCTTTTATTTAGCGCCAATGATCCCGTTCTGCACTGGAAAAGTAAAGAACTTCCATAGGAATTATCATAAATATCCTGATATAGGGGAGCCCTTTTATTTTTAAACCCTAATGGTAAAGTTTTGTATTTATTAATAGAATCAACGAATAGTTCTAATTCTGTACTTTTTACGCATTTATTAATAAGATGGTGCCATTTTTTTCCGATTCAATGTTTATTCTAATTTCTTCTGTTTCGTAATATTCTGCTAAATATTCTAATTTATCTACCCATTTGCTCTTTTCTGTTGTATTTTCAAGCACCTTTCTAGACCATCTATTTTTATTCATGAAAGTCAACCTCCCCAGATATTTTAATTTGCTTGAAGCTTCTCTGCTAAATAACGATGACCACCCCATTTCACTTTGAACTGCCGTAGTCGGTGTCAAATTGTTCCATCCTATTAGTTTTCTTCCAAACGTGTTTTGGATATTTGTCAATTTTTGAAGTTCGGTTTCTGTATTAATTATAGTTTCGTTACCATATGTTAGAACAGGCACAGCCAATGATTTCCATAGTATTCTACCTAGTTCTACTTTATTGTAGCTTTTATTATATGCCCCTTATCCATCCACTTAGTTTATTTGCTTTAGCTATTGTGTTGTTTGTATGTTTTTTAAAGATTTGTCCCTCATTTGTTATTAATATTCCTAGGTGTTGATATTCATTGGTTTCTTTAATTTCCCGATTATTAATTTGCCAGTAGTTTTTCTCAACTACATTAAAATTTATTACTTCGCTTTTGTTGCAATTGAATTCCATTTGAAAATCTTTTGCGAAGCTTCCTGCCGTATTTAGTAGGCTCTGTAAATCCTATAAAGTTATAGCAATACGAAAAATGCTGACATTGTGTAATGGGAAATTGAAACAGAAATATGTTACAGAAACAGAAGAATGACTTTCGCACAGAATTTCAAATAAGGCCTCAAATATGTTCCAGCTTGATAAAATTCTCAAGAAAAACTTTTGAAATATCGGATTTATTTATGTAATTAATCACTTCCAATTAGCAATAAATCCTTTTATAATACTACAGATTTTTAGCTAAAATAGAAGAATAACAGAGCTGGTGGTATTTCAATTTCAATTGAATGATAAGTCATTAGTAGTTATCCCGGCGATACAGAGGCTCAAAATCCGGCGATTGAGAG
>JAFIDM010009631.1:366559131-366584366 GCA_023159025.1 Thereuonema tuberculata
GGTGAGATTTTGCCGGACCCCCCCCCTCCCCCTTTTGACCTCACGTAATTAATGGACGTTCCCTAAGGCGTCTTTCATAAGCCTAAAATAAGATAAAGTAAATAGATATCTTTAAGTTCCTAACCATACATACAAAGGGCCAAAAGAAGTTCGATAATGATGGTCCAACTGTAAGTTACTACATTGTGGCTGACATTAACGATATAAGGATGCATTACACTTGCCATTGAATTAACAATAACATCAGCAATCTAGGGCAGATTGCCTAAGAAAAGAAAGCTTTCAAACTTCATCTTATACGTTTCCTTAACAAATTCCAAAATATGGAAATTACGAAGAGAAAGTTTCCTACGAAAAATTCTCATCATTAGAAATTTAATGCTACATTTTAACCTAAAAGTCACTTCTAAGTGTATCAGAATATGACATAGATTGTTCTAAATAAATTAATGCTGTAAATTTGTTTAATTTCTGTGTCGAATTCGATTATTCTCGAAACAAAATCTCGAGAAGAAGGCAAGATTTATTTCGAAAAATCAATCGATTTGCCATTTCAGATGTTGGGTCGGATTTCTGTTTGGTGGATTTTGGGTAGCTTTTTTCTGGAATCATCAGAGAAAACATTCTGAAAAGATGACCTGTCTTCTTGAATATCAATTTTTAAAAAAATAACTTCGATTAAATAGATACCAATACAATTGGGTTACACTTTATCCTTTTTTTGACAACAGGTGCACTGCTATTAGGTTTGCAGTACATATCGGCCACTACTGATGGCAACAAACAGACCCAGATCTATTTTACAATTCTTTTCACCATCTGCCGATTGCCAACCACTGACGATACAGATTAATAAGTTCAATGACAACAACTTTAGATCAACGAGTTATTTATTGTCAACTACATTCCAATGTGAAGTTGTATGTAATGTAATGGAGGAATTTAAATTACGAAAAACAGTTCCTAGGAAAAATGTTCTAAGCATTTTTTTCTTTCTTTTTTTTAACTAAAAGGAACTTAACTAGTTCATATTTTGAATAAAGTACTGAACCTTGAATTTCTTCATTACGTTTTAGCAATTTTTAAGTATTCAGAGAATCCAAGTCAAGACCAAAAGTATGCAGAAATGATAAGAAACACATTTTTCTTGTCAATTAATCAGTCATTTTTACCAGAATTACAAGAAACCTTTTCCCTTGAAAATCATTTACTGTTTTAGTAGATTTTTCTTACATTTTTTATCTTCTTTTTTCTTAGATTTGTTATCCGTATTATATTGAAAAATAACTTGGAGTAAACAATAAATAATAATTAATCAATATGCTTTTAATAAAATTAAGCAAGTGAAATGACAAACAGTAATTATTTACTCTATTAACAAAAAATGCTAATCCCAGAAACTTTTAAGTTTTTTGAATTTATAGGTAAATAGGAATAAAGACCCATTCCTCCTTAAATAATTTCAAAATCTATTTCATTTTATCAATCATATTTCATGTTTTGTTGTTATTCTTTTTTCTTTTTTCGCCAAAGGAGTTCTATTGGAATAATTTCAAAACCTAATGTCCTTAAAAAGTGTTAACAACTACATAATAAGAAATGGGTTCACCCAGCCCTCTGTCAAATGGGGTACTGAGTTTCTCCAGTGTTAAAGGCTGACTGGCGGGCGTCGGAAAGACCATCCGACTTCACCTGGTCCCGTTGGGTCGTATATCGTTAGAGCCTTAACCTCCGCACACCCAAGGATCTACATGGCCTGTAGTGGAACACCTAATGTATTACCTTTACTTAATAAAGTACAAAGATTTCAAGTAAAGAGAAATTTGTTGAAAATATAAGACAGTAAATGTAAACTAATTATTTAAAATAATATTTTAAGAATTGTAAAGTTCTCTTTCCATGTCATTGCCACAGAAATCAGCCTCCGTAACTACTTTGTTTTGTTTCTAATACTTTTTTTTGGTTCTTCAAAAACTTATTTTGTAAGCTTATTTTTTTCTTTTAATCATTATTTTATCTGTCAATGTTTTCAGTAGGATTTAATGATAGATTTAATAAATCTTTGTTCTTTATGCAAATAAAGGAAAAAAATTCTAATTGAGAAAAACAAAAAAACTTGCAATTTTGAGAGACCTTAAGAAAAAAAAAGAAGCAAATTGAATGTTACATAATCGAAACAAAGTTTATAAAAAATTTGTTTCTGTAATAATAAAAAAAAAAGTTAATATTTTTTTTTTACTTTTTTTAAAAAGACTTTATCCAATACATACAATTTTACCATTTTGAAAACTTTCAGATCACTTTCAAAATTTATGCTTATATTAGATCATTCTTTTAATCCATGTAGTTACTTTGAATATATTAAAGAATCTATAGAATTTAAGCACTTTTTAATCCAATTGAACAAAAATATCAGCTTTTGAAGAATCATTTTTACGAATCTAAACTTCTCTAGTTTTAAATCTTTTCTTTTTTTCTTTCTTTAAACAAACTTAAATATATTTAAATTTTTCATTGTAAAATTAACTTCAATATAAATTGTAGGTTTATAACAGAATATAGTTTCTTGCTTATTGTTTCTTTAACCTCTCTTGTGACCTGTTCGATGGGATAAGAACGCAGGTGTTTGGGTAATCTTAACCTTCCGCAGCGTGAGAAGTCTAATTATTATCCCCTACCATTTTTTTCAATGCCCTCACCTCTTCTTAGTACTAATGATAACCTGTTTAACTTTTGAACTGCGGCTTCGTCGTAATTCTGAATTTCAAATTATCAATCAACAACTACAATAATAAACAAATAAATCTGCGATGATTAACTGAATTTCTCATTTTGTCAAATATCTTCGCTTGTCCACTAATTTGTTTTCACAAAAAAAAAAGAAAATCGTTATGGTTTTATAAACATTATTTAAAATTACAGGAAAAATGCTTATTCCAGTCCGGATGTTCTGTCAACGATAAAAATGGGAGAATTAAAAAAAAAGGAATTGGAAAAGGAAAATGGTTTCCTAAGAATTCGCAAAAACATTAAAGTAAAAAAAATATATTCTTCAAAAGAAGAATACTTTTATTTTACGAACCATCCAAACTTTTTTAATATTGAAGATTTATATTATAATATTGTAATTTAGTTTTATTCTACTAAAGTAAGCTTTCAAGAAAAGTAGGAACGTGAATCTGAATTTTGAAATTAAATGAAAATCTTTTGTTAATATTTGTGTTGATGTCAATTATTTACATTCTTTTAAAATATCTTGAGACAATAGTTCTCTGTTTAACAAAATAGTAAACTTTCTCGCTTTTAATCACCTAATGTTTTATTTTATAATTTATTAACTATAATTCCATGCAGTCCTTGTTTATTTAATAATTTTTGTGTCCATTCTAATGCAATGCCTGACCCTTTAGTCACATATTGTAGCGCTTATAATATAGCATAAACTCAATTTTACGTTTTCTTTGATGTATATATATGTTTGCGTGTATTTCCTGATGATAGGCAATGTATTAAACAAATATTTATATAACAATAATAAAAATCTATTTCTGTTTCAATTCGTCAATCATTAATTGAAGGTCCTTTATCTCAGAACGTTTTAACCAAGATATTAAGAAGAAAAAAAATTAAAAAAATAGAGCACTGACATATGGTAACTGATAACATAAAAAAAAACAAAGACCTAATTCCTCTTCCGATAAGAATTTTACAATTTAACAAGATATCTTACAAATTGAGAAAATCAATATCTCCAAATAGAGAAATGCCACCTGTTCTTTAAGAATAGCATACATCTGTAAAACTGTCAGTTGTACTTAGAAGATGAGAAATGTCAATAAAAACTAATCTAACGGTAAAACTCTATTAAGCATGCATATATGTTGTAAGCTGTTAATTTAAAACAACTTTTTCGAAGTAAATTTTATTAATTTTCTAGACTCTTAAATAACAATATATTTCATTTGATAAAGCACTGTTAGTTCCTGATATAGCAGTGATGAAAAATACCAGTGCTTTATGAGAATAGTTTTCTCAGGATTGCAACTCATTAAACTCTACATTTATGACTCTTAAAATATATTTTTGATAATTAACCTGAAATACCTAAGTTAATTTTTAAAGCAGAATTATCTTATACAGTTTGCGAAACAGTTTCTAGCTTATCAATTGTTCCATTCTAAAAGGGTGTACATGTATATTACAACAAATCAACAGAAATAAGTTACTTTTTTAAATGAAGAAATTAAATTATTATTTTAATATTGTAACAGAGTTATTTAACTGTAATGAATAAAAACTGGAAGTCTAAAGAAGATAAAAACAATACTTTAATGTCATTTTGTTGTTGTTTATTTTATGGCTTTCTTTACGCCATATACTATAGATATCAACAACGTATATGTATGCGTTGGGCATCTTGCGCTCACTGAGCCGGAAGGTTCTCGAACCCCTGAAGCTGTAAAACTAACCACATTGTAAACATTGTTGTTATAATCATCCACAGTCCGGCATCAGCAACACATCATCATTTATTTCATACAAATAAAATAAAAAATGGAATAAAAATAAACATAAAAGATCTTATAAAATTTACTGTTTGGAAATTATTACATAAGAAATTCATATTATGTAAGATGATGGCATAATAAAAACAAATCAAAAAATTTTATTTTGTATTTTAAGACAATTAAAAAACAAATATTGAACAATTAAATTACTTCATTAACTGGTAAGCCTAAGAATTTCTTTTAACTTATTTCATAACAAAATATTAATCAACAATTCAAAAAAAAATAAAAGAAATTATGAAAAAAATTGACAAAAAATTTGATTGAATTCCTTTTACCTGCCCGCCCTGAAAGTGTAAAATTTTCAAATACCCCCAGCAAGTTAATAATAATAAAAAAAACCAGCACAAAACAGGAAGACAGTTTTCAACAAATAAAGGCTTGCTTTATGCTGCGTGATATTCCGTTTTGATCAGTTCGCGATCTTTTAAAATCTTCTTTCATAGAATTGTCTATTTGAAACAAACTTCCGGTTCTGTAATGCAGACACTGAAAATCGATCAGATAACAGAAAACGAGTTAGAATTCTCAGATTCTCTCAAAATATATGTTTATAATAGCAAGATAAACTTAACGTATATAAATATCAGTCCCTTCAATTAAATGAAAGCAGAAATTTGCCAAGATTATCTGCCTTATGAAGTCACTCTTTGCTTATAATTGTACAATGAGCATCAAAAAGGAACATGAGAACTACTTCCATTTACTAGGCGCTTTCCTTGGCGCTTTCATGGAATCTGCTAAGCATATATTCTGATTTAATAACAATATTCTCCCGCCTTTTACTTTCTAACCCAACAGCGCAGATTAAAAGATGATGGGAAGTAAATGCGACGTTTTCTTCTCATTATTTACTTCCATATCTTTTGTAATCAACGATATCGTGTAGATCTATGGTAAACGATTCATCTTTTTGATGTTTATATCTTTACATCTTTGTGGTTAGACAACTGTGAAAAATGAACTGTGAATAGATGAATCTTCGCTAGATGCTAATCAGGTCATCATCTGCTTTACCCATTTGACGAAATGAGATATTTTGGTGTAGATTCCAGGACTGTTGGGCAAAGCACATTTGATTCCGTTGGAGACAATTCCAGCCAAAACCCAACGACCGTCTGGTCCCTCAACGGCTAAAGGACCTCCGGAATCACCCTAAAATAACAAGAAAATATTAAATATTAAAAAACATATTTAATTGCTTTTAATTGTAGAAGTTTACAAATAAGATAATATTTAAACGTTGTAAATATTACTTAATCCATCATCTTCCACAGTATTTAATAATTAAATGACTGAAAGAAACAAGCAAACTCATTACATTACTTGATAAATAGATATTTCCTTAACTTGTTTTCGCAATAAATTGTGAACTTTCCTTTATTGGTAATTAATGCCGATTAAATTGCACTAATAATTAATTGCAAGTGCTAACTGCCTAATTCATGTTGACGTCATAAAAATATTCAAGAAGAATAGTTAATTGGTTAATTTTGATTACAGTTCTTTAATTACAGTTCTTTACTTAAGCTTTATAGAACAATCGAGAGAGCAAGAGAGATTCAAAGGGAGCAAATTCTTGACTCCTAGTAAATTAATTAGTGCGTTTCTGCAAGGAGACCTTTAACCCTTTTGACTTCAGGTTTCCAATAGGTTACCCAATGCAAAATACAATTTTTATTGAATAAAGAAACTCTATAAGGTAATTCAAAATTGAAACTGAAACTAGAAAACAAAATTTAAGTTGAGCCAACTTTGAATGCCAGATTTCATTCTAACATTAAGGTCGAAATCTGATAAAAATATACAGTTTTTGAAAAACTTACAAAATTAAATGAAAGCTAAGTACAGTATTTTATTAAAGAAGACTGATATTACAAATGAAGTAGTTATTACTGTTACTATTCCAAAGAGCATTTTAAAAATACATAAAAATGGAATAACTTGAATTGATTTATTTATCTAATTTAGAAAAGAAAATAGAAATCGTTTAAATTGGAAATGACATTTAAAATTTTAAAGTACTTGCACATTATAATATTACTTTTTTGAATAGTTAATATAAAAGCCAAAATTTCCAACAAAAACCAACCCATAGCACAGATACAACTAACTCATGCAACTTGAGATTTCTCCTAAAGATATCTTTAAATGATAACTTCCTCAAGTAAGTACTAAGTAAATTTTCATTCATTGAGGAAAAGATATTTTACGATAATTAAAGAGGCTTGTTCAAAAATCAAATTTTTTACAAGATATCTGGCTCTTTAAAAAACAGTAAATAAACAAAAAGAAAGAAAAAAACAAATATCTTTTCTATGTAAATATACAGAAATATTAATCCACTACATTAAACCTACAAAAATGAGAATTAAAATAGCTCAAATCAGCATATTAGTCAAATAGAAGTGAGAGAAATTGATTAAACTCTCAGACATTATTTACGTTAAAACACATAAGGTCAATAAATATTAAAAATGCCAATATTAATTAAGACAAGATTTTTAACGTTTAAATAACTAAAAATTAATTAATTTAAACTTAATTATATAATTAAAAAGTAAAATATCCTTATTGGCTTCTTATTTAAAAACTTTCAGACAAAATCGATTTTTTTTTTTAATTGTGGAAAATAGAATGGATTATTAGAAGAAAAACCCATAAGTATAAAAGATAAAATCTTAATAAAATTCAAAAGCAATATTAAAAAGAAAAATCTCATTTTACTGCCTGTAAGAACATTCGCACAATAAAAATAAGAATAACTGTTCTTATATCTATTATCTTATATTTGATTACAAAGTTTATAGGAATTTCGACAATTACCCTCTGATTAAGTGATTGGATAATGTAAAATCGTTGCTTAGATAATATTCCTTTTTCAAGCACTTACACACATTCTTTTATGGAAATGAACATTTAAATATATATATATATTTCGCAGGAAACAAAGTTGAGCTTCCAAAATTTACAAATAGATAAGTAAATACATAAAAATAAAATCACTAAAAAAAAGTTAAGCAAAAGGCTGATGAATGATAGATATTGTAAAACTTATATACTAGGAATAATATTAGATATCATTTATTAATAATATTTTTTTATTTAAACAAACACTATTTTGTTGCTCTTGAACACACACTTAACTTTTTTGCATTTTTCTAGATTATCTGAATTCTATTTTCATCAAATTTAAACAAAAAAAATCCATTTATTTACAGTTTCATTTTTGATTGTTTATTATTATATTTTATTTTTATAAATCCTGTATTAATGTCTTGCAAAAGTTTTATCCTTAGCAAAGTCATACAGCGGCTTTAGAATAGGATTCATTAGGTAAAACTTCAGTAAAGTTGAATTTTTATTATAATTTATATTTCTATAGATGTTGTTGATTTTGTAACTACTGAGAATTTTTTTTTTTCCTTTTGAACTTCCACTATTTAATGTGAAGCTACTATTTGCCTTTTATTATTTTCGTTTCTCATTTCTTTTTTGTTTTTGCTTTGTCTACTCTCAAAATTTTGGTTTATATTAAAATTAAAACAAATCTTTTTATTTCCTTTATCACATTTACCTTTTTTTCCCTGTATCAATAATCAATTCATGTTAAACTCTTTTATTTAATAACTTAGTATTGTTCTTTCCTTGTTCACATTTGTTAGTTAGAAGATCTGTTAAGAACTGTGCATATAAGTTATATATGTATTATGCAAACCTACGCTTCACTCTAATAGATGCAGTTTAGATCTCATTTGATCTCACAACTTTTATTTTATTTTATTCTTGTATTTAATGGAATATGGAATTGCAGATTAGTAAAATTTGGGCAGTACATAACTAGTTGAGCTAATTTTAATAATATTTAAATCATTTAATATAATTTAAAGTAAAAATATTAGCTAATATTACTTATCCTCATAACTCTTGAAACTATTAAGCTAGGTTTTACCTCACAGGAATCTCTTCCTCCTTCTTTGAAACCAGCGCATAGATAGGATTCTTTAATAGTTACTTTAGTCATGGATGCCTTAAACATCTCCTGACAGGCAGCTCTTCCAAGAATAGGAACAGCCACGTAATTTAACACAGTGGAATGACGACCTCCTACAACAGAAAGAAAGAAAAAAAGTCTATTTATTAGGAGATAAAAAAAGAAATATTTGATTAAATATTATAGTTTAGTGAACAAGTTAAACTGTAATAAATAAAATAAGTCCATAAAGAGTCTCAGAAACAAATCACAGCATATCTGAAACAATAACTGAAAATAACGTCATCTAATCATGTTTTCTTTTGTTGAATATCATTTCAGAATTCAAAAGTAATAATGAACTTGTAAATTTTTTTTTTATTTACGGAACAAGTCAAGCCCGTAATTACATGACAGCAAAAGGTATTTGATCTCTTAGTGAACTAAATTCCATTGTATGCTAAGAACTGAAGGTTTCATATTAAATGTAAGAATTGTTACTTTTCTTAATACAGAAATAAGAAGAATTGCTAACGATTAACAACGAAATCGAGATTTTTTTTTTTTTTTTGTGAAAATCTAAATATTTTTAGTAGTTATTGCATTATGTACTGCGTTAATCAGATTTTTTTTTGATAGATTAATTTTTGATTAATTTTATTTTATTGTTTAAAATAAAAAATTAGCATTTTGAGATGCAAAATTAAAAATACTTCAGAATTATTACCTCATTTATGTTAAGACAAATCACCATCTTAGTTTTGAATGTTAATAAAAATTGAGAATTACAAACTCGTATCTATGCTTCTTATTTTTATTTTATCTTATTTTTTTATATCTATTTTCTTAAATTAAAATTAAAATTCCATTTACAGTTATTTGTTAAGTGACAAATATAATATTAACTAAGTGCTGTAATTTCTCTCTACCATTTTACAACTATAATGTAGAATGATATTCAATAAAATAAACATTCTATCTTGCGACGTTAAAGGAAATAAAGTATCTTTACTAATTATTACAAAAAAATCAAAATTTTTATAAATAGGATCTGAAGGAAGAGTGCGTCACGTTAACTAAATATAAAAATAATATTTTAATCTTCGATGAAGAATTTTCCTATTCGGGGTGGAATTAATCACTCTTTACAATTGTAGGACAAGAAGGCCACGCAATCATCAGCTTCAAGCATTGACATTAACCAAATAGTAGCGCAGAAGTTTTTGTAAAAGAATTTTCAAACGTCTCCTGATGAAGTTTCAAGAGACCGAGACGAAAAACCGAATTGATTTCACCTTGAGTAGGAAAATCCCTCTTGAAAGCTTATATTGTTTGTATAATTAAACAAAATTTTCATTATTCATAATTTTTAAAGGAAAATTTAACATTCTCATTCTTATCTTTTAAGTGATGTCTGTCTCATTGGAATGTCATTATTGGATCCCTTTAAAAGCCCGTAGCTGCTTCACAAGTTTTAAAGAATGTTTTATTTGAATTCTTTTTAAAGCAGAAGTAATAAATAAAATGAAATAACGAAGCACGAACAATTGACTGAAATCTACTGTGTCTTTTGTTTGTGGTATACAGAAAACCCAAATTATTGTTGTTTATTTCTTTACAGAACTATATTAATCAAAATTGTTATTTTCATTCAGAAAGAACATTGAAAAAGTCTTATGTAAATCATACAACATACTAAAATACATGGAATACTATTGAAGTACTATCAGAGGTTCACGACTGCGAAAGACTACTGAAAATTAAAAAGGATTCATTTGAATTTATATAAGAATGAACTTTTTTAATGGAATTCGTAAAATCGATTTAAGTTTCTGCAAATTTAAACGTCACCAACTTTTTTATATATTAACCGTTCTGTTTTTCCTCGAAATTTATATACTTTTATTTATATTTATTTATATACTTTTTTTTAAATAAGCTCTTCAAATATTTCAGTCGCAAATGCTAATTGTTAATAATTTTAGTTTAATATTGTGTTATTAATAAGCATTGTCACTTCTCAAATGTTAGTTATTTCTTTTCACTTTTGCCAAATGGCTATTAAGTAAACGATTTACGACCTCATGGAGGGTATTTTAGATTTCAACTATCGTAACAGACGAACGTTGAAAGGAAAATCTGAGAAGTGAAATCCAGAGTTTTGAAAATAAAAACGCTTATTAAATTTCCTTAAACATAAGGCTCAAAGTAGAAAAAAAGTAAAGACGAAGAAGAATAAAAAGGTTTAAAGACTAAAGGTAAGACAGATATATTTAAAAATTTTAGAATTCGAGTCCAGTAAATAAAAGAAAACCTAATAGCTTGAAATTTATAAAAAAGGTAATGCTATGATCTCACTCCATAAACCATCTGTGCAGTGATATACGCAATGCAGGACTTACTGAATTAGTAGATGGGATACTTAATGCTCAGAAAATAATATTGTATTATTGAGTATAAAATAAAATTGGAGTGATATTATGTTTACTAAAATTACATATAAAAACAATATTCTATAAAGAGTGAAGAGTGAATCATTTTCCACTGTCTCTCATCTTGGCCGCTAACGCTAATAATTACTAAACTGTACCCTTTCTCCTACCGCTGTTCAGTCTCCCGAAGCCACTGACAATTCCAATTTTGCCAGTGAAATCTTGATCCTCCGACGGAAGACAAATAGGAACAATGTGCGGCTGAAAGTCCACTGGCTTCTCGAGTTCCAGCACTGCTAGGTCACTTTCAAAAGTAGTTCCAATGAAATCAGGATGAGGATAAATCCGACGAACATTCCGTTCTACCACTGGTAACGCTTGTCTTTCAGCTGCTAAGTCGTATTCTCCAAGAACCACAATGAAAGACTTGAGAAATCTAAATAAAAAGATGTCACTTTAACAAAAGGCAACAACAACAAGTACATAAATTAACAGTTAAAGAAACCAACTTTCATGAATCTACATACAATTGTTTATCAAACTATCCGCTACATTGTTTAAAGATGGGAAGAAATTGAGGATTACCACTAGTGCATTTTTTATATCTTAACGGGAGTTAACTATCTGAGGATTTCACATGTTTGATCTACTTTTTGAAACATATCCTTAATAAGCATCAGAGAGAGACAAACAAAATGCTTAAAACAAAAAAAGTTTTTAAAATGCAATTTCATTCGAATTCGCATGGCCGACAGTAACTTAAATCTATAGATCTTCCACAGTTGAAATTTAGATATTAATGTTGTAATAAAGATCTCTATTGATTTTAGGACATCTCCGAGCAACAGAGAAGGAGCCAGGAGTAAAAAGTGATCTGTTTATTGTCCATCTGTCTATGATTAAGATAAATCAAATCTATTTGAGTTAGAGAGTTGTATTATTACAGTTCTATTACAGTTTCAGCTGTCTAGCTCAAATAGTTTTGATTTAACTTAATCACAGACAGATGGACAAGAAATAGATTCTTTTGACTCCTGGCTCCTTTTCTTATAAAAAAATATTCCTTTGGATTTTGGTAAAAATAGGAACTGGCGATGGCGTAGAGAAAAAGGTCCGTCAACTTGCCTTTTTTTTATTATGTTCTCTTACCATTCGGATATTCGAAAGTTGGCATTGCAACTATATCTTGTTTATTTAGCTATTGGTTTTTGTTAAAATCAAATTCGAACTCCTATTATTAACAGTCACTTTATCATAATCCTAACAGAATCATCTAAAAAATAGAATTATCAGATATCCTTACCAGTGTTTCATTACAAACTTCTAAATATTTATAGGACTCTTGATATATTATGTCCTTTGTGAACATTGTCGAATATTTGAAAATGAGTGTCACTTGCTTTGATTGTTTATTTATTTTAACTCTTATATCATTTTCATTCTGATAAAGGTCAGGAAAACGTGCTTATGGTTACAATTGGGCTTAGGAAAATATATCATCATTTTATTCAAGATTTAAACTTATTAATTGTTATGGACAATAATTATCTTTTTTTGATTTTTAGTTTAATATCAGATTCAACAAATCTATTGTATAAACAATATCGAACTAAAATAAAATTCCATTGAGTTTCAGGCACCATATTGTAGGTACCATTGTACATTTATAAAATTATCACCAAATTCTGGGATCTTGAGAACTCCCAGATACAGAGTTATCATTAAAGGAGTTCTGAAATTAAAAATCTGTCATATCTAAATCGCTATTCATTCTCTGATAAACTAAATGTTGAACAACAGTTCAAACGTCCCTCTATAACTTTTCCAAATATCAGTTTTTGTATTATCAAAAATGGTTTACTTACCCTTCTATCATTTTTCTATACTTTGGGAGCGAGAGAGGAAGGATAGAACTTCTCGGTTCTTTGTTTTTTGTTTGAAATATTGTAAATATGCTTGTCTAAATTAGTCTGAAACTTATAAATTCCTGTTGTGATGTTCATTACAAAAATAAATTTTGAAAAATATGTCTTATTATAACACACAACGTTTTTGTTTATTATTTAGATTAAATTAAAATAATAATTTCTATATTTCATAAATTTAAGTAGACAAGTTTTGTTTC
Organism: Thereuonema tuberculata; assembly: GCA_023159025.1. NCBI lineage: Eukaryota > Metazoa > Arthropoda > Chilopoda > Scutigeromorpha > Scutigeridae > Thereuonema > Thereuonema tuberculata. The sequence goes on from JAFIDM010009631.1 coordinate 366,572,230, forward strand.
ATTGTAACATCAGTTGAATATCAGATGAAGCATCAGTTGAATATCAGTTGCAGGGCCGTCGCGTGGTTTGTTGGCGCACGGGGCAAGATTTCGTCAGGCGCCCCCCCCCCCCTCAAACTCAATCCCACGTGCACCCACCCGACATTACACCTATCTGTAAGGATTCGCCCTCTAAAATTTCCAACCCCACGTCCACGTCGTAGAGGGTGGAAACAGATGTAGTAAGAAACTCCCGGTTGGAGGTCCCGAAACATGCTGGATAACGGGGCTATGGTTCTACCCAAGTTAAGGTGGGAGGTATCGTGCCGAGGACTGAATGGTACAAGGGTAGCGAAATATGTTGTGCCGCAAACGATCCCTTTGGGGCGCCTGGCAAGTAACCCATCGTATGGCGCCTTCTGCTTGGAATAGGGGGATAGCCAAGTGATGACTTTTTAAATTCCCCCGGTAAATAAAAGTTTATGGAAAAAAATTTAAATAAAAAACAAGGGTTAGGGTCGCCTTCGGGATGTACCCAACCATCAAAAGCAGCTACCTTGATAGTTGAGCAAAGGGAAGAAAACAGGAATACTGGGATCTCCCAACAAGCTAGTACAAGTTCAGAACATAGCTCCAGGTTAACAGGCAATTCCGAGTTAACTTCAGGAACTAAGGCACTGAAACATACTGCTTCCGGGCTTAACAGGCTACACCTAGGCGGTTTATCCAAAACAGCCAGGAGAAACATGAGGAGGAAATTGCAAAGGCAGAGGCAAGCAGGAAGCCCTGTAGCCAAAAGCGAGCAAACACCCCTCAAAGAACCCACCAAAAGACAGCGTTCAGATGTGTCGACACCGTCACCCCTGAACGCACAGGGCCCTCCGAAGAGACCAAAGCAGGGGGCTAAACAACAAACTTATAGTGAGGTCACTTCTTGTGTGAAGATGGCCGTCATTAAGGAAAAATTCCCAGACGAGAAACTGGACGATAGTGAAGTAGGTACCATCCAGATGGACCTTCTTAGGCGGGTGGATGGAACCCCAGAAGGGGAACCTCCACCATTAATGAAGAGTTTCAGCTTGAATGGAGGGGTACTATTTTACCTATGCAAAAATCAGGAAACTGCACTTTGGGTGACAGAAGCCTTTAATAATAATGACAGTGTTCTGCAGGGCACGAGGCTCAGGGTTCTGAAAGCCAGTGACCTGCCAAAACCTGTCAAAGTAGCTTTCAAGACGAAAGACATATGGACAACCGACTCAGCTGTCCTGCTGCGGAGGCTCAATGCCTACAACAAGAGGCTTAACACCAATTGTTGGCGAGTTCTGAACCGTATCGCAGACCCTCAGGCTCTGAGATGGATTTTCCAAGTGGATAGGGAATCTGCCACAGCTATTGCTGAGGCTAAGTACCTAGCACATACCGGGGTCTATAAAGGTATCTTCAAGATCCTACACGACCCAGAACTTGTGAAACCCGAGGTTGATACCTTAGTACCTGAGCCCTCTTCTTCCAAGGCACCAGCAGGTAGTTTCACACTTGCAGAAACTGAAGATCAGGGAGTTTCAACTATGGATGTGGCGACAGGGGAATCGGACATGGGATCGGCACCGTCCGAAAACATGGAACTGGTTGAGATGGACGAAGGTGGGGACCTCTCTGATCGGGTGTTGGAATCCACAGTGAGGAAAACACCTAATCGTTCCATCCTCAGCCTCTGACTCCCTTATGTCACCACAAACATGTTGAACTGCATTCAGATCAATTTACATCACAGCCGGTCTGCTTCTGCGGCTTTGTGCCAGAGACTGGCTGAGGACAACATTGATTTAGCCATTATCCAAGAACCCTGGATTTACAAAGATAACATATTAGGTTTACCCAGATCAGGATGGTTACTTACTTATGATACCACCTGTGAAAATATGAGAACCTGTATTTTGGTTAGGAAAGGCATAAGTGCCATACCCCTTACAGAGTTTTTCTCAAGAGACACAACTGTAGTCAAACTTCTTCTGGTGGGCAGCAAAGTTTGTGAAATCGTTGTGGTCTCAGCATATTTTCCTTATGTGGAGAACGATAACTTTCCTCCTTTGGAGGTAAGGAATCTTATTCAATACTGCGAAAGTAATGGAACGCAACTCATCATTGGATGTGACGCCAATGCTCACCATGTCGCCTGGGGAAGCACTGACTGCAACCAACGAGGAGAAAATCTCATGGAATTCTTGGTAAGTACTAAGTTACATGTTTTAAATAAAGGCAATGAACCTACCTTCGTTGTAAGTAATAGGAGTGAAGTAATTGATCTAACACTCTGTTCTGTTAATATGCTTTGTTCTATTAATAATTGGCATGTATCTAATGAACTTTCTCTTTCAGATCATAGATACATTTGCTTCTGTGTTGCAGGTGAAAGGCAACAAATGGTATGTCCCAGGAACCCCAGAAAGACGAATTGGGTCGACTTTAAGGAGGATCTAAAAATACTAACAGGAGATATGATTTCTAACATACGCTCGGTGTTAGATATTGAGTTAGCTGTTGACCAGCTGCAACAAGCTATTCTCAGTTCTTATCACCAGAACTGTCCGGTCAAGGTTACTAGTTTACCAAGGCAAGTTCCTTGGTGGAATAAAGAACTTAGTAACCTAAGATATAAGACAAGGAAGCTTTTTAATAAAGCAAAAAAGACAGGTGAATGGGAGGAGTATTAAAAACACCCTCACCTGTTATAATAAAGCCATCAGAGAGGCTAAAAAGGAATCTTGGAGGAAGTTCTGTGAAGATGTATCAGACATCTCCAGTACTGCCAAGCTTGTTAAAATCTTAGATAAAGGTAACTAAAACCAACTAAGTTCTATAAAACTTGAGAATGGTAGTTACACAAAATCTGGAAAAGAAACACTAAAAGAAATGTTAGGAGTACACTTTCCAGAATCTAAAGAAATCAATATTGAAGACATGCATCGATCGGGTCTGGTTCCTCTTAGAGGTAACCGAACAGACTGGTGTATGTCTAGAAGAATTGTTGAACATTCAAAAATCAGATGAGCTATTTCTACATTTAAACCCTTCAAAGCCCCAGGTATGGACGATATTATCCCAATGCATTTGCAAGAAGGAGTGGATATCGTCATACCGATTCTCGGCCGGATTTTTAGGGCAAGTGTAGCACTAGGGTATCTCCCGCTGCAGTGGAGACAAACCAGAGCTATCTTTATTCCTAAACCTGGTAAACCAGCTAAACAAGCCAAATCTTTTCGACCTATCAGCCTTACCTCTTTTTTGCTTAAGACTCTAGAGAAATTGGTTGATCGACACATTAGAGATGAGATTCTTATATCACATCCTCTCGCCAGTCAACAATTTGCCTACCAGCAAGGTAAATCGACTGAAACGGCACTTCATCGTATTGTAATACTTTTGGAGAAAGCCCTTGAGCATAAGGAATTTGCTTTAACTGTCTTCATGGATATTGAGGGGGCCTTCGATAGAATCTCTATAGAAGCTATTGATGCAGCCACTCATAATCATGGAATTAACCCTACCTTAAGACGATGGTTGAGATCAATTCTAAGTGAACGTGTGGTCATATCCTCACTGCTCAGGGACAACTTAGCGGTCGCTACCAATAGAGGTTGCCCGCAAGGAGGGGTTCTCTCTCCTTTGCTGTGGTGCCTTGTGGTGGATGTACTGCTGGTGTCTCTTGAGAGGTTTGGGTGTGGCTGCATTGGTTATGCGGATGACATCTCAATAGTCGTTAGAGGTAAATTCCCTAAAACCGTATCAGAAGTCATGCAGGACGCTCTGTTACTGGTTGAAAAGTGGTGTAAAAAAGTAGGTCTTTCTGTCAATCCAGACAAAACGACCCTGATACCTTTCACAAGGAAAAAGAACTTGCATGAGCTGCAAGCTCTTACCTTCTTCGATAGGAAGCTTACAATTTCTTCGGAAGTCAAGTATTTGGGTGTTATACTTGACCAAAGAATGACTTGGAGACAACACTTGGAGCACTCGATTACGAAAGCAAAAAGAATCTTTTGGTCGTGTCGGGGTGCTATTGGTAAAACCTGGGGTATTAATCCAAAGGTTATGCACTGGATCTACACTATGATCATTAGACCCATTCCCACATACGCTGCGGTGGTATGGTGGCCAAGGGTCAAACTTAAAACAGCTCAATGCGAGCTCAATAAGCTACAAAGAATGGCGTGCATAGGTATCACAGGGGCAATGAGAACTGCACCAACGGCTGCAGTGGAATTGCTACTGGGATTCTTGCCACTACATTTACATATTGAGGCTGAAGCCACTCTGGGAGCTTTAAGGCTTAAGACTGCGGGTGAGTGGTGTTATACCCACTCAGCAAGCAGTCACACAAAGCTCTACACGCAGCATTCGAGTCAGGAGTCTGTCCTGCTAATGACAACTGATTAAATGCTTCCCTATTATTACTTTGAAAGACCATTCAGCATACATTTCCCAAAGTAGAGCTGAGTGGGATTCTGGATCAATTCCTATAATCACAGATGAATCTGTTTGGTATACGGATGGATCCAAGTCTGCCAATGGATCCGGAGCAGGTGTGTATTACCTAACTGGAGGGGTATGGTTTTTCTTATAACCTGGGTAATTTCACAACTGTATTTCAAGCAGAAATCTTTGCAATTCTTGCTTGTGCCGGCATCTGTTTGGACAGAAACATCAGGAATAAGAATATTTATATTTTTTCTGATAGCCAGGCAGCACTGAATGCTCTGAATCAGTGCTGCATTACTTCTAAGATCGTTTTCGATTGCCTCAAAACTCTGTCTTTACTGGCACAATTCAATATAGTTCGTCTTTTTTGGGTGCCAGGACACAGTGGTCATGAAGGCAATGAAAAAGCCGATTCCTTCGCTAAGGAAGGCTCGGAGATGACCTTCATAGGTCCGGAACCTGTTATTGACCTATCCAATAACATGATTAGGAAGATCTTTCTTCAGAAAGTGAGAGCGCTACAGCTCAAGCTTTGGCACAGGCTTAAGGGACAAAGACAAGCCAAGATGCTAATTCAAGGACGTTCTTATTTCAATATTTTAAGTAATAATAGTAACAATTTTCGAAAAATGAACACGAACAGCTGCATGTAAGAAACCATATGTAATACCTAAGTAATCTTAAAATATTAAATATTTTTTTAATATTTTAGACGGTAACTGCAAAGATGTGACATGAAATCAAAACTGAATGGATTTTAGCTTTACACTGGAAATTGAAGTGATTTGGTGTTTTATTAGTTCGGTGGCTTATACATCACCCATACAGTGTTATTGGCGGTAGGCAACATCGATTTTGACTTGGTGCTTAAAAGTCAAGCAGCTATAGAAACTACTAATTATCAAAGTGATTGAATGAATGTTAAAAGGATTATGATGGCGGCTGCCATCTTTCAGCCTTCGTGTTTGAGAATTCATGGTCGTCGGTACCTAAATAAAAATCGAAGCTTGGCGTTGAAAGAAATAACTTATTTCTTTGATCTCATATCAACAAAACGATCTGAATGAACCAATCCGTTTTTACTAACTAGTATTTGGTTGTGTTGTTGCCAATAGTTGATTGATTTTCTACGTTTTTATCGTCATTATCTACTATTAAACATCGTTCGTAGCTTAGAAAAAAAATATGCACTTAAGACTCAACACTTAGATCGGTTCTAAGTGTACTGTTGGTCTTTCTGTACTATTTAGATGCCAAATGTCAGCGATTGAAATCAATTCAAGGAATTGTCTCCTTCCAGATGAGGCCATTTCATTGTCACAAATGCAGTAATTACGATCGAATAATAAGTAATATACTAAAAGTACCATAATATTGCAAAACTCAAAATTAAGAAATACATTTTCATCAATATGCTGTCAATCAAGTATAAATAAACATTTTTGTATATGTACACAAATATTAAAGTTATAATCTTTTCGAAATCATAAATATTTAGCCGATATTACTTCAATATTTAAAGAGAAAAAAATGTTAAAATGTAATTAATGAAATTTGTTCAATTCCTTTTAGGAGATAAGAAGAGATCAGATAATATATAGCAATCACGTGACTTATAATTAGTAATCATTTGATAAGATAGAACCAACCATAAAAGCCCCACTTCACAATAGGCCTCGAACCAAAGGTGACGATCTTTAGGAGACCTGAAACGTCGTGTAAGTTTTAAATGTTTTAACTTTTTAATTATATTAAAAAAACATATATATGTGCTTTTATGGTTGGCTCTACCTTATTAAATTTTAACTGCACTAAAAAATACTTTTACCAGTAATCATTTGAGTTGAATTTTTATTAATTTTTCTTGATTTGCTCGAATTTACATATCTGATTAACATATCATAATTATCTATTAATGATGATCTATTATTATTTTTTTTACTTTTTTGATTTTTGACTTCAAAGTCAAATAATCTTAACTCGAATTCTTTTGAATATTATTCCAATTTTCACTTTCTAAAATGTGTGTTGGCAAATCTTATTATCTTTGACTATAACTTAATCTATTCTACAAAGGATATATTAAGAAATTATTATACAAATTTATTAATTACGTTTATTTTCGTCTGACTTATTCCCTGTATTTACAGGATGCCAACATATCCTACTGTTAATTTACCTTTTAAATATGATATGAATAACTTACCCGACTTTACAGTGAGCCGCTGTTAAAACATATTGTTTATTAATTAGGACACCTCCACATTTATTTTTTGAAAAAAATCCTAGGAAGCCAATCTCTTTTACAAGTGCCTAAAATATATAAAAAAATTATTACAATTATTTTAAATAAAAATAAGTCATCGATTTCAAGTCTTGCACTTAAAATAAATTCACAAGAAAAACGAAAAAAACAAATTAGATTTACGTTGTTATTATTTTAAAATTAAGTTGTATTATACTTCTAATATTATCTATAATTTCTGCTAACTTTGGCGCTAAAAACAAAACTAGTTCATTGCCTTGTTTTCTAAGTATGCTTAGTCAAATTAAAATTCTACTATAATTGACTTTTAGTATTTACCTTTTTAAGTTGATACGGGAGATAAAACACTTGGGACCCGTAAATTCTCTGTTAGTAAGCTAACTTTTGTTAACTATTTTTGTACTTATAAAATTAATAGAAATACATAGCTTTATTTAAAATTTCATTGAAATATACACATGATTGTATAACCTACCAAAATATATTCAGACAAGAATTTTAGAAGTTATAGAAAATGGATCCTCTTTTCTGGATATATTTTGATAGGGTTTAATAGGTTTCTACAACTGTCTAACAGCCGTTATTCTGATTTGAGTACAGATGAAAATTTCCAGACTAAAAATAGGCAACCTAAATACATTCCAACTGTATTTGATAACATTATAACCAAAGCAAGAGTTAATGAGTAACAAGTGGTCTAAGCTCTGAATTTCTACTTGACGTAATTAATTTTATAGCACTGAAGTTTCAGTACTGAATCAGAAGTTTAAGACAGTATTATTCAGCAAAACTGCACAATTTATTTAAAAAAAATTCTATAATGGACCAAAGACACTTGCATTTACGGGTAATAGAATTTAAAAAAAAATTTTAATTTTTGGAAATATTAAAGGGAAAAAAATTAAAGTACAGTATATCATATGAATCTTCCGTATTGTTTATGAGAATATTTGAAAATTTCCTGGATCCCGGGGATTTTCTGTCGAGAGAAAAATTAAATTCCGTAATTGTGACCTTTAGCTATCGTATTTACTTGATGAAACTAAAAACAAAACCGTAATTTTTAAAGATAAAAATTCTTCGTAATGAACAAACCGGTTCTTGTATTTCGTGATTCGTTGTGAATCTAATTTTTTTTTTTTTTTTTTTGCAGTCGGGAACCATTTACAACCCTTTCATTAAAGTGTTGGAATTCTCGCTTCATTTTCGTTTTAGTTTTTTAAAAAGGAAAGACCATAAAAGTCTAATGAATCCATTAGTTTTTAGATTCGTCTGAGGGTATTTTTTTCTATTCGTTAACTGACCACTCACTTTTCCTCGGATGCAAAAAACAAGTTGCTTCACAAGGTTCTTTTCTTCTCTTGGTGTGGGATCATTTTCTCTTCCTATTATGCTTGTGTCAGCAAAAATGACACTTCACTAACTCTATGTGACAAATTTTGTGCTTATACATGTGTATCTAATCCTGATAAAGTGTGTTGATGAATTGCTAATTTTTTTTTCTTTGGTAATAGCGTTGGAAAATTGCTTTAATAGTTTGAGGCCATCAACCATCATCTTTCTCCCAACACATGTCCAATTTCAGTGTTAAAGATGAAGACTAGAAGAATCCACCCTGAAGCTCGATTTTACTTCTACTACAATGTACGTCTTCGGAATTAAGATGAGTATTTTGACAATGATAAAATATCAATGAAAGCATTAGTAATAGTTGTTTACATACGTCTTAGTTCATTTCAAATTCATTCAAATTTAGGCTCCTTCTTTAAAGAGAACGATGTTATTAAAAGAAAAATATCTCTGTTAGGAAACTAAGAAACACAAGGATTTTGAACTGCTAAAATTTATTAGTGTGATAGATATATTGTTTTGTTTTATTTTTTGAAAAAAAAAATAATTGTTACGAAGATGTTAAGTGCAATTCAATATTGATTTACCAAGAAAAACAAAACCATATTCAAGGGTTGGATGAATGTTTACTGAAATGTTTGAAATCCTACACTACATTCTAACGCCACGAAGCTTGATATGATATTCAATATGATCAAATGAGGAGCAAAGGGATGAAATTTAACCTTCCTCTCCACATAATTAAACCTCTCAGGGAAGCTTTGAAATAGCAAATAATGGAATACAAAGCAATTAACCAGCAGATGATTTTCCGACGTCTATCTTTCTCTGAATTGAAAGCTATTTGAAAAATATGAAAGCCTCCAGCAACGCCGGAATTTTTTTCTTGTTTAAATTAACTACATACAGTATTAGAATCCATCACCAAACTACTTCAAATTATTTATTAAAATAATAAATAAGAATTTAAGAAAAAAAACCCACACAACTGGACAGTAAATATGGAACCATCAGCAGAATGATTCCTAATAAGGATGAAACAACTGTTCAGGATTCCCGTTGATGTTGGCTCAGTTTGCGAAAGCATATTTACTGTCCAGTTGTAATTTTTTTTCTTTCTTTTTTTCTTAATTTATAAATTATTATGGACGTTAACTTTGCTTTTCATAATAAATATTATTCTCGCAAATTTTCGGAAAATTTCCTTATTCCTTTTTTCAAGCTACTTATAAATAAAGACTAAGATAACAAAATTAACTACATAGTTGACGATTTCACATCAGGATATCTCACTTGTTATTTATAACCTATTGCTGGGTTTTGCTCTTAAATATATTTTTCTCTGCATAGGATTGTGACTCTAGAAGTTGGATTTCTCTAGATTTCCAGTGTAGTTCATTCCAGTTTACATGGTAAGGAGACTACTATCTTCTATCTTCATCTTTTTCTACTTTCTTTAGTTGGATTCCGAAAAACATTTATAAGGAATTTAATGAGACTATTCAGAACTACTAAGATCATTAATTTGAAGTAAAATCTGATTAATTTCAACTTTTTGGAATTCGTGGCACATCTATTGATGAAATATTAAACTTATTTCTTGCCCGATAGCTCAAAATTCGTAAGGTATTAATTTATAAAACAATCGTGGAGAGCATTCCAACTTATGGATATGTTTTATCGGAGATATGGGTAAACAGAATAATGATAGGCTTTGCGCATTAGAGATAGATTACTCTATTACACTATTATACTACTATTCTAAGAAGTAGTTGGAAACCAAGACTCGACCATGTTAAAAATGACTGATAAGCGAAGAAATAAAGGTAGAAAAAAAACTATAATTGATTGAGACTAAACGTTTACGTTGATACGGGCATCTAGAAAAGATGGAAGAATCAAGGTGGACGAAGCGTGTAAGAAAGAAGAAGAGGAAGGCCTGTTAGAACACGGAGGGAAATACAATGACCACTAGAGATCTTCAACATGGTGACTGGGTGGACAGAAGGAAATGGAAGCGAAAAAAGGCGTCAGCCGTAATAAAACTCGCTATAAATAAATATATCAATAATAATGCCAGAGTTAGAAGTGAAAAATACCTTCACTGTGACCAAATCTCTGACTGAGTTAATTTGATAAATGAATGAAGAATGTATATATTTCTTCTATTGTAAACATCCTTCCGTTAACAAAGGCCAAATTTTTAAAACTATTTGTCAATTAATTAACCATTACTTCATTAACCATTTTTCAGTTTAAGTGTAATAATGTAATGTAGGGTTATTCTTGTCAGTATTTAAGAAATTAATATAAGTGTCGTAACATTTCTATCAAAAGCAATTCAATAGCACTTTGTTTCATATTCACCAAATTTCAACCATTTTTGACTCATTTCAAATCAAATAGCAAGAAATGTCTCAATTGTCCATCCATAATTTGCTCTCTTTAATTTCTATTTATAATTAAAACAAAATATCTTATAAATGTGAATTAGGGTTGTCACTTCACACTCAAGTGAAATAAGTGACATTTTAGTGCAATCTATAAAATCTATAAAAAAGGGCCGTTTTTTAACCTTTTTTTTTAGCCACTCTCATTCCATTCTAACGAGTTGTAAAGGAAATCCAAAACAACTGACCGTCAAAGTTCTTTAAATTTAGAGTTATATTGCATCAGGATGCTTTTTTTTTTCTTTTTAATTTAAATATTTATATGAAATATTTATTATAATTTATTTTAAATAAATATAATTTGTGCTGAAAAGTGAATTTCGAGAATAAATCATTTATTTTAACAGATTTAAATTATTAACTGTAAGATTTAAAAATTCATAATTTTTATAAATTATTACATTTGTTAAATATTATGATTATATGGGATAATTTACTTATAAAACGAGACATACAATTTTGATTTATAAATACGGGATATCCCATAAAATAGGTACAGGTGATAGCCTTAACTTTGATACTTAAAATGTCTTTATCAATAAAAACTAAATTGTTTTGTTTTGTTGAAGTGTTGTCGTATAGTCTGCGCATGTGCAGGGACTGTGTGACTAAAAGACTTGTTAATAATTCAATCGCTTCCAGGAAGTGCAATAAAACATGAACTCTAACACAACCCGTGAAATTTAATATTTTGAAACTATTCTCTAATAAAAACGATCACCACAATTACATCTATTTTTACTGTTTACTGTACACATTGTCTGTAATCTCAAACGGTAGATACTTGTCCAAATCTTTAGTTTTCATATAATTAACTTTTTTTTAAATAATTTTTACATTAATTTATAGAAATAAAATATTTTTATATCAAGCTTCAAAAACTTTATAATAATTCTATCAGATTTCATGCATTTTTTTTTTTAATAAAAACTTGAATCATTCGCTCGATTTGTGAATAACAAAAATAATTCCATCCTACGACCAGAAGAAGAAAGAGGAATGAGACGGTAAGTTTACTTAAGAAGTTTAACGAAGGACAAGAAAAGAGAAAGCATAGAATATTGGCATAAAAGGCAAAGATCTAAAGACCATACTTTCTTTTGGCTTTTGAATGATCTTATCTATACGAATCTTTTTTTAAAAAAAAAAAAAAAAAAAAACAAGAATATGAAGAATAAGAAGGGAGGGGAGAGGAGTAACCACAAATATATTCTTCCGTGACAGGTAATTTCTCAATCTTGACATTTTTTGTCCACTGACTGAAGGGAAGAATCGCTCGACATTCCAATGCCAAAAACTATAACAATTCAGATGAATAGAAGCAGGTTTCTGTGGAGATTTCAAAGAATACGGTGCTTAACCTGTACAAGCATCAACCAACGAAGAATCTTGCTGCTGAATCAAATTGTAAAATGTCAACAATTAAATGAACTTAAAAAACTTAAAAAAAAAAAGGCATTCAGTTATTTTAACTTTATTTGTTATTTAACTATTTTTAAATTTTAAGTAATGAAAGTCACAAATAAATAGCCTTCAATATTATAAAAAAGGAGGAAAGAAACGTACGTAGGAGAAAGTGTTCAATTCCCCATCCACACACACAAAAAAAA
>JAFIDM010009631.1:366584466-366607196 GCA_023159025.1 Thereuonema tuberculata
TAGAGAAAAAAACATCTTTTTTATTTTAAATCTTAAATCTCATAAAAATCTTCTTTTAAATTATGTTTGGTGCAAACCGTAAATTTTCTGATTCAACGAAAGTACTTCATCAAGAAAAGGCTTAACTGTTTTCAAATTCTATGTTAAATTCAGTTTTATTTATAAGTTACTTTTGCCACATAATTAACATAACTACAAAAGGTCTGAAAATTTGCAGAAATAATCATTTCTTTGTTGGGTTTCGGAGAATTTTCAGACCTATTGTAGTTATGTTAATTAAGTGGCAAAAGTAACTTACTACCTTAATTGAAAAACTTATAATCATTTCTTTGTTGGATAAGTTTTTCAATTAAGATAGTTCAGTGGGAATCAAGGATTAAAATAATTAAGATTTAACTTTTAATGTAAATAAATCTTATCCTTATTAGTTATTATTATTATTATTATTTATTATTATCTTAGTATGGAATTACTTATGACAATTTCTTTGAGCCTTTTATATCCCCTTAATGTTCTGTTAGCTAGGAAGGGAACGTAACATTATTTATTTTATGGACTGTATTGGTTTAGAACATTTTTTTAGAGGTCGTAAAACTTTCTTCCGTTTAGTTGATCAAACACATGTGTATACTTTAACAAATGATTTTCGACTTGTCTTTTATGACAACAATAAAGAAAGCACTAAGCCTTAAGTGCTTACCTGCCAGGGCCACTGCCCAAAAGTACTTTTGCTTCCTCCTACTATTCTGCCATTGAGAGCGAGGGGGCGCACTCCGCATTCTGAAAAAGTAAATATATAAAGTAAAAAAAAAAAAAGCAACAGAAATTTCTTTATAAAGAAATTCAATTGCTCTCTCTTCTTATTGCTTTAACCATAAAAAAGATGGACGAAAGATATTAAATTCTTTTTTGAGAAACTTTTTTGTTTTATAAAAGCGTTTAAATAACATATGAAACTAATATGAAAAGCGTATTAAAATAAAGAGGAAGTATTTTCTACAAAGAGATATTTTAAAACTGCTTAAGTTCATGGATCTACTGTATTTTATGAAAAAAACGTATGTGTTATTAAGAAAATATTTTTTACGAAGTATTAATATTGTTGTTTTGTTGAAATTGTGGAAATATCTTTTTAAGTAAATTTTAATTGCTACGATCATTGGGAGTGACTTGTGGTTGGCCAGATAGTTTTATGACAACTAGTCATTCGAACTAAGTGGATCATCCATATTAAATCATTCAGAGAAATGAAAAGATATCAGTCCAGCAGAGCAAACCTTTGAAACGACTATCACATGAAACAAAGATTTCTCATTGGCATTAAATCAAAAATATGCTATCTTTTTAAACCTTTTCATAATAGAATACCCATTTTTTTTTATTTTTTTTTAAATCAAGAGCAGATTTTTTGTCCTTCAAAACCACATAAAGATAGCATTTATTTCCTCAGTGTTATTTTAAAACAATTCCAATTACATATGTACTCGTTGATGTACATTGCGTTATTCTATTTATGGGTTGAAATCTGGGAGGACCTAATATAATTGTTTATATTATCGTCAGTATAAAAAAATAAAAATTAATAATAAATAATGTGGAAAAATCTTCAACACATCTCCATACAAGGAAAACAACACGACGGCTTCAGCATTTAACCCTTTATATAATTCAATCTTTTTTATAATAGAATTTAAGTTTACATTATGACATTCTAAAATCAGAATACATTCCAACGTAATTAGATAAATGTAAATTTTATTTAATCTTATCACATTAGGATTAAGTTTGTTGTATGGGAATTCAGATTGGATGTAATGTCTGAATCAGATCCAAATTCTTACGTTGCTGTCTGTATAACTTTTTGGTCTTTTGATATTGGGAAAAGGATGAATAATGATGGAGATCCATAATTTGCTTTGTGCGTCAATGAGAACCAGCTCTTTCCTACTGCTACCCTAAAATGCTATTTTCCCAAATTTTGTAATTACTAAATTGATGCATCAAGATATAAAACTGCATGTTAATAGAAGCAGAGTTCACTACATCAAAAGGGGTGTGGTATTAATAGTAGCTCATAATAGATACTTTGAAATGATATGAACAAATTTAGATTGAAGAATCTTTTTAAATAATAGATATTGTGATATTATTGAAAATTGTGGTATTGATGAATAGCAATAACTGAGAAAATTTTTTGGTTAGAATAAGACATTTATTTTTCAGATGCCATTGATCTCTCATTAAGAATTTTTTCATGTTTTATTTTTTTAATAAGTTTTAGGCAGCACCCACTAATTCCAGAAATCCTCGAAATAACAACTTCTTATATTATCGAACTATAAAAGTTTAGCATAACTATAAAGTTTTCTGCATGCATTTATTTAAACACCGAAAATTGTTATGTCACTCAATTTTGATGATTCTCCTACTTTTAGATCTTTTAGATCAAAACCTGTCATCTTCGGGGGTTTTTTTTTAATCTTTTTTAAAATTAAATTAAATTTAAATTAAATTAAATAAACATCAACTTTACCCTCAAGTTATCCACATTTAGAGTAAGTTATTTATTTATCATTATTATTATTTTTCAAGTTCTTATTTAGTATCATAATTTGTTCTAATAAATGATAGTAATATATTAATTGTCTAAATTATAATTAATATTACTATTGGTGTAATTAGATATTATGTCAATTTAAAAATAAGTGAAACATATGTAGAACTGAAATTCATTTGTCATTAGTGCTAATATTACGCCGTTCAATCACAGCCTTGTGGTGAAAATGATAACCTGCCACGAAGCTAATACATCTGAACCTGAGGTTCGAATCCCACAGACGGCATGGATATTTCCTTTCTTCCCAGTTTTTATCTGTTTCTTCTTCTCTTTCCATCTGTTAAGATGGTCCACACCCAGTAATGTGTGTTTGGCGCCAGGAATGACATCCGGCCGTAAAAAATAGTCAAAATAAAATAAATCTCGGAGTTGTCCGAGCAGCAGACCTCAAGCTTGGAATTAAAGATGTTGAGAAGATAATTGCTAATATTACAATAAAATTCGTCAAATTTAATTAAAACTACTGTTACTTTTCTGTTCTATTCAGTAATGACGAAACTGCTAATATTTTGGTCGGGAATAGTAAAATATTCATTTACTTTAGGTACTTGTACTGTTTAATGAACGAAATGAAATATGACTATATGCTATTACTCTAGTTATATATTTTTCGGTTTTGCTTATTAAGTGAATTAAGTATTTTTACATTTTTCTTATCAAATGAATATCTCTGCTGAATGAAGTTGAAAATGAATTAACGAAGTTAATAAACTTTTTAAATAATCAAATACAATGACTATAATTCATTAAATCTCGAACGTTACTGGAATTTTTTAGAAAGTTATTTGTTTTATAAAGTTTTTAAGGTAACTTCTAAGACTCTACAAACAGGATTTTGTTTCACTCCAACACATAAATTGTCAGGGTATGGATTCGAATGCCGGGAATAGTTATCGTTTATTTTCACTTTTTGTCAGCCTGAAGTCAGATAAATCACCTTTTTAAATTCATCCTCTGTCCTTGGAGATATCTCGATCTTCTTTGAAATCATTAAACACTTGAGAAAGTGTAATAGTCATCAAACTTCCTTAAGTTAAATAATTAACTTTAATTGTTTAGTTTATTAAATTAATCTTTCACTTTTTAGTTTAGTCAATAAACTTTTAATTCTTACTTCTTTTATTTTTTTATTTTTTCAAAATAAAAACTAAGTATAAAAATTAAAGATAGCTTGTTTTAAAGATATAAAAGAAACATCTCAAGAATTTCCTGCGCTTCTTCTCTCACTCAATCATTTATTTCTTTCACAAGACATTCGAGAGAATTCAAAGCAAAAAAACCGGATTCCGAAAAAGTTATTCACTCAAGACATTTTAGTAAATAGTTTTCATTCATTTTATAGTTAACTGAAACATATATAAAAAAATTAATTATATAATATTTCTATTTATTTATATACTATTAATATAGTAAAAATCATATGTACATATATACTTCAGTAGATGCTCAGAAAAAAGAAATGCTTTTTACTTTAAGATTAGGACGTATAGATTTTAATATAATTTACATTTATATTTGCGTATGTAGATATACATATTTAACAAAAAAATAATTTAATCAGAATTTGAAGAAAATAGAAAAATTTCCTATTTCCCATTCCCAGTTTGTTTCTCTTAATCGCTATTTCTAGATTGACTTCATGTCTAAAAGGATTAGGGAAACGAATTAATTTTGTGAATTTGCTCGTCTTTTTAGAATGCTTTATTTTTAATGCGTTTCTGTTGTCTATAAAGAAAAGGTTAAAAAAAAAACCTTTAAAACAAAAACAAAACAAACAAAATAACAAACAAACAAACACACCCACACACAGAAGTATTTATGAATAGAATACAGAAATTAGAAATATCGTTTTGTGAAGCTGTTAATTTATTAATGTTCTAATGTTTTCAAGTAGAATTAATTCATCACTGCATATTAATACACAAACTAATGGTTCTTTATGTTAAACCTAATGGATTTTTAAATACGAAGTAAAGTAGCATTTTTAATGATTCTTTGTATTCCTAATAATAATTTGATTTATATCATATTTAGAATAAAAAGCCAAATTTGTGGAGCCCAATATAAAAATTATTACATTTTTATATTAATACGAAAAATCAAAACGAATATTAAAGGCTAAAATATCATTAAGTAAAAAATTATTATGTACATTCTAATAAATAACATTTATATTTTATAATAATTACTTAAAATACTTTGATTATACAGATTAAGAATAAAGTAAAAGGATTAAAATGGATTTGATGTATTAAAAACAAGTTTGTATGTAATAAGACAACAAGGGCCTAATTTTGATTGCAATGATTAATCCCACGTGATTTGTTAATAAATCAATGGCTTCAAAAATTCTCACTTAAATTAAACACACTTTTGAACACTTTTATATAAACTTTTACAGAAGAGGCCTCACACATCTAAAGCCGTATCATTTCTAATTTCGTTATAATTATTAATTATAATTATAAAGTATTCATCAATGGAACTGTAACTGTAGTGTAAAAAATATTTTTTTTTATACTTCAACAATAAATTTGGCCAAATTCATTAGAATTTACTTGAGTTATTAGAATATTGCTCTCATAGTTTAGACAATAAATTGTATTGTCTAAACTATGAGAGCAATATTTAGAGAATATAAGAAAAAGTCAATAAGAAAACATTATTGCCAATTCTAAACAATGCAATGATTTGTAGCATTAAGAAAATTGAAAGGTTACGTAAAGTATTTTTTTTATAAGGTTAGAAGTATTTTTTTATTATTATTCACTTACCTTTTTTATAATCCCATGCTCTCACTGTACTGATACGGATGGATGGTTTGGTACTGTTATATACCGACACATCCGATTTGTTCATCACAGCTGACCATCGATCGTAGATCCACGTGTTTTGGATCTCTTGTTTTTTCGTTGTTGGAGATACAGGAGTCCATATTCGTCTAGTTGTCGAAACCCCGTATCTCTTTGTAGTGGATGTTGACTGGAATCGTGGAGGCGGAGGTTTCAGCACATCCCAGCCACTACTCATATGGTCGTTGGGTCGATTAGGAGCCTCTGGTCTCCAAGGGGCCGTCGGCTTTGTCAGAAACGTGAAGTACGGATAAAGAGCTGACAACAGGGACGTGTCAAACGGCGTCGGTAGTGAAGTTGATGTGGGAAAGACATGACGAGTGGTCGTGTCTGGTTTACTGGAGAGAGAAAACGATATATCTGTTTGGAAAGATATTCGCGTGGATGGGCGGTTGGTAGAGGTGGTTGAATGGGCACCAAGGTTCTGCCATTGTATAGTAGATGGTATCATTGGTTTCACTATTTTGATAGGATAATCAGCTGCATTCACTACTTCAGGTAAAATTATAGAAGAGGAAGTAGGATGAGACGGACTAGATTTTGTCGGGTCTTTGCTCTGTTGCCACCATGAGGGCGTAGTAGAAGTCCTAGATGGATAAGCCACCACTAAAGGTCGTTTTGTATAGAAAGGAGTTTTATCGAAAGGCCTCGTCGGACGCCTTGTTGCCATAGTCGGTCGAGTGATTCGAGGAGGTATCTTCACTGGCAGCCTGGTAATTAGAGGAGGAACAGTTACGCGCGATGGCTTTTTCTCAGGAGTTATTGCTCCTGGATGAGTTATTCCCAGATGCTGATTCGAGGAAGGAGTTGATGGGGACGAAGACAGTGATACATAACTAATGTCATTTGATGAAGAAGTGGTGGAAAATGAAGAGGGACGAAAAAATGGACCCAGGACAAAAGGGTAATCAAAAAGAGGGCGTTTGGTGGTCCTTCTCCTAAACGGAGTAGTCAGTTGATGAGAATCAGTATTCGAAAGTGGATGAATGGTAATGGGCTGATGAAAGATGGAATTGTGATCGTTCATGGACGGATGATGACTGAAGGAAGCGGAAATGGATTGGTTGTTCATTGAAATGGACACACTTTCCTCCATCACGACATTGATAACAGTGGCGGGAGATTCTGGGGTGAATTGAGGTCGAGTAGCGAAGATGATTGGCTGCCTAGAAGGTGTGGGACTGATTAGATTCCAAGGAGGGACACCGATACCTCGTATCGGATCCTGACTAGATGTTGCTGGGGATTCAGTTTGTGCCACCGAAATGGAAGGAGGATATTTATTCTGTGGAGTGAGTGAACTGCCATCAGTGGAATCGATATGATTTTCAGTCACTAACACCTGGGGAACTAAAGCAGGACTGGAATCAACGGAAACTGAAGTCTGAACATCTGTATCAAGAATGTCATTATTCCCTAGTGAAGGGTAATGGATGTTCGTGGGGAAAGGGTTGGCCTTAGTTGTTGTTGTCGTCCTTATTGTTGATGTTGTTGTTGTGGTGGTGGTGGTGGTAGTGGGGGTGGGTGTTGTAGTTGTTGTCCTCGCTGTCGTCAGCTTTAGAGGCCCAGAAGAAGTTGATGCTGACTGAACTTCGCAGCAGGCTCCGAACAGGTAGCCACGAAGACAAGTGGAGAGAACCACCCTCCCTTGATTGCGACACTCCCAAGCAAAAATGCACACTCCTTCAGCTCCATTCCGTCCAAAACACGGGGCAGGATTATCATCTGAAAAAACTAAGAAAAAGTATCTATTAGGCTTAATTATTTTGTAAATTTAATTTTCAATGTTATTTTTATTTTATATTCCAATGTTAAATCTTTAATGATAGGATCCTAAGAACGTCGTCTCGCGTTTGAACTCTCTTCTTGTAAGATGGCTCAATCACCAATGAGTTCATGAATTAATGGGAAATAAGCAAAAATAAATGATAAAGACAACAAAACAAGATAGCAAAAGCAGGTAATAAAAATACAACATAAAACTATGCCTTTTTTCTTTATTTTGCTTTGTTTCAAACGGAATTTTATCATAAAATTTCCGATTCTAACTGAAAGATTATAATAAGCATGATATTCGTTCGGATTCCATCATCAATGGCTTTCAAGTTATATTATTCATTCCATTTTCACATATTATTTCTAGTGTTATTTTCAATTTAATTAAAACAATTAGATCGTTATCACAGAATTTTATATATTAAGAAAACATTAAATTAACAATAAAATTTTAGACTCAGTAATGTAAAAATTTGCCAGTGACCAATTGTAATACCATTGAAGCTGTTTCTTCAAGAATTTATCATAAGCTGTTATAACACAATATTCATTGTACTTTATACATTATAATTTAAAATGAAGCTTTTGAAATACATCCAACAACCATTTTCTTATAAAAATACATTTAATAAATATATCTTTTTTTGCAATATCCAAAAAAAAAAAAATACACTAAAACATAAAATCTTTGAAGAAAGAAAAACCGAAGTCAAGTAATTTTCCATTATAATAAACATTGTAACTTCAAACTGGGTAAATAAATAAGAACAAATATTCACACAATGAACGCTTTATTTATTTATTTTATATATCAAAGTAAGGAAGAATATTTAGAAAATATATCGAAAAGAAATTTTTTTATATTTTTTGAACAGACCTTTGTATAATCTAAATACTGCGCTAACTTGTGAACGAAGCTTCTACGGCGAAAATGGTTTTGAGTTTCAAAATCAGCGTAAAAAACTGAGTAAGTCTGCCAGATTTCATTAAAATCGGTGCAGTGGTAACAAAATTATATTGAGTTACAGACAGACAGACAGACAGACAGACAGACGAACTTAGCCAATTATATAAGTTGATTAACTTAAAGTTTTGCCAGTCCTATTAGGTATACGAGTATACCTGTATTATAGGTGCTGATTATTTTAATCAATTTAGTTAACATTAATGTAATTAATTAAGTTTAATTTATTAAGATTAAAAATTAAGTTTAAATTTACCATTGATCACATCTGATATTAAGTTATCCTTAATATTTTTAATTTTTTCAAAATTGTATCTATCCCGATCCAAATGAACTATATTCGTAGTAATCAATAGAAACCATTAGATGCTTGAAAGTTTTCATTCATTCTTGTTATCAGAAGCTTGTTTTTCAATTTTATCTCCATTTTTCACTTAATTCTATGCCTGGTACAAAACTTCAAATTCCTTTGCTTCTAAAGTAAAGAACTGTGGAAGATTTTAACTCTAAAATTCGAATACTATCCGATCTTTATGTTATCATCATAGAGCCATTTATCGTCATTTACTTTTTACCAATTTTTAAGTCCATTGAAGTCGTGGTATTTAATATTAGCACAGTGAATGTTTATGACTTCGCTGGCCGAAAGTGAGGAAAACAATAATAATAAAGGAATATCCGGAAATATAACATACGGTCATTAGTAACAGGAAAGGGCGGAATTATATACTTCAATATCATTTATTATTTCTTTATTGATGGAAGATGGCGCAATAACTTACTTAAACTTTAAACTGGTATTTTTTTTTTTGTCAAAATGTACATTCTTAGGTTGATTTTTTTTTTCTTCTTGTTTCCTTCCCTAATAATCCTTCGAATTTTTATGGACTGAAGCTATGAACTAAGACTTGGTGAATAACACGTTAATTTCAAGTTGAGGTGAAAAATGTCTCGCAAATTATAAAATCCCTACAAATTTAGATTAAGCATTTCTAAGATAACAAATGTTTAGATAAGAAAAAAAGGTTTGTCAGATTTTTCTTTGTTTACAAAAAAAAAAGAACTACCTGAATCGGTAGTTGGTGACAAAAATACTTAATGTGAAACTCTAGAAGGCAACAAGAAGAATTTGGAAATCTAATTTACCAATTCAAAAAAAAAAAAAAAAAAATACTATTTCAAACTCGCTGTTGAAGCTTCCAGAAGGGAAGCGTCTGGGATTTACCAAATAAACAAAAACAAAATTCGTACAGAAATCATTCCCTGTAATCCCACTTTAAATATCTGCCATTAACACAATCTAGAGTAGGGAAAAAATTATTGATTTTGTATGCCTAACAAAAACTTGTAACTTGTAAGATAGAATAATTCATTTTTTTAAGAAAGTAAAATTTTTGTAATAGTTTAATTGAAAATTTTTAAAAAATATTATACAATAAATACTTTTGAGATTTAGTTATTCCAGACCTTAACATATTAATTTTAAAATTCGTGTCCTTAATAATTGTTCTTATGTGACCTGCAGATAATTTGAACTTGAAATGTAAATGTACCACACAGCTGGGAAAAAGGTTGAGGACCCCTGCTATAAGGAAAAGAAAAAAATATTCCTTGATTTTAAAATTATTTCTTAGAAAGCTTTGGGAATTTTTTTTTTTCTGTTTTCGTTATCTAGCACGATAATCTAAGTATTTGTTTTACTTTAATATTATTTATTTATTTATTTATTTGCATTGCGCTATGTTTTCTTTATCAAAAAATATATTTAATTTTTTTTTGAATGGGTCTTAGATTTGAAATCTTAAGAAGTTTCTTTCTTTCTTTTTTCTTTTTAAATAGGAGGAGGAGAGAATTCCACAGAACGTGAGAAAAAGACATGAGAATAGGTCAGACATTTTTTTTTTCTTTCTTTCTTTTTTTTTTTTATTGATGATGGAAGTTGAAGAATGAGAAGCTGCAGGTTAAGATGGCTAAAGGTAAGACTGGCTGAGCATAAAAAACATCTCTTTTTATTTACGGCAGACTAAAATAAAAAAAAAGAACACAACTATGAACTGACAACACCCAACAACACAGATGCTGCCTAATGGCAGTTGACAAAGTCTAAATAGAACAGTCAGAAGTATTGTATCAGCCAGACAAAACTTGTTCTGAAAAGAAGCAAAATTCAGAGGGCGGAATAACTTTTTGCCCATAAGGAAGTGGTCGAAGTTTTGATATATAATAGATATAGTTTATTTTTATTTATAATTATTTCTAACTTCTTCATGAATTATTGAAATAATTATTTCTTATTCTGTGGTTTTTCTTATTACATTTCTGTGTTATTGTCTTTAAATAACATAATTAAGACAAAAATAAAATATATCCAACTATTTCAATATGATATTAAAAATGTTCTCTCATTAATAGTTCCATAACTTTTTTATTCCAAAATTTAGATATTTTTTTCTTTCCGA
The DNA here is from genome assembly GCA_023159025.1 of Thereuonema tuberculata. Classification (NCBI taxonomy): domain Eukaryota; kingdom Metazoa; phylum Arthropoda; class Chilopoda; order Scutigeromorpha; family Scutigeridae; genus Thereuonema; species Thereuonema tuberculata. Next base: position 366,595,135 of record JAFIDM010009631.1, read on the forward strand.
AAAATGTTGGTGGTAAATAGATGTTAAGTCTTCTATCGTAATTAACTAGCCTGACTATTTTATTGAACTAGATTAATTTTGTTGTTAATACTCCTGAATTATTATCTCCCAGTTAATATTTTACTTAAATTTTGATTTTATTATAATCTAATTATTCTGACTAATCTTTCCTTCCTTTTATTTACTGTAGTGTCCCATGAAGTTCTCAAAAAAAACAAAAAAAAAATACTGTTTATTTTATTAAAGAAATCGCCAAGTATTTTGGAAAAACAAGACAAAACATAAAGGTGAAATCTCGATTAGAAAGCAAAATCTTTTAAGAAAATAATCAATTGCATAATGTTCCCAAAAACTACCCAAAAGTTTACAGCTGCACAATAAGGAAATCAAAAGTGCGACTATAATTTATTTGAGAAATATTTATGAGTCATGCAAATAGTGTGTAGGCCATATGCTTTTCCCTTGAATTTCTTGCTAATATCACCTTTTGGCTCAACCTGCATCGTTCAGGGGCGATTTCCGTTCCGCTTCAATTACCGCAATCGGCCAAAACAATAAGGAAAAAAAACATTTCATTCAACAACCGTTGTTAACGTGCTCCTGTTATGTTGCTATTACATTTACCCAGATAGGCCTATCGCTAACACACAAATACAGCTAACCTGACGACTGGCTAAAGCACCGTACGATGTTCAAAAGTAATTTTTTTCTTAAAGAGTCAACATATTTTGGAAGCTTTAAAATTATTTGCTTTTGAACTAATTCAAAGGGGCATTAGATAACTAGATAGGAAAACCCGTCCGTCATACTATCTAACCTAAGAAGTCACTAAAACTATAGAATACTTACAAATCTCCATATTAAAGAGAAAGGAATAACATAATAACATTAGGCAAGCATGATTCCATACTGTCTACAGAACACTTAACAATATACAAATATTAAATTTTTTCAAAATCTATGCCTATTTCCAATTTATGCTTTTTAATGTCCTTTAATGTCTTAATTTTCAAAATTATGCTTTTTAATGTCTATTTGATAACATTTTCACAATATAAACCTTCTTCTTATGATGATTACTTTCAGTTGATTTTCTCAATATCTTCAATACTTCTTACTTATCCTTCTTGCTTCCATCTATCTTTGCGAGCGCGAAGATAAAGTACCAAATCATTCACAAATTCTTCTACCTTTCCTTTATCCATGAAAATTTTATCAAATATATTTCGAAAATTCCTGAAATGTATATTTTTTCTTCATCTAAACAAATATCTTTTTTTTCACCTAAATCCACACGGGATAAACAAGTAACATCTTCTACAGAATGAAAAAGAATGTTAAATCAATGAATTTTTAAACAATAATTTGGCTTGTACATTGATAGCATGAACGTGATGTCACGTTCTCTGTTGTTAGATTGAGAAAAATTAATTCTTGTTTTGTATTATTTTTCGTTTTCGGGAAAGTGAGAGATGTTCTCACTTCCTATAAAGTTATGATTAAGAATTTGAAATTAAAAGTCGAAATATAACCAAAGGTGTGATTTTGGAGTTTTTTCTAATAAGTTACAAGATGTTTTAGATTTGGTATATGTAGAAAATGTTACAAATTAGTATGTTTCTGTTATTAATAATGTTGGTAGAATATCCATACGCGTCTATTGAAATAATGACATATTGAATATGAGATTGTAAATATTCTATGATTTGTTTTGTTTTGTTTTTTTTAAAGATTTAGATGGTATGATAACTTTTTTTCAAATATTTTACAAAGGAAAGTAATGAAATGAATCCATCGAATTGAATTTGATTCAGAAAATTCTGTTTAGTAAATTAAAAGAACATAAATGATAAGAAATCACATTTAGAAATGAAAAACGTATTTTTTTTGTAGGTAACGTTTTAACAGTTGCTTTCTCTCTTGAATATTCTAATAAGCTATTTTGATTATATCGTATATCTGCTTGAGGCCTTTCACTGCGTGCCATACGTGCATTTGCATCGGTGTTTATGAGTTAATCCTTTTTTGCTGGAGGTCTTCCGCTTTATCTTTGTGTAGATTAATATTATCCGTGCTTCACGATGAATATGTTATCATTTCAGATATCGAAGAGAAAAACGAATGAATACACGGGTCAAACGCCCTTTGGCCAACGTAGAAACACTATAGTCGCCAAATTACTCAAACTATGTCTCGGAGAAACAGTCTTTCAGATAAAGAAATCATAAATGCTCAGGTGAGGATAAGAAATAAAGACAGAATGGCAAACCATGATCTCAAAAGATAAGATTCTCGTATGAAATGAACATTTATCTGGAACTGTTTCATTTACTGAGATATTTCTTAGATCACACTAAAAGATAATCGCTTTGACTTATAAGAATGGTGAAAATAGTGACTTCAGCCGCACTCTTTTCTCATAAAGATCTAATCTATCAAGTTAGTCTTGCAGCTCAAAAATAGGTTTTCATAAGTACTTTAGCTTGTTTATTCTTGCTTTTTGCAATGATAAATCTCCATTAAATCTTTGAGTTAAATCCAGTACAAAATTTTGCAAAAGAATTGTAGCGTTTTATCTATCATATCCATCTTAACATTATATCAGATCTATATTTGCTTATAACCTTATGGAGAATGGCTATGAATTGTAGAGTGTCACTGAAATTAGTCGTTTTTTGTTTTACGCCAGCTTTAGAATGAAAACTTGTGAAGGAAATTATTATTTTCACTCCATAACAAAGATATCTTTCACAAAAAACAGAACAGAATCATGCAAAGTAATTTTTATCTATAGATTTTTTTTTAATCAGAGACAATATTATTTGTTTTAGTTACTTCACTCAACAAACATTAAACCATGCAGGACATAAAGATTCATAAAGCATTCTTTCTAACAATGACATTTCAACACTAGGGAACTTGAAAGCGTAACAATAAAATCGAAATCGTGCTCTCGATATGCTTTAACATTAGCCTCGTGACCGTTGTTCTTCAGCTCGTGCAGTAATTCCGCCATTCCTGGTAAGAAACGAATATCATTCATCATTTGGTAGAGATACATTGCTCATTGGTAGCCTGAGATGGCCGATGGTAAATGGAACACGGGCTGGATTGAGAGAAGCGTCGCTCAATGACGGCATCCTCCCCCTCAGATTCTACGAGTGTTATCAAAATCAAAGACCACCAGAACCTTCCCATCATGACTGGAGGATACAGAACTCTTAGATGCCGCCTTTTCCTTCTTGATTGTCGTACATAATTTGTTCATTTGACCCTAAAGCCGATGTGCATGGCGTCAGTTGGGGCCTATTTTGCATTTGGAAATGACAATTTCGACTATTGGGAAAGGAGAACTGGCTATGAAGAATTCATAGTGGATTTCGCGATTTACCCTAAGCCTAAATGTGTCTTCTTCATACTTCTAAATTTTGATCGACATAGCTCTAATGAATTCTGGACCAATTGCAGCAACAATCACGAGCTGAAGAACAACGGTCACGAGGCCATTATTATTTCTGACTACAATTCACTCTTCATAGATCACATGCTTTAACATTATTTGAAAGCATGATTCTCCATGTAGGCTCTTCTCATTTAATATAAACGGTTTGTAAATTTAAATTTGTGTATTTAAATATATTTGTAATTGTCCCGAATATTTCTTGGTTGTATCTTTCATTCATTTATCATAAGTTTTTATTCAAACTATAAGGCTATCTTTTATCTATTCTTTTGTTTAGTAGCTTCCAACATATCAGTTATTTCTCGCTATTGTGTATATTTTATATATGATTTATCGACAAACTATGCTTATCCTTGGGTTAAGTTAAATATATTTGATTTTCAAACCGCGTTTAATATTTTACAAAGCAAAGTTTTTAACCATACAAAATTTTTTGGCAATCTTATGCTGATAATTAACTGAATTATTAGTTCATAGCTTTTCGGAAATACAAATTATCTGAAAGTTAATAATAATATTAACAACAACAACAATAATAATAATAATAATAATAATAATAATAATAATAATAATAAAACGTGCTTCTCATTCATTTTGCTTTGAATTATATACTGATAGAAGTTTCACAGAATAGAGTCGCCTATTAAATATTTTGACAACATTAGTTCGAAATTGTCGAATGAACAATTCAAAATGCATTGAAGGATGCATGATTTGCGATGATTTTAATATAGTTTGAATAATAGTATACGTTTTAAAATTTCAGTGCAATGTTTGTCACTAGTTTCGTGAAAATGGATATCTTGTTATTTGACAAGAATTTAAGCAAATCGTAGGTCAAAAATGAAATCTCAACAGACAGTACATATGGCCTGAACTACCTCAAGTAGTTTGTAAACTATATGTATATAATCATATAGATTATCCTTTTTTTCATTCATATTTTTTTTAAGATGCATGATTTTCTTAGAAGAAAAAAAACAAACTATATTATCAGTGCGCAGTGGAGAAAATATATTTTAGACTGTTATTTTAAGCATCATAATATCCAGTGCATCTATAAAAGAACAGCGTTGCTTCAGAATTAGAAAGACATATCCATATCACAAGCAAAGGTGGAGTCCATATACAGAAATCAATATATCCATTTCTTTAATATTACAGAAATTAAACAGAAAATAGCCCATAGGAAAAATTATATTCTGCATTGCAAAAGGATGATTGTAGACTACTGGATTAAAAAGATATAAAATCAACAGTGAATGATTATGTTATATCTTATAGTATTAATAATGGTGCAAAATGGGAATGTCTAAAAAAGTACCTTAAGAAAACTAATTCATCTTATGTTGAGGAATGGCTACATAATATTCCATGAAAGAACCAATAATTAAGATCGTTTACTGTTTAAAGTCTGATGCTAAGGGTTACTTTTACCAATGCTTAGCATCTTTCTTTTTAATCATGAAGGCTTCTGATTTTTATTTTGGTAAATTAGTTTTGGGATTTATTTATTTTTTTTCTGGGATGCTATTACGAAACATTTGGTAAGCAAATATCTTGCAGTAGTAGATTTTTTATAAAGAAAAATGCCTATTATATATATATAATAAACATTTTTCTCTCTATATATACCGTATATATATAAAGCATTCCTATAATATTAATCAGTTTCTTTTCGATTTCGAGGTTTCGAGGTTCGTTTGTTGACTGGTAATTAAGTTATTTAATTATATGTAAACTAAACTGATAAAAATGAAATATTTATACCTAAAGATTTATGATTTAAATTTTTATGAAATATTAAAATATTACAAAAATTGATTTAATGTATATAGAAATATACATTACATCTATTGGTTATTCGATATTTGATGCTCTCTTGAAGAAAGATCTCGTTTCATATAGTTTGTTGAACACGTTGTTTGGTTTAAAGAAACAAAGAAAGTTGCCTGGAAATTTGGCCAAAAGCACAATTTTATGATTCAAATGACCGAGACTGATACTTACCTGGGGCAATGAAGAACCATAAAACACACAGGAGGAAATACAGGGGACAGAACGACATGGTGCCAACTAAAAATGATAGATAATATTAGACCAAACAAGTAGGAAGTAACTGTTCAAAATTGCAGTCATGTAAGTAGACCAATAATCAAACATGAAATGAAAAAAAAAAACTCTTTTTTGTTTTGTTTTACCTACATTTGACATAGTTTTCAATGATTGTTACCCGTAAAATAACAACATAATTGAAAACCATCGATTTGACGAACCGGAATTTGTCTTTAAAGAAGCTTAGGAAATTATATGTTGAAAAGGTCACCAAAGATCCTTTATCGTAAATAATCAAAGTATACATTTATATAATTTGTTGTACAAATAATGGACACATCCGGTTGCTTTTTTTTTTTTGTTTCCAAGTGTAGATACTTTGAAGTGACCGCCTGTCAAGTAGATTTTTAAGTTAACATTTAAATTTTCCAAAAATTTTCACGACAGATTTGAGAAAACTTAATTAGTGGGTGGATGTTCGTAATCGTTCATCATAATTATAAAAAATTTTAACTTTAAAAATCAAAATTAGAAATATTATGGCAGCATTTGAAATACAAATTTTATTCTAAAATAATAAAAACTAATTATCAATACATTATGTTATCAGAGCTAATAGAAAAATAGAAAATTCAAAACAAAACAAAAATGAAAAATATAGATAATAACCTTTTCTTTAATTACAAATTCTGTAAATTTATTTTGGATCATGAAACACAGAAACAATATTCTGCGTAAGATATATTGGAAAACGGTAAAACTAGATTATAAGAAACACAAATATCACAAAATTAACAATAATCAAAAGTAACAATTCTTTTTGTTTTGCTATTTTAAAATGGTCAAGTTTGGAGACTTCATTCAATAGCATTTATTGGGAATAAAAATCCTGGACACTAAACCAAATCCTAATTAACTCAAAAATTTTCAAAAAAGTTTAAATTTAAGTCATTATCTTGTACATTAATTTATTATGTACACTATATCCATTATTCCATCTACAAGAATCCGATATATACATTTTTATCCTTTTCTTTTCTTTATTTCTGAATTTTTAAGGAGAGAACAAAGTCAAAAAGCAATGAAATTGGTAGAAATCTTTACTGGTAGAAATCTTTACTCATATCTTAAATCTTGTCATTATTTACGCTTCAGGATTAAAAACTGATTCAGCAAAAAAACAAAAGGAAGTAAAATTTTCTTATTCACTAGTGCTATAATTTTTTTTCATACACATTTTATTAAGATATATATATATAAAACTAAGATATATAAAAGAGATTAATTGATAGGCTTTTATATCATAATCGATTTATCTAACATCTTTCTAAAAAAATAAAAATTACTTTAAAAATCAAAATCTAAAAATCTAATTTTTTTTGCTGACGAATTCTAAAACTTATGATTAATTTCAGCAAATTTCTATTTGAGGATAGGATTATTTATTTGTTTTCCTAATTTTTCCAAACTTGAATTTTCTTTGACTAATTTTTAAAATTTCAGTTCTTTAAAGATTTTTAAAATAAATTAAAATTAAGTTCACCTATTTAGAAAATAGAAATAGTTTCTTGGAGTTTTTTTTTCTGTCCTTAATTATTTTATTTAATAGTAAAAACTTAATGATAATAAATGTGTTATTTTTATAATTAAGCGTCTCAGGCATTACTTAGAATATTTAAATTTATATATTCCGATATAATTTCTAAATCAAAATCAGTGAATAATATCATTTGATTCTTTTTATCAAATATAAAAAAAATAACTTCAGTGCTGTTTGTCTTCGTAATCAATGAAATTTTATTTATAATTAGCTAAAATAAAATTTACCTACAATTAAAAGTTACTGAAAACTAAAGTTTATGAACTTTTAACAAATTAAAAATAATACTTTACAATGTTTGTATAATAGCATTTATAAACCAAACAAAAAAATTAAAAGAATATACATTTAAAACCCGGATCCTCTCATTTTGTCTCTTTACACTTTAATATGTATTTTTAAATACGGTCACATGACAAAGGCATAAATTAAATCTTTTCAGTATGGCGAAGCTGTTAGATACTGTAAATAAAGAATAAAAGGAAAGATCCACTTACAGTATTTGCAGTGCAAAATCCATGTCAGCGGTGGTGTGAGGAGCACCGGACGGCCATAGTTGGTCGGCCGCCGGCGCTGTCATTGCAGCCGCATGTCGAAGATACTAAGAGCCGTGCTCAGCAGCTGGAATGATAGTAGAAGGCGCTTATTCCACTGCTGCCTTATGTTATTGACCTTCACGTGAGCTTCTCTCTCTCCGTCTTGCGGTGCTCTGACCACAGAGGATGCCAACGGCGAAATTTCTACACCGTGGATGAAAAGCGTTTATCATTTAAAAGATCGCTGCTATCACGTGATAGCGATGATGGAAGCCCTTCTTTTTATTAGTTAAGCGAAAAGAATTAGTATCACGAAATATTTTTTTTTCCCTTTCAATTTTAATCGGGTCTAAACGAATTTGGAGGGTTTTTTTTTTTTTTGGCACATCACATTTAAATAAGAGATAAACAACTTTAATTTAATATTACAAACTATTATCAGATACTATTTATTTTTAATCTAAAACTTCCATTAACAATAATTTATTTTTTAATTTTTTTATTTATTCATTTATTTATTTCATAAAGAGCAACAATTCACTTAAATTAGGACACCAGAATAAGAGATCTTTATTCTTTTATTACATAAAGATATTATTTTCGTACCTTTGCAACTTTTGGCGGGAAAAAAAATTTCGTATTCATGTTTTGTAAATACCATTCTAAAAGTTTTTAGGCATTTACCAAACAGTGAATATTATTTATTTCAATTATTCAAGATGCAATTGATTTTAATTATTATTATTATTATTAATATTATTATTATCAGTAAAAGAAAAAAATTCCTATTTAGTTCGTCTATTTTTTTATTTTATAAAATTATAAAGTAGAAAATTTTAAATTACTTGTATATTAGACATATCAATAACACAAAGTAATTAGCCATTGCTGAAGTAATGTTTTAATTCCTTAAACTTATTTGATATTTTTGGAGCCTATATTGTTATTTTTTGAAATATAATCCTCTCGATCTTAATTAAGTTGCACCTAAAGATATTAAATAAAATTTGATCATTATCATTCCTAAAATTCAGAAAATTTCTCCGAAATTAGGATTGTTTGTGTGTTTTTTTTTTTTTTTTTGTTATTTCTGAAAAGAAATATATTGAAGAAAGGTAGCTTAACGAGGCATTTCAAAAATTATACTTAGTAAATCTTTAAAAAAATTCTTCATTACTGTACTTTTCTCGTCTTTATAATCAGTAAACTTATTAATGAGAATTTCAGACAAGTGTCGATAAGGCGAAGGGTGGCCCTTTTTTCTAAATGCATTCTCTCTCGTTAAGCTGATTCGTTTTGCTTTGTGATCTCACTGGAATACTGTCACTGATTTAAATGGAATAATTAAAAAATCGTCACGTAACTACATTTTAATGAGCTTGTAAAGTTATTGGTTGGTGTTAGGTTCAATAATAAATTCAACTTTTCAAAGACTTGGCAGTAATCCTTGTGAAATCTGAATTAAAGTGTAGATAAAGAGAGGTTTTGTATTGAACTATTCAATTTGAATGATTACTATGCAAAAATATTCAATAATTAATTGTACAAACAACAGACAAACAGACATGTAGATAGATAGATAGACAAAGATTTGGATTAAATGTTACTCTAATATTCCTTAAAATACATACCGGTACATAAAATCAAAAACAAATAAAAAACTAAATTTAGGGTTCTTTTGTCGGACATCCATCCAACTATTGGATTCCATTCTAGGGACCCTATAATGTATTGTATAAATATATAGAATGTCCCAGTGGCACGGCGCTCGTTGATTAATGTAAACGTTTTCCAGCCCGTTGGGATACCTTATCTATAATATACAGATATATGTATATATAATTGGCGTCTACATTTAAAAGCATTCTTTTTTTTTTTGCATTGCACTATCTCTGATCAAATTCTAGTTACGCCACTCAGAAGTATAAAGAATTGATAATTCACATGAGTCATTTCTCAACTTTATATCGTAATTGTAAAGCCACAAAATGTAGACCAAGCAGCGCAACTAGTTAACATGGATTTGCTCTACTAGAAACACAGTTTACATTGTCTCGTCTGAATATGATGGCATTATTTCCAGCCGTATATAATAGGAATTACATTGTATTGCAATGTAATTTAAATATATAGTACATACAATGTCAGCATAATATATGCAATGTCTACCATGTTATTAGAGAACTAATATTCATTGTCTATCCTCAGATAGGACAATTACCCTGTGCTCGCTCCGTTGCTAAGACCTGCAAGAAATTTTAAGGTGGTCTTTATTTCTTAATTTAATTAAAAATTAAAATTTATTAGAATGTAAAAAAAAAGATTTTTTTTTTCTTAAGTTAACTGCGATGAGATTAGCTAGAGCCGAATATTTAAGTAGTTTATTTTCTTAACAAGTTGAAAGTAATCAGAATCTAAAATGAAATTTGATATATGATATATAGGCCTAAATGAAATACATTTTATAAATTTCAGTTTGGGAATAAAAACTTTTCTTTATTAATAAGAATAAGATTCTGATGATTAGACTACTGTCCATATTGTGAAAATTTTTGAACTGCTGTATCTTTCTAATGATTTACATATAAATTGAGATTTACATTGTTAGTGATTTTTTTTTCTTTTATCTTCAATTCATTTCTTTCTTTCTTTTTTGAGGCAATTTGAGAAAATTAGAAGAATTCTGTTTATTTGCAGTTATTTACTGAATTTTCTGTTATTTAAATTTTGAAAAATCTTTAACTGAAACATAAGATTCATATTAGAAGATTGTAAAATAGAAACATAAGATTGTAAAATACATTTTGCAATAACGATAGTTTTTGTTTGAATCAATCAATAAAAAATTAAAAAATCTCAATAATAACGTTGGCCTGAGCATAAAGAAAAATCCAGAATACGGAACATGTAAAATGCCTTGTAGGAACCTATCATCTCTTTTTTATTTTTTTGTTTATGAAATGTGAAGACTGCTATTTTGAGCATATTAGATAAAATAACCCTTTGGTCGATAGTTTAGATGCCACTAAAACACGAGATATGTGGAAAACAAACTAACTATTAAATCAAGTGTCACAGATTCCTTAAAAACTTTATTATAAACGAAACTTTTTATATTCTACTCTTTATCGTATACTTTAAACATTTTCGTATTTCACGATAAATTCTTCTATAAATTCTTTACTCCATAATAACGACAATATTTCGAATAATCTATTCGATTCTTCTTCTTCAGGTTTGAATTCTATCGTAAAGATGTAATACATCAGTTGTAATTTGGAATTTATATATTCATTGCTTTTTTTATGTTCAAGGAGAGAAATAGTTTTATTTCTTCTTTCCTTTTTCGACGTGATGAAGGACAATCGAATAGATTATTCGAAATATTGTCGTTATTATGGAGTAAGGAATTTATAGAACAATTTATCGTGAAGTTATCTTTATCGTAACAGATAAATACATATTTAATTTTTGTATTTCATAACTTATTCTTAAAAAAAAAATCAATAAATTTCCCAATGAAATTCTCTTCAAGCTGTGTTCATTTGAGTAGATTCTTAACTCCATGTATGAATAGTCTGAGAGCTTGAAAGAGTTCGTGGAAAAAGATTGTAATGGACGAGTTCTTGTGTGAATACTTACAAAGGATTTGTATTTTTTAACTCTAAGGAAGCTTTGTGATGTGCCCATATTTCACATGAAAATAAGGAATTGACCAAATGAAATTATGGTGGTTAAATAATGTAAAACTACAGTTCTATTTAACATACGATATTTCGAAATGAAAAGATTCTTTTAGATTTTGTATATCCTAGTTCAAATTAATAGGCCTAACGTTATTTAATTTATTCTCTTTAATATTTTTAAATTTCTACTTCTACGTTACATTTTTTTTGAGGAGAGACACAGAATAATTATACTAAAAGCTCATTAAAGACGATCTATTTCTAAATTTCCTAATTTTAATTGTGGAGATAGTGTTCTTTTGAAGTGCTTGGTTAATGATGAGTAACAAGATCCAACACCGGAAGCCGAGGCCTATCGTTAGGCCTATTATAGGAAGACAGCCTTTGCTACATCATTAATTCGCCTGGTGCTCCTTAAGAAGCTATTTTATTAACTTCTCCAAGTGAAAACGATCGATGCTAGTTTAAAAAAAAAAAGAGATAAAGAAAAGAAAGAAGAAAAAAAAAAGCCAAAGGTATTTTCAGGTTCATTTCCTTCAATGAAAACTACATTATTTATTTCTTTTGAAAGATATTCTTCAGGCGAATTTTCCCCAAAGTAAAAGAAAAAAATCTCTTCTTTCAATTGGCAAAGGAAACGGACGTAATGAGAATGAAACAATTACAAACTGAATCGTGACATTTTCAATTTTTTAAGAAATTTTTCAATTAATGATTATTCT
>JAFIDM010009631.1:366617196-366634557 GCA_023159025.1 Thereuonema tuberculata
AAGGAATGACTCCAGTCATTAAGGAATGACTCCAGTCATTAAGGAATCACTCCAGTCATTAAGGAATAACTCCAGTCATTAAGGAATGACTCCAGTCATTAAGGAATGACTCCAGTCATTAAGAAATAACTCCAGTCATTAAGGAATAACTCCAGGTATTAAGGAATAACTCCAGTCATTAAGGAATGACTCCAGTCGTTAAGGAATAACTCCAGTCGTTAACGAAAAACTCCAGTCGTTAAGGAATGACTCCAGTCGTTAAGGAATAACTCCAGTCATTAAGGAATGACTCCAGTCATTAAGGAATGACTCCAGTCGTTAAGGAATGACTCCAGTCATTAAGGAATGACTCCAGTAATTAAGGAATGATTCCAGTCATTAAGGAATGACTCCAGTCATTAAGGAATAACTCCAGTCATTAAGGAATGACTCCAGTCATTAAGGAATAATTCCAGTCATTAAGGCCTCAAACGCACTGACACATTTTGTGTCCCCCTTTTATTACCTCTTCCCTCTTTTAATCCCCGCTGAGGTTTGACCCCTTCCCTTTGAAAATGGATAACACTGTTTACAACTAAGGCGATCACACTAAACCTTTTTGCCGAAAAGACACAGCGGAGAACGGTCACTGCTCTAAAAAGAGGGGACACAGACGGCCCTCCGGCAAAAATAGTCAATTAACCTGAATTCACAAAAGGCGAAACCAAGTAAAAATGAGATAGTTCATGTAATTTACTCTGATAGCTAAATATATTTATTTTTAATTTAGGTTTTGTTTGTGATTTTATTGAAGTTGGAGGAATATTTATTAGATTAATAATCTCCCAGTAAATTAAAGATTACGATATGAAGTCGATAGTTATTTATTATTTTTATTTTTTTCATCGTGAATCATAGGACGCATTGTAAATACAGTATTTATAGTTAATCAATATAAATAAACTTGTATTGTTAATTGTTGTTACTTCTGTATTATTTTATATTTAATATTTTATATAATTTATATTGAATTTATTGCAGATGTAAGTAATTTGCGAATTTTCGTTAAAATTTAATTTAGAACTAAAATCAATCAAATAAAGAGCACAGGTAAATCGATAAACAGCAAATTGAGATAGTTCATATAACTTACTTTGATAGTTAAATATATTTATTTTTAACCCTGACTTACTTTTTTTTATTGCAGGAATATTTATTAGAGAATAAACAGTAAACACGCACAAATTAATAATAAATGTTGTATTGAAACATATAAAAAAATTATAAAAAATGGTAAATGATTAATTTGGACTACTGCACGTAGTCCTTATTAAATGTGTCTGAAACATAAAAAACTATTTAAATCGTGGGCATTTTGCTAGTTCCGTGAATTTTATTCCCATCAATACATATAACTAGAATTGTTCCCGCTGTGTACACCTGTGTTGACTGAACAACACAGGCGTGGGTGCGGGGGTCCTAGAGATTAGCTGGTTATCACAAACCATGTCACAAACCAAGTGGTCGGTATTTTTTATGTTGATAGTTACTAAAAGTAGGCGAGTACTTAAAGAGTAAAAGGAAAAAAATTGAGCAAGAAAATGGTGAGAAATTAAAAAGAAAAGATAAAAAATAAAAATATAAAAACCGACATATTCTTAGTGAAAAACCGTCAGGAATTTAAGATACAAGCAAAGCAAATTTGATTTTTTTATTTATATCTGCCCATTATATATTCTCTTTTTACTTCTATGTTTCAGCAATTAAGTAGACTTTACTTCCCCGAGAGATTTGGTCGAAGCTCTCATGGACACCTGTAAATATTTGGTTAAGTCAAAACAGCCATTGATTTAATTGTAAATTCTAAGTACGATATAAATGTATATATCTTGCCGGTCGCCATTATTAATTCTTCCATAAATAAGAAGAATATTTTAAGAGTTAAATAAAGAGTAAAAACACGGAAGTAAGCTAAACAATTTGTTTAGGAAGAAAACAAATGTACATAAGTGTTAAAGCGCAACATCATACAATCTTCGTTGTGAACCTGGAATTTCTGGGACCTTTTGTAGGATTTTGAAAATACTCAATTGAAGGTTTTTGCATTAGATGGAATTCAACAGCGCTAAATAATAAATCCAGAATTAACCGACGACGATTTTCTTAAACAACATGATGAATAGTTTCTTGATTACCTAGATCACATGAACAAACCGCACTACCGCAAGATTAAATTTAATTTAGAACTGAAATCAATCAAATAAAGAGCACAGATAAATCGATAAACTGTGAATTGAGATAGTTCATATAATTTACTTTGATAGCTAAATATATTTATTTTTAATCTGGCTTAATTTTTTTGGAGTGATTTTACTGAAGTTATTGCAGGAATATTTATTAGAGAATAAACAGTAAACACGCACAAATTAATAATAAATGCAAAACAGAAATTTAAATTAAGAGAAATAACGTATTTTCTTTTTCTTTTTCCTTTTTAAAAACATTTTTATAACTTACTAGAGATATCAATGGGAAATACATTTCCAAAAAAAGAATCTTGTCTTTGATCTGTCAACTTTGTATCTTTCAGGTGGTCTTGACGGGGGGTGGGCGATTCAGCACGGATTAAAAAAACAAAAAGGATTTTCGGAAAACAAGTTGTCGGCTGTGAACTAGGGAACAAAATACGATAGCAGCAGAAAAAATTAAAATTATCTATTAAATATCTATTTAATAAAGGTTTAAAATTACAAATTAAAAATTTTACAGAAATTTTATAGAATTTATGAATTTATAAATTTAGAAATTTTAAATATAGTTATTTAAACTTTGTTTGACCGTGAGATGTTTACAAGAGCACTGTTTCTATTTCGCAGAAGGGAACACTTTCCGCCAGTGCGGAAAGTACCCTGCATGCGACACTAATAGGTGATTATTACGCTGCCGTAGGGGAACAGAGGGGAACAGTCGAACAATAGGTGCAGTAAAAGGGGACACATTTCTGTCGCCAGTGCGTTTGACCTCCGAGGAATGACTCCAGTCATTAAGGAATGACTCCAGACCTGAAGAGAAAGATGAAGAAACTGACACTACAGGAAAAGAATTTTTTTTTCAAATATCCATGCCAACGATGGGATTAGAACCAGGTTCCGACACATCTGTCTCTTGGCAGGCCGTCGCGTCGTTTAGATCATTAGGCTACGCCGCAACGGCCAAGAATTTTAAGCAGTAGTAAATACACAGAATTTTCTCATTTATCTATTTTTTTTTTATTTTTAATAATATTTCTTTTATTTTTGGGGGGAGAGGTTTCCGTTATTTTGAGTTTTGGACTGAACGTGTACATTGATTGTGATTAAGATTGGAAGAAAGTATAATAGAAGTCAAGAAGAAAATATTTCATCCTTATTTACGTAAATATGTACTCGAATAGCTCTTGTACGTTTAAGTCCTCATACTGATTTGTATTTCTTTTAATCTTAGTTTCGATTTTTCATTAAAAAACCTCCATTTAATTTTGACTTTTTGTTAAAAAAATTTTAAGATTTTCGGCCGATATTAATCTCAATTATTCTTTGAATTTATTTATATTTATTTATTGTATAATGTAACATAGTTCTAGAAAATATCCTAATTCCAATCCAAAATTCGAAAAGAATTGGAATTTGTTAGTTTCGTTACTGATTCATCCTGTAATCACAGTATCATTATTTCTAATCTTGTTCTTTAAACTCCTGTAATTCGAATTCTAACAGCGGGGATTTTTATTAAAACCCTAGCAGGGTTTTAGATTTCGCTGTTGCCTTAAAAAAAATATAATTTTCACTGGAAAAAAATATTTTTTTTTTGGTTGATCCCTTTTTAGATCAAAGGAAGCAAGACTGGAAGTATGTAGCAAACAGACAAAAAAAATCATTATATTTATTTTAATTAATTACGTCTACGGCTCTTTTAAAATAATGATGAAATCCAGTTAAAAGTAAACATCAAACATTGTTTATTTTATTATCAATTTTTTTAATTTGATATTAGGAAGAAAAAAAATACAACTGCTTTTAACTGGATTTTATCTTAATTTTAAAAGATCCATAGATGTAATTATCTAATCAAATATTAGAAAACTGAAAAACTGAAAGACTTTTCATTGTATTGAAAATGTACTATGTTACATTTTTGACCTTTTACTTCTGTAATTATACTAGGTTTTTTTTTATTTTTTTTGGTAATTCATAAATTGATAAAGCTTTAAAGAAAGAATTATATTAGCCTCATTTAATCTTCCTCCCCAACCTTAATTTCCCTCTCATTTTGAACCTGAATAGTGACTAAAGGGTTATTCATGTGGAAGTGAATTTTTATTCTCGGCAATGAATCTATTTTTATTTTATTGATTTCTTTTGTATTTTTTTACTCCCCACTTCCACCGTCTGTTGGGTCATTTTTTGTTGTCATTAAACAATGGCTCTTAGCTATGATTTGATCATTCCGGAAGGTGAAAACTGGATTCAAAACCACAAGAATCCAAACACTAAAGAGAATACTTGTTCAAAATTCACTTATTTTGTTGCATAATTCTGTTCAATTGCTCCGTAATTGCAAACGAAGCAATCGTTCGGTGAAAATAAAAAATAGTGAAATTGCTGGCCTCCATTTTGACCTGACTCTGACTGTTATTCTTCAATACTGTTTCCGAATCCCATCGAACAACGGTTCAGGCAATGCTTTACCTGCTGGGGGCAAGGAAAAACAAAAGGACACAAATATCATCAAATACAGTATTACATTCTTTCAGCTTCCCATTCAGAAGATTGCATATAAAGACAGAGAGTCTGATATAAATTCAGATCTGCCATTCAATACATACAGAGAGACTTTTTTTTTTTTTTTTTAAATAACTACTAATTATCATAAATGATCAACATGTAAGATGTAAAAGATATAAGCACTATAATGCATTATAAAATAATCACTAAATTTTTACAAAATTATTAACTATTTATTTCAAAATTCTGTGAAGCATGTTACAAAATTTGAACTTAATTCTTGAATTTAATGAAGTAAGGCAAATCTCGAAGCGAAACCAAGAATAATGGCTAATAAAACCGGAATTGAAACAGTTCCGATGCTGCCATCTCAGAGTGAGTTGTGAAAATAGAGTTATCATCATCTGGCTAATGCATAAAAATTCATTGCCGAAGATATATAAATTCTAAGAATCACTTTATCCGTGGGCTCTGAAAGAGATTTTGGGTAACTTTTAATTTCATTAGAAGGTCAAATAACATTTCCACAACTATAAATAAAATAAAAATAAGGGACATTTTGTATTGCGTAGTAGAATTTACAAAGCTATAAAAGGGATAAAATTTACGCACAACAAATATAACCACTGAGCTACTTTTGGAAAATGTAATTTTATTTATTGTGCGTTTTTATCCCTTTTTATTGCTCTGTAAAATAAAAATAATTTCATTGAGATTTCTTTAAAATTATTAAAAGAAAATCATTATATTTCATAAGACATTCGTTTTCTAATTGAATATTTCATTACATTTTATCAGTTTACTATCTAACAGTATTTGGAATTTAAGGTAATTGAGGTTTTAGTTTGTAATTAAAACTTTTACATTTATACTTTAGGAAAGGTTTGAAAAAAATATTAAAACTATGAAAAGAGGCTGAGTTCCAAAACCAGCCCTTTCCATTAAAGCGGTTTTTGCAAAAATTACTGAAAATTTATTGACACTCATTTTTTTAATACAGTGCAACTTGGATAATTCGAAGCTGAAGGGACCACTACAAAACTTCGAATTATTCAAGACTTCGAACTAAACAAGTTACATCTTTTAACTTTAATTTCAGGTCCACTGAATGCTTGAAAAGATTATTCTGTCAATAAGTAAATATTTATTCAGAAAGATCATGGTATAAAAGACTTAAACACTATATGTATGTAAACAAAATAAGATTTATATTACGTAAGCTACAGTACATATTACATTCAATACAGAAAATTATAAAAAAATTGTGCAATGTCTGATTGTTTTGTAGAATTCAGTCGCTTAAGGTTAGCAAAATCATCAAGCATGTTTAAAAAATGAACTGAAAACAGATTCACTTATGTTGGTTTGTCCTTCAATGTACCGACGAAATTCGGCGCTAACCTGTACTCGTTGGCGATTTGGCATTTCTTCTTCACACCCTTTTCCACCTCGCGAATGACGTTAAATACATGCGTGGTTTACTGAAAGACATGGTGACACTGACAGTAGGAAGCTCGAATGGCGTCTGAAGCGTCACGTGTCGAACGGTGGCGGGAAGGGGATTTCAGTTGTCAAGTGTCGAATTTCTTAACGATGAAACGCCGAAAAGTCGTATTTTTTATAAAAACCTTCGAATTAAGGAAGTTGAACTTCGAATTATCCACGATTTTTTAACATTGATTTAATAAGAAATTCAAGGGACTAAGAGAAATCTTCGAATTAACCACGATTTCGAATTAAAGACGTTCGAATTATCCAAGTTGCACTGTACTAGGTTTTGGCAGAGACAAATTTTTTTTTTTTTTTTTTTTTTTTTTGAAGCAAAATAATATTACAACATGATTGAAGGCTGCCACCTGAACATATATCTACCATTAACTCATTTTTAGCGACCCGGTATACAAAGTGTAAAGGGGAAGGTTCTGTCCATCCGTCCGTCCATTACCTCGTCTAGAACCCAGACTCCAAGGTGGACAAGACCTAATGATCCCTTATTGGAAAACTTATGATTTATAGAGATGAGAAAAAATACGAGTTACTTTCTACGATCACTTTATCCCAGAGGAAGTGACCAAAATGAAACATTTACGGGATAGCTATGGTTTCGTGTTCACAATATGAAGCCAGTCTTTTGCCTTGTTTTGTTTTTTGAGATAAGGCTAGTTTTGTAACTCAATGCCTCAAATTTAAAATCTATATTTGTAAGGATTGTACTGACATTGGAGCAACATGTAGACTATATTTAATTATTAAAAGACCTCAGAGACTCCACATTTTTCTATTTCTATAAATACAGAAATATAATAAAATTGAAAAGTGTTGGAAGACAGATGGCAGGTGTCATCAAAATAGAAGATCAATGTGCTGAAATACAGTATATTTATATTTACTACATTACAATGATATCGAAAATCTATTTCAATATTTCCCATTTTCATCATTACTCAAAAATAATTGGTATTTACAATAACACCAATTTTACAAGCTTACTGTTTAAATGTGTGAGAGGCTGTAGACGGTTAAATATAATTGTTTCTCTTATTCTCTTATCTACATGGAAAAGTAAGCTAATATTAAAACAATAGTATTCCATCACATAGATTAGATTAGATTAATTGAAAGTGGATGGCATGACTGCCGAGCACGTCGACCTGAAAGATCTTTTGTACTATCCACGAAAAGAAAGACAGACGGAGAGAAAGACTAAGAAAGTATGGTGTGAGAAATGCAGGGGAAACGGGAGAACCCCGGGAAAACCTGCCCAGAGCGGGTCGCCACCATCAACGAAACCCACATGAGAACCGAACCCGGGACTCAGAGGTGAGAGGTCAGTGTCTTAGCGACATCGCCAACCGCGCGGCCTTCCATCACATAACTTGCCAGAACAATCCAACTAAATCTGGTGCTTCAATATATTTTAGAAACTTTGATGGCTTTCTTAGTTTCAAATTTCTTTAAATAAAATTAATGATTTTATAACTTTACTTGCCTTTAACTTATAAAAAAAAGATATTCAAAATATTTTCAAAATTTAATTTAAATTTTTCAAAATAATAATGATTTTATTATTTCTTTCTCGAAGGTTCAGATTAAATTAGCAAGATCTGTTTATTGGTTCAGAAGTTTTTTTTTTTTTTTTTTTTTTTACAAATGTTCCGGGGCGTTAAAGTAATCGTCTTTAGCCCACAACAAGGGGCGAGATATGATGCCTTCAGCCAACGAACGTGGTCCAGGGTACGCCAAAGGTGGCAGTATCAAATGATACCCATAGGAACGAATAGAAGATGAAAGAAAAATCCATGCCACGACTGAGATTCGAACCCGGGTACCGGCACACTGGCCGCAACGGCAGACCGCCGTCTAGACCGCTCGGCTACGCCGGCTTTGGTTCACAATTTATATAAGATAATGCAGACAAGATGATCTTAAAAGCTTCCTGTGTGATCTTATATAACTTCTTAACCAGTGAACGGATCTTGTTAACTTGGTAATTTAGTAAGTAAGCTAAAAAGATACAAAATTTTACTATTATGATATTGTAATTTTTCAAGTAGATTTTATTTTTACTTTTTAACTTGCAGTGATTTTTTTTTTGTGATTGTATGTTTCGGCTCAGTAATTCACTTTTTGTAATCAAATAAAGATTTAAGTAAATAATTAAAATTAAAAAAAAAAATCGTAGAAAAAATAACAGAATTTACAAGTATAATGACAAAAAATAAAATAAAAGCAAAAGCTGCATATTTGGGTTGAATTTTGAAAAATTAGGATTTAATAAATGAAGATGATTTTGTTTTTTATGGGGATATAGGGGTGGAATAAGTGTAGATGTTTGGTTATTATGATAATAGAATAAATTACTTGCACTTTCATAAGCATTATTCAAAATCTGAAAATATAATTCACTGATTCAAAGCAAGTGAGAATCTTGGGACAGTCGTTTCGTCATTTCTTACAGCTCTTCAGCCATCTCAACGACTGAGAACATTACAAGCTCATTAAGATAGGTGAATCTGGCTGAAGAGCTTAAGAAAAGTCGAAATGCCCTTTACAAAGTTATCATCTTTAATGACTCAATGGATTATATTTTCAAATATTTGTATTTTTTTTTTTACTTATTTATTAATACTAGGCCATCCCCCTGTCTCCCCCTGGTAATTATAAGATAATCCAAGAAAAATCGATTCCACGCGGTTATGGCAAAAAGTAATATTTTATTCCTTTTTGAATGAACTCATTATTTAATATCGCGCGCCATAAAAAAAAATAAACATTGAAATTTAAATTTTAATCTAGTAGGCTAAAATTAATGAGTTATTTTCTTTTTTCTCTGGCTCTTCTCTCATTGCGCCACACACACATAAAGGGAATGAAACAACAGCAACAAAGAAACAACAATTTGAATGTAGTCCCCGTGGCCTAATGGATGAGACGTCTGACTTCGGATCAAATGGTTGCAGGTTCGATTATTGTCGCGAACGTTTTATTATAGTAATTTTTCACAGGAATTTAACAATTGCGCCGGACAGACAGACAGACAAATAAAAGATTTTAGTAATTTAGATTGTTTTTTGTTTTTTTTAAGAACAATTCCTCATGTATTCTCCTTAAGGAAACTAAGATTTAATTTTTTATTTTTATCTCTATTTTTTTTTTTTTTTATTTGAGAAAAAAATTGCGACTGAAAAAGAAAATTGAATTTTGAAATTATTTATCTGAAGTTTTTTATTTTCACTATGGTTTTTCATATTACTTAACTTAAAAAATAAAGAAAATAGAAATAAATTTATTTGTTTTGAATGCACATAATCGTAAATTTGCAACTCATAAAGATAAATATTTCCTTAGCTTGTGTTCCTCGTTGATCATTTCATTCTTCCCTCATAAATCTTTCAGTGTTACTAAAAGATGTCAAGTCCAAAGGAAGCACGGTCTGCAGCTAACTTCAGTTTCCTGTTTCTCTGCAACGTTTATTCTTAAAATAAGAGGATTAGTTTGAGGCTTTTTTTCTTACTTTGTGAACCATAGAACAACATTCAGGAGCTAGTTTTTGATAATTATTTTATTACATTTTTTACTTTTAAATAATACATTAATCCTCTCTTACGGGGATATTCAACCTGGGTACGAGAAAACATCTAAGGGGGTACCTGGAAAAATTTATTAAAACAACTTTTATTTATTTGGGCGCTACAATTCAGGTAAACATTTCTTCATTTAATAATTTTTATAGGATAGGAAATAAGTAATTTGTATTTCTAAAATTAAAACTTATTGTTTAATTATTAAAAAAGATTAATCTTTAAATGTATTAAACTTTAATATAAAATTGGATGTACATTATATATTTTAGATGCTTGCCCTATGTCCTAGAATTTTACTTAGGTATATGTAAATTGATACTTTGAATTGAGGGTACACAAGTCTGAGGGCAAGTGAACAAAAAAAGATTGAATGCTACTGATCTATTCAACAATTTTTGATTATTTACATTTTCAGTTAAATGAGATTGGTTCTAACTTTCAATGAATCAAACATAGTTACTTACTTTGATATTAAGATCTTCTAATATTTTGAAGCTCTTGAAATCATCGCAGATAGGAAGGGATTCCCAAGACAGTCTTCCCAACTTTTATTGAGAGTTTTAACCAATAAAAATATTAATAAAAAATATAACATTTGACTGGTAAAGGTTGTTTTTTTTCTCCAAAAACATTTTTTTTTTTTTTTTTTTTAAAAAGAAAAAAAAAACTTTTAAAAGTTGAAGTTCAATATCAACTTCTGTGAAAACTTAAACAAGTAAACTATTGATAAATAAAATAAAAAATGAATGAATATTAAAAAAAAAAAAAAAAACAATGTTTTTAATATATTTGATTATTCTTTTGTTCTTTTTTTTTTTGAGTAATTTAAATTTTCCATAGGGAACATCATTTAAAAAGGACTTTTCCGAAATAAAAGAAAACAACACATAAATAGAACTAAATCTTTAATAAATTCCAGCTTCTCTGTTTATGAAACCTTCTCGTAGATGCTTCCGTATTCCTTTTTTCCTGATTCTGTGTCTTCCTCTTTTATGTCTTCATTGATCGCTTGTTGCTTTTTCCTCTTCACTTTAATACGAGTTCAAACAGCATGATTCTATAACACAATTTCTCTCTTCAGGAAAAAGAATTTCCCCTTATTAGCAGTTTTTAGTTTTTTATCCTTATTCAAGATATCCAGAAATAGACTCAAAGTTTAACAGATTCTGTAAACAATTTATAAAATCTGAATACATGGAGACTTGAGTTAAGAGGTGATAAAATCTCATGAGACACTGCTTTTTTTGGAGTTTTAGGCGTTGAACTGTCAGGACTCTAGATTCAAAAAATTCAAATATAAAAAAGAGTTTACTTTATTGGAAAATCAAGAAAATAATAATAATAATAATAATAATAAACCACTTAGCCAATGATGAAATGAATTCATGTGCCATTATTTATTCAGGACCAGAGTCACCGTCTTGGCAAATGAGCTCCAAAATATGCGAAAAGCTGTCTAAGAATGGTACTTGTTTAATAGAACGGATCTCCATTTATTAGTATTCCTCTTAAATGTTTGGGCTTCTTATATAATTTATATGGCTAATAAATTAAAATGTGACCTATATAAATTTTAGCAAATGAATTGATTCAATGCAGTGATTTTTTTTTCTCTCGATTTTTCGAAGTCACGCTACAGTTGTTACTACATTAATTACACAAAATGCCCGAAAGTGATGAACATTATTCTATAACAAGTAGAACTCGTAGAAATTCTACGGTTGGAAATAATCATACGGTTCTCCTAATCATAATTAAGTGACAATTCAAGTAAGATCTTTTAAATCATATTTAAGTGAAAATTAAGTTACGATGCGGACTTCGATGCGAACGGATTTATCCACTTTCTAGTTGTAGGAGGACGCAATTACAGTGATACAGGAGGCGTCAATTTTTATGAAGTTTTTTATTAAAACAAAAATCAACATGCTCTTCCACACCAGTACTTTTAATTTAATACCACATTTACCCCTGTATCTCAAAGGGTTTCCAAGAAAAATGGCTTACAAACTTCCTTATATACGTATATATACAGTATATAAAACCCTCTCTGGATTATTTACCAATTCTGCAGCTTCAATGCTACTACACCATTGAAGGATAACTCAGATGTATTGCGGGTTGGCGCCACACACCAAAAATTTAAAGCGAAAATATAAATCCTTTTTATTTATTCCCTATCCCGTGGGAATTTCAAAAAATCCGGCCTTATTCCTTGTTTACATCATAAAGGGAACCTCTGTGCAAAATTTCAACTTTCAAGGTTCAAGGGTTTGGGCGTTGATGAGTGAGTGAATGAGTCAGGACTTTTCTTTTTATATAGGTAGATGGGTAGTTCTACAAGAATTGGGTAACTTTTTGGAGGAAAACGTACCAATTCTTTATTAATTTTAAACGATATATTTTAACATAGAGTAGGTGGGAAATATAATCATTGTACTATTCCAGAAAGGAACAGTCACTTTATTCAGTATTTTCGAAGTTATTTCAGTTTTTCTGAAAACTGCCTCCAGGGGACTGACAGGAAGACCAGGGGACTGACGAAAAAGTACGTTTTATTGAAATAGAAATGCTTTTTTGTGAATTGCACTGTTTTCTTAATCTGAAATACATTAAAAACATCTTAATCAGTCAGTTTAGTACATAAAACATAACTTTGTCTTTTACATATTAAAAAAAAAAAAAAAAAAAAAAAAACACAAAAAAACAGCCTTGTGTGTTGTAACCAAAACATACTGAATTAAAAAAGTGAATTAGGAATTCAACTTACTATATAACCTGGAAGTAATATAGCAGTCTTAAAACAATTAGTCATTTACGTAACATAAAAATATCTTTTAGTATTTGAAAACTACCTTAATACTGAGTAAATAATGAAATTCTTGCACAGTCAATTCTAGACACTTTGTTTCTTAGACATTTTCTTAACTAATTTAATAAAATAGTAATATAAATCAGTCTTTCTTATTTGAATTACAAATTACTTTTCAAAAAAATTAATAATACCCTTAAATTTATAAAATACTCTATCATTCTGTATCTGCAAGTTAGGAACTGGCAGTTTTTTTATCACCTGATCAATAGACACATCTGCAATATCATTTTCATCTAATTTAAATAGTTACATCCCTATTATAAAGTTCAAAAAATATCACTATTTCAGTTCACCATCTTCTTCATGAATGTCAGAACATATTGCAGCTACTGGTATTAGAGCTTTCTTCACAACAAATTTGACTAGGGCAGTCATATTGTAGCTATCCTGCTTTTTATTTTTAAAAACATCGCTGGCGCATCTTCTTCAGAGTCCGTAAACACTGCAGAATCATTCAGACAGAGGTATTGCTTATATTGGGCGAGCGTTGGACTGACCCCCCGACCTCATCTCAGTCCCGGGTCATTGAAACGTTGGAGCCTTACCTCCAGTGTCCCAATGGGCCCCAGTGGGAAACCTAACCTTGCTTGTATACAATTCCCAGCTTAAAATAACGATCCACATTCATCAGGGCTACAGAAGCAGCTAATAAGTGACTTCATTACAAGTCGGTTTGAACAAATCAGTATTGCCAGTTATCTGGTGAACGAAAAGCGTTCCTTTGAAAGCAAACAATTTGGTTTGATTTTCGTTAATCACATTATTCATTCTTTCAATGTCGCTTTCTTCAATAACAACAGTTCGAATTGCAGGACATCTTTCAGGAATAGCATCTACAGGTTGGTGGTAACACCTCCTGTAGACGACTGCTACTGTTGTCTTCATAGAATCTTTCAATTAGTTTTCGCATTTCTTGGTCACTTCATTTATGTTTTTTCTTTATCCTTTTACTTTCCTTTTCAGATATTTTATTCATTCTTTTTCTTTGTTCTGTTAATTTTATTGGGTCACTTTTTATTTTAAGTAAACGGGCCTTCTCAGTTTCTCTCTCTCTCTCTTTTTTTTTTTTTTTCAAAATTTCTTCTCTACTTAATTTTGGGTTTTTTCCTACGCGCCATAGCCATTAAAATCTGTAATGAAACAATAACCGATCATGTAGCAAGACAAAAAAGGAATTCAGCTATATATTTACTTTATTATATTATTAAAGCACTAGCCTCTTGAGAGATAAACCCACAAAAACATCAGTCCCCTGAAATAGTCGTCAATCCACTGTCGCCTTTCTAGGCAAGGGACTGACAACAGGGGACTGATGAACTCAGTGAAAAATAAATATATCTTTCAAACGATTAGGGATATCAGCTCTATTGCTTGCCACATTAGAACATTTCACAAAAATCTTTTAAGCATAAATAAATGAAGAAAACATATTTGCAAATAATCGTAAAATTACTTGCCAATGGACAGACATTTTGATTGGTTCCGACACGCGTTCACGCCACAACCACGCCGCTCTCACTGATTCCAAAATGGTTGCCCTGCAGCAAGCAGTTGCTGTAGTTAATTTCACGGCTAATGTTTAAAAGCAGATTGGTCTTGACTTTGAAGCGCTATTAATATACTCCGATTTTTCGGATTTCAATAACGACGAGGGACTGACGAGCAAAACTGAGTACGCGGGTTTAATTAAAGATTTAGGAAAGCTTTTTAGTTATTTTCACTAATCATTTCATTTAGTAATATTTTAAAAGTATCTTATAACTTACTTAAAGATAATAAAGTATATTATTTTAGATAATTTCGAAAATATGAACGTTGGTTTGCTGGTTTTTGTAGTGGTGACACGCCAAGGGATTGATGTTTTACGTGGAAAGTGGAGATTTTGACAATATTATTTTATAAGAAACTATACTTAACTTATATAACTAAAAAGAAAGGACAGTTATCTTTTTAATGTTATGATGAATAACTTACAATGTCAGTTTATAGATTAGTTATACTGTAGGTAGGGGACATCAAGTTACCCAATTTTTGTAGAACCGCCCATATAAGTGTAATTTATTCTATTGAAAAGTATAAGTAAGGAATAAATATAGTAAGCTATATATTCGTAGAAGTGATGTGCATCAATATTAAGTTAAAGGTAACTTATTATACGTTTAATCATTAAAGAAGAAGATTAGACAATAAGAAGAATGATGCAAGCCTTTAAATGATCTTTGTTGTGAACTATTTGTTTAGTGCTGAGATAAACAAAGACATTAGTGTGAAAGAATAGTTATTTGATATAGAAACCTTTAAGAAGATTCAAGTTTTGTCATTGAAGAATTTATAAAGAAATACAAGTCTATTTCTTTATCACTGTAATTTGTTTGGTTCTACAATATATTGTTTGACATTAAAAAAAAAAAGAACTTACCTGCTACAATCTATTAATAAATTGACCGACAAATGTTTCACTTTAGGCTATCGGTTTAAATTATGGAAAAGAAATCAGTCATGGATTTAAAGTTTCTAATTTTTAAATATTTTTCTTATTAATTTACTTTGCTTATTTTTTTTAAGTTGAAATGAACGAGAACAATAGCAATCCTCTGAGAATTAACAATAAAATCTGCCAGATTACTTTATTTTTTTTAAATACTACTCTTTATTTTTACTTTAGGAATAAAGCAATTTATTTTGTTTACAAATTATCAAAGATTTATTGCTCTTGCAACAAAACAAATCAGCTAAGATCAATGTGGTTTATTCTACTGAGAGTTTTCACTTCAATGTATAGAAAGCTGCAAGTTGTAGACCTGTACATTGGCCATAGCCCTACTGTTTATCTTCTCAAAGAGTCTGTGCTAGGAATACATTATGTATCGGATGATGTAAATCATCTTCATCCTTTGAATGTGTTTTCCGATTCTTTCACAATTATGATGAAAGAATTATTGCAGTGATTATGCTTCGATTTTTTAATGATAGGTTTTTACTTATTCACATTCAGATCATTTCATGTGTATCTTAGTCACTTCCTACTAATTACACAATATTATGCAGTCGGACCTCTATTTAACGAACCTCTATTTTGCGAATTTCTCTATTTTGCGAACTTTTGTTTGAAACCAAGAACATTTTGCTAATTTCTTCATAAAATAACCTCCAAATAGCGAAGTGCATTTTCTATTTTTCGTGGTGTCTATTTTTTTTCCTCCTTGAAATGTTTTTACAAGGCGCCAATCGCTGTCATTCTTTGCATTTCAACCAGGAAGTGCAATCCCAGTCGACCCCATATCCCCCTTTCACCCTCAATGAAGCTCCTCAATGCAGCTGTCCCGTGTTCTTGAATAGAGTCTCGCGTTTTCTAGATTGTTAAACTTGATCAGTCGTGCTGGTAATTTCGGTTCTTGTACCTCGAAAACGTCAAAGCGAAAGTGCTTGAGCATCAAAGAAAAAAAATTAATTCTTGATGAGGTGGATAAAGGCGTGAAGAAAAAGGATATTGCTTTAAAATTTGGTATTCCTCCAAACAGCTTATCAACCATAATATAAAATCGTGATAAGGTAGTAAAAACTTTTGATTCATTGAATTCTTGTTCAAAACATGTGTCTATAAAGATGTGGATTTAAAGAAAATATGCCTTAAGGAATTTTTAGTGCATTGCAACGATGCGAGATGTACTCTGAGCGAAAACACTTTTTCAAAAAAAAAAAAAAAAACTCAAGACAAAATTAACAGATTTTATTAGTAAAATTTAAGTACGCATATGATAATGTATGCTTTATGTCATTAAAATTACTACTTTTTTAATAATATTTATTGTTTATGTATTTTAAATTTGTCTTATGTAGTTTAAAGTAATTTTAACAGGTAAATCTCTATTTAACGAATTTTCCATATAACGAACTTTTTTTCGGGATTTAGCGACTTCATTAAATAGAGATCCGACTGTACTACTAGGTAATTTACATTCTTTCATTCACTACTATACAGTCTTTTAAATGCAATTTCATCTCACATTAGAAAGAATCAATCTGCGATTTATAAGGTACGTCATCTTCTACTTCTCATTTCACAATCTTGGAAGCTACATTATACGTAGAATATTTAAGAAGAGGAAAATCTTCGTATTATTTTTGATTGAAATTAAGAACTTTATTTTAATTAGTGAAATAGATATCAAATTTTAAAATTTAATAAAATTGTTATTTATTTATTTTTTGAATTAGTTACGAGGCAAAGATCCTCTTTCCATTTAAAGAAAAAAAAAATACTTCATTTAACTGCTTGTATCTTAATTTATCAACAAAATATCTCTTGCGAGAAGAAAATTTCTTACTTTAAAACATAACTAACAAACTAATAACTACTAAGATTAGGCTTTGTTGGACTTTTCTTGTACTTTGGGTGTCTGCATCGCCTGTACACCTCCAATTCCTGCTTTGGTTTCGTATTGTCAAATTAGTTCATGTCAAAAATTGATGCTTGTTTATTTTTTTTTTAAAGAAAGTTAAGTGATTATGTGAAATAAAATTCTGTGGATTAAGGTTTTAAGAAGATTATAAATAAATCAGTTACTCAAAACTTAATAGATAAGAAGTAATAAATTGAATTAAAATCAGATGGTGTTTTTGTAATAGGCCTACTTCTCAAGAAGAGAGAAAATAGCTT
>JAFIDM010009631.1:366652883-366673657 GCA_023159025.1 Thereuonema tuberculata
CATTGAAAAAATTCTTTCTATTTTTCATTCTCACAGAAAACTGCGCCGGACAGACACACAGACAGAGAAATAAAAGATTTTAGTAATATAGATTCTAGTGTTTTAGAAAGAAAGCAAGGAATATGCTTTCGAAAATTCGTTGGCATTAAAAATATAATTATTTTTAGAGTAGAAGTAGTTTTTAAATTTTAGTGATTTCAAGTAAATAATGCCTTCAATATTGCAATAGGACATTTTTTTTATTTTATTTTTTTTAATGAGAGTCTAATCATATTTTTTCTACTTCCTTAATATAAAGCAAGTTTTTTGATGCCAGGCAGGATATCTCATTGACTAACGACAAAAGAAAATTGATATTTTAAAAACAAAAACTCCTTGGAAATTATTTTCCATTCCATTCGAAACAATTAAAATACCAATAACTAATTTAAAATATTCTTCCTTCATCACTCATTTTCCATCTTCTTTGGAGCTCTGCTAAATAGCTATGCCAAACTACTGAGATTTTTTCAAAGATGAACTTTGTAACCAAAGGACTGCGAATGTCTTTGTATAGAGTTTGCAATAAAAAAACAAATGTGAAAACTTAGCGTTCACACTTAGCATCTTTTCGGTCATCCGGGTCACTAAGGCAGATCATGAAATAATTTTTAAGAGGTATATTTTTAAGGATGATCAGAAAAATAATAAAAAGCAATAGAATCATTACAAGATTTTCTCATATTAAGGAACTGTAAATAATTTCAGAAAATATTTTTTTTTTTTATTCAATCGGGGAGTTCTGGTCTAAGTAAAAAAGAGTTAAAAATCATTAACTCTAAAATCTAATCTCCCATCCCACTGAAAAAATACTCCAAATAAAAAAAAATAAAAAAATTCACATCAGAGCATTATTGAATCAGAGCTAAAAAAGACAGCTTCTGTAGTCTTAAAAAAAAGATAAATTTTTGTGATTCTGAACAGTAAGATTAAATTCTTAAATATGAAATTTGATTAAATCAGTGGCTGCCCCACCTACACCGCTCTCAAGAGAATGACAGAAGACAGAGAGGCATGGCGAACTGCTGCCAACCAACCTAAGGGTTGATAACTTAGAGAGATTGAGATTTAATTAGATATACACAATAATTATTTCAAATATAAATTTTTCAAGTAAATTAATGCAATGTTGTTTGAGCTACTTAAGAGCACACTAACTATGCCCTTATTGTCAAGTGCCCCATAAACAAGACTTCATCATCATCTCTGGCTTAAACCGCAGATTGACATCTTCCCGTGTCCAACTTCCAAAGCTTTCTATCCTGGACATCCTGGAATTTTTAGGAATCGAATGTATGCTTTTCGAAACTATTAAGTCAAATGTATTTCTGATCTCCTTACATTTCTTAATTCCCTCAAACTATGATTTTTTTTTCGGTCTCCCTCTTTTACGTTTTCTGGTGGTTTCCATAGATGGTAGTATAATTATTTATACTATCTTTTCTCCTCAATTTGAAAAATATATCCAAACCAATTTAATCCGTTTATATATATATATATATATATATATATATAGAGAGAGAGAGAGAGAGAGAGAGAGAGAGAGAAGAGAGAGTCAGTGTGCCGAATATGAGACCCTTTTTGATTTTCATCTATAACTAGGAAAATAAGTGAGGAATTACAGTATCAACGTGATATTCTTTTAAGGCATACATTTTACTACAAATAACAATTACAGAAAATTAAAACAACTTTACATTTTTTCTTGTATGAAATGTTAAACACAAATGTTACATTTTGGGGGTTTGAAAAAAGTAGTCCTAATATGAGACCCTCTTCTATAACTAAAAAAATGAATTGTAATTACTGAAAAGTTCGTCAAAAACAAAACTTTAAACAATAATTAGGTAATAGTTATCTTTATCGCTAATAGGTAAAAAAGAAAAATGACATTTTAAACGAATTAGTTGAAGTGTAGACTACTTCAGATTTTGTTTACTTTTCGTTTTTAGATTCCAAAATTTCCCATTGTTTGATAAATCCCTTAATTCTCGCGAACGATGTTGCTTGAGGTTTTTTTAGAGACAGCGGTGGGTGTCGTTATAAAAATCCCTTTAACCACTTTTCACCAGCACATTGTTTTTCTGATGAAAACGGATGTTTTAAACCATTTTTCATAGCAAGCTGAAATGCCATTTTTTTAATATCCCTCCTTCTTAAGCCATAAAACCTTGAATCCATCTCAATGCAGTATTTTACTAAGGAATCTTCAATGTGTTGTGGTAAAGTAGGCGGTCTTCCCAAACTAACGTCTACCAGTGATTCAGCTGTTTTTTCTGAATCCTTTTGGAACTTAAAAATATTTTGCAGCTTTTTTTGTAGCCCATATCACGACTTCTTACGGCTTTGACAGCTCGTACCATCATTACAGGATCCCATTTTTTGCGTTTTGTTTCGGAAGGCATCTAAAAATTAAAAAAAAAAATGTAAACAAGCTTTGCATGATGAAAAAAAAAAAAAAGAATGCCTAATATGAGACCCTATCTCATATTAGGCATCCTTTGGGGTCTCATATTAGGCACGACCGCGTTGTCATACACGCCAACGAATTTTTTAGGTTAGGCTTAAGGTTAGCTTAAAAACAAACCGGCATGTTTATACTATACATTTAAAGCTATCTATCCGATACTAAGAGTTTCAAAACGAGTCTTATCTTAAAGGTGAAAACAGCCAATGAAAATACACATGCAAAAAAGTCGACGAGCACAAATTCAGGGGAAAATTTACTGAACCTTTGTTTGCGCTAGGAAACACTCGACTGACTCACCGCTAACGGATGATGATTTAGACTACTGTTTCACGCTCCAGTCGCCAGGCGGCAGCACTTAGTACATTCTTTAGGCTGGGGTCTCATATTAGGCAGGGGTCTCATCAGTGCCGGATTACCAAATAGGCAGAGTAGGCAACTGCCTATGGGCCCCGTGCCTTTTAGGGGCCCCGAGACAACGGATTCAAATAATATTGATTTGATCTTGAAAGAAAATTATATTCAAGCTTTCTTAAATTGTTTCCAAAAGGTAGATAAAAAAATAAACTCAAAGAAATGAAAACTTTACATTAAAGACTCTATAGAGAAAGTACTGTACCTGTTAACAACTTAAAGTATGTACATCATAGACATCACGATCACATTATAGTTTGTCTCTTGGAAGTTCATCTTCTGTCAACAGTCAGTTTCTAAAAAGTTTCGGTGCAACCTACATGCATGTAACCCATGGTGTAAGAAGGACACCTCCTTCTTACACCATGCATGTAACCTACAGTAGTGATGGTTATCTCCCTCTAGCGGCCGATATGCACACTGTTTACTTCAATGTTATTGCAATAGAGCGCACGCACGAGAAGCAATCAGAAACGAAGCTTTCTATGAGTTTGTGTCGCGAGTTCCCGCCGACTCCAATTCCTAGTAGAATATTCACGAGTAAAAGTTTCGAGTACATCGACGAGTATATATACTGTACACCCGACGTCTGCGTAAGTCAGTTAGCTTTTCTGAGTTATAATAAAGTTCAATTAATTTCTCCGTCTAATTTCTGTTGTAGCAGAGCGATTCTCTATCTCTCGGTTTCGGTTAAAAAAAACAAAAACAATATCCTTTCCGATCCTGATTTCTGTTCGAAAACGGTTCAGTTTGGGTCCCTGGTTCAAGCACTTCTAGGCCTACTCATTTTTGGCTGATACTTAAGACTTCTTTCTTTTTCTTGAACAAAACGGAAATATTGTTTGTTGTCGCTCTTTTGCAGACGCAGAATGTCGGCGCCCGAAAAGAAGAGATACTAAAGCAGTGCTGAAAAACGAAAAAAAAATAGCAAGAAAAAAGCGAAGAAGCTTGATGAACAAATAAAAACAAATAAATAAGGCCAACTTGGCTTTACTCGTAAGTCAACAGAGGATCAATCCGAGGCCTCTTCAAGTACTTCTGCCAGCGAAGTGATGGCGATGGCCGTAGACCTTTACCCTGAACAGATTGTTGAGATGAGGATACGGTTCAATTACTGAGTGCAGCTGAAACTGAGCCGAAATTCAATTGCATCATCAAAACAGAGGCCAGAATATCAAAATACCATTGGGTTATGGCCAAACAGTATCGATTTGCAGGATTTTTGGTGTAATCCAGGCCCTGTGGAATGTCAACACTTTGATGGTGATTTTTCAGCTTCAGTCAGGCAGTATGAACATCGTAAAAGGAATTTACGATGGTTTTTTTTCCTTTCGAAGACATGTAAGTGGTGAACAATTCAAAAGAGAATGGCTCATGTACTCTCCGTCCACAGGAAATGTGTACGTTTTCCATGCGTCCTATTTAGTGAAACATATAAAGGCCGAACTTAATTTACTGTGATTGTAAGAATGCTTCGCAGTGAATGAAAATGCAGGAAGACAGTGCAACGCATCGGGCATGTGTACAGACACTGATCAGTAGACGACACACACACGGTCGAATCGACAGCTCTTTGGAAATTCAGTTCAACAAAGAACAAGAATACTGGCTCAAAGTTCTGCAAAGAGTAGTGTCAGTGATCAAATTCCTCTCATCACGTGGATTAGCTTTTCGCGATGATACAGGACTCCTTGGTTCTCAACATAATGGCAACTGCTTG
This sequence comes from Thereuonema tuberculata, assembly GCA_023159025.1. Lineage (NCBI taxonomy): Eukaryota > Metazoa > Arthropoda > Chilopoda > Scutigeromorpha > Scutigeridae > Thereuonema > Thereuonema tuberculata. The sequence goes on from JAFIDM010009631.1 coordinate 366,657,524, forward strand.
AGAATTTTAGAGTTATAGTCTGACAGATCAGTCGTGACGACTGAGATTTCTCATTCTTCTAGAGTCCGAGACAATAGCCTCTTTCCGATGCTTCTCGCAAAATGTCGACACACTATTTTACAAAACAGCTACAGGCAAAATTATATTCCAAGTATAGAAGAGTATTTTCAGTAGAAGAGCAAGTAGAAGAGTATGGAATTCGAACTTATTACTTGTCATTTAGTAAAGCATCCAATTCACGAGTTATTTATATGGAAACGACAGATAAAAGAAAAAATCTAAAGTCCCGACTTTCCTTTAAAGGACCTTTTTAGGTTTACCATATTAGACGGAAGAGTTGTCAAACAGAAAACAGAAAAAAATTTACTTTTTAAAATTTATAAAGTAAACAAAAACCAAAAAAACACCAGAAGAATGTAAATACTTTCGTATAAGACAATTCATTCAAAATTTAAAATGCAATATTACATTAATATATTTTAATTAGACATATTTGCACATTTCACAGTTATTTCATTTGCTAATCACAGAAAACACAAAATATAAAAAAAAATATGCTAAATGTTTCATTTCAATTTATGTTTTTAATTTCATTGATACATTTAAATCAAATGAAATACGGGAAAATGTACGAGGCTTTTGCTTTCTTTTAGTCTAATTTTCATAACACTGAAAACAGTCAAACAATAAATTCGTCGTGTAGCATTTTCTACTGATAGACAGTGCACAGTATACATTTCCTGAAACCTCAAAGGCTAAAGACTGAATGCTAAGAAAAGGCTAATGTCAAGATCTTTGGCTTCCCGTGAATCTCAAGAAATCTCGTTCGTCAAGACTGATCTGTTAGACTATAATCCCGGAGTACGACTCTTTTCTAAGTTCTCATTTACCCAAATATGATTTAATGAAAGTCAAGGAAAACCCTCCTATTTGTCTTCCATAATTTGCGAAGTAATCGAAATAATAGGAAATAAGGTTTTGAAAGTTATTGTAAAGGAAATCCAGGAAGCCAAATACTTTTCTTTGAGCGTTGATTAACATATCTCCACATTGACCAACGGAGAGTAGTGCTTAGATTTATTTGAATGTCAAATGGTGAAGTGGTAGAACGTTTTTTCATCTTCATCCTCATAGCAAGCCACACAGGAGAATTGTTTGGCACCACTGTTTTGATCTTCCCAAACAAAACCCTGAGAGAACAACGCAGCAAACATGTCGGGGTGCTACAGTGGTCTTTAAGTGCGTATTGCCAAGATAAATCAGCAGCACACTTGCTCAATTTGGTTCGAGTATGTACTGTAGAATGCTGCGCTGGAGCAATCTCATTTTACGGGCTTGTTCAAGCAAAGTACAACTTTTCTCGGCTTCAAACTACCGTTGGGTGGTTGTATATGAATATCTTGAGGACAAAGTTGGCGAACGTCAGCAAGGCTCTGCACTACTTTTAAAAAGTGATTGACATAAGATGGTGTGCAAGGGCCGGTGCGACCAAGGCTTTATCCCAAGGCTACAGTAACTTCCAGAACGCTTAGCAGATCATTGCTGAAGATGTGAATCAGAAGGCAGTGACAATTCACGAGGCCAAATGTCTGCTAAATGACTTTCAAAGAAGGAAAATGTCATCATAGCAGGCTTCTGGGCTGTAATCTTAGACCGGATCGATGGAGTCAGCAAATCCCTACAAAAGGAAACAATAGAACTTCCAACGGCTGTCGATCTTCTGAAATCACTGCTCCATTTTTTTAACATCACAAACAGAAATGTTTGAAGACTACGAGAGGAAAATTGATGCGCAATACATTGATGAAAGCAGACGTGTGCATGTAAGAAAAACACATCACGAAAATGGTGATGTGGAAGCGATTGTGCTTCGAGGAAGAGAAAAGTTTAAGATTGAAACTTACCTATTAACATTGGATAAGTTAGGTGGATAAATTAGGTTGTTATATGCTTTTCCATTGTATGGAAGCATATAACAAAGTTCATTCTCTATTTGTGTTCCCATCGAAGACAGACGCCGAAATTAAAGAAGCTGCTCGAAGATTTAGAGAGAATTATCCTGAGGACATCCAGTCGCAGTTTATAGATGAAAGGGTTTTTAAGTATTTCATATCACAGTTAGAAGATTTCAAAACTGATGAACAATGCCAGCATTGCAATCGTGAAAACACATGGTTGAAAATATGATGCCATCAACGTTCTCAAATGTTATGATAGCGTTAATAATTTATAGATGTCTCATGATCACGAACGCTACTGGTGAACGAACCTTTTCGAAGTTAAAACTACTGAGAAATTGTCATCGATCTTCAATGACACAAGAACGACTGAATTCACTTGCCATTATGGCCACTGAATACGACTTCTTGCAAATGTCTTCCAAGATATCCTAAAATATTTCACCATAAACAAATTGTGGAAAGTGAATGTTCAAAGTTTTGTAGGTTTATTAAAATTAAAAATTTTATAATTTTTGTTTCATAACATTAATAATTGTTAATTTTTATTTTGTGTAATAAAATTGGTTTATTAAAAGTGTTGCTTGGTAAAATTAAAAACGTATTAGGAGATAATTTCCGAGGGGAGGGGCCCCGAGATTTCGAATGCCTAGGGGCCTCTACAGAGTTTAATCCGGCACTGGGTCTCATAATAGGCATACTGACTCTATATATATACCGTATTTACGCGCATAATTTCCCCCATCGCGTATTTTCCCCACCCCAGTTTTTGTGGATTACAAAATTCAATTTTTATTTTTATCGCATAATTTCCCCACCTCTACTTCAACGCGTTTCCAACAAGACCTTGACTGGCGGTCAACTCACGACGACGCGAGAATGTACCGTTACTTCCACATTTCTCTATCCCACGCTACTTTAAGGGAAGATTCCACACCCACCCCGGTCAGTACAAGAGCAGACTCCTTCTGAATCAGTACAACAATAACTGTACTTTGAAGAAAAAACAAATGTTGAGATGTGATTTCTTATATTTTAAATGTTGCGTGTTAATAAAATTGTTGTTAATTACATTTCTTGCTTTAAAAAATCAATATTTAACATGGTTTTCCTTACACTTTCACCATATTTTTTTTCCTCAAATTGAAAACATCGCGTAATTTCCCCACCCACCCCTTTTTTTGTCAAAATATTGATGAAAAAAAAGGGGAAATTATGCGAGTAAATACGGTATATACTTAATATTCTATACTTAATATTTTCATTAACTTCCATTCTAATTCTAATTTCTTCATTTTTTAAATATACAAATCTAGAGATCCTTAGCTTCTATGTAATTAATCCATTTCTACTGCTTTACTCTCCTTTTACAATCTTCCATATTCCAAAACTGATTCTATCAGAATCTTTCCAATGTACTTCTTTGAATCTTTGATGATGTGCTTATCCCACCATACTGAATTCAAATATGGTATATTTTTTTATTATTATTAGGCCTATGTTATTCAATTCTCTTTTTTATTTCTTCTTTATTAGAACCTTCTGATCTATTAATCATCACTCCTAAATTCTTAGCATTTTTAATCTATTTTATTATTACTCCTTTCTCTAACACTTAATTTCCGTTTCCACTGCTTTGTTAAACAAATATTCCGATTTTTGAAACTTAATTGTTAAACTCGATGCTTCATAAGTCCTCTTTAGTCTTTGCACCATGAATTCCAGATCAAAATGATCTTATGCTATCACCATCTGATCATCAGCAAAACTTAAAGTAAAAAGAAAATGATTATTTATTACGATGTCCATATTTTGATAACGTCGTTTCCAATTTTTTAAGAATCGTTCTGTATAAAGATAGAACTACAACTGTGATAGGCTGTAAATCCTGTCTTAATCCTTTCGAGAGTACAAAATCTTTTGATAAGTATTTTCTATAACTTATATAATATTATTTTCGTAGCTTTCCCCAATCACTTCCAGCAATGTGGGACCTACATTGATTTTTTCCTGCACGTTCACAATTTAATTCTAGGAATCGAATCGTGTGCTTTTCGAGACTATTAAGTCAAATGTGTTTCTGATACAACTGAAGTCAGGATTTTTAAACACCAAAATTTAATGAAGGCTGATTTAATACAACAAAATAAGAAACAAAAACTTTGGTTTGTTTTTTTCTTTCTTTTCGAAACTATTCTTTCTTGTTTTATTTCATTTTTTTTTACATCAACTAAAAAATAAAGCAAAATAAGAAAGCAAAAACTAACTCGATGTGTCTCTACTTTCTCGTGGTGAGGTAATTAGGAGCTCGAAGGATACATTATGTCATTTAAGTAATTCGTCTTTAAAAAGAAAGAGATACAATGTAGAGAAGCAAATCATATCATACAATTAATTTTTCCCTGCATTTAATCTATTAGATTTATAGTTATTTGTTTTTTTACTGATTAAAATAGAATTTTCCCTATGTTAATCCATTCCATGGGAGAAATGAATGGTGAAATGGGAAAATATGGAAACAATTGAGATTGGCTAACTACCAATATAGCTGCAACGCACTAAAATTAAAATATTCGGCAAAACTCCGAACGGCGGTCCCAAATTATGAAAACCTTTTTAATGATAGATAACAGTATGACTGTGAAGGATAACACATAGCCAGAGTTATTACACATTAAATCATATAGTTTTCGCTCAACATATTTAAGTATTGTCCGAATATGCGCGACTTATGACTAAAGCGTTATTACTCTTGGTGTTTGCGATCTACGAGCCATGGCACCAACCCCCACATCAAATTCCTGGCCCAGATACCAAATGCAATATCGGGTCTTTCCCCCTCCCCCCATGTTATGAACAAAATCATAAATTCTTAGCCAAAAATATCGCGAAAATACTACACGATTTAATACTTCTACAGCAGTGGCAGGCAGACTTTTGTAAGGTAAGAGCTACCTCAAGTATACTCCAAGTGCCACAGTCATCTTAAGACTAAAAAAAACGGAATCTCCAAATCAACAACCAAAAAAAAAAAAAAGGAATCTCCAAATCGACAACCAAAAAATGACATCTTCACAAGCGGTCACCCACAGTAAACATCTCAGCCCGGGCCCCTTTGACGGCCGGACCCCGGTGCTGTGGGACCAACTGCCCCCCCCCCCTTATGGGGGCCCTGCATGGCACGTTTAAAGTGATTTTTAAGCAACAATACACAATGTTTCATTAATAACCGCGTTCGGAGGTTTTCATAATTTCGGAGTTTTGCCAAATATTCTTTCACAGAGATTATTGTTTAGGTTTTGTTTTCGTTTCAGCCAATTTATCCTCTTTCAGGAGAAATCACTAAAACGTATAATCTTTTTTTCTTTTCCTTTTTTCCTATTTCGTTTATATCTTGTTGAGATGTTAATATTTTATTCTTGTAATTTTACTTTTATTAGCCCCAGATTAAGACTTCTTCGGAAAATGGGTAATGGGAATGCAAAAATAGGAAAGCATAAATTAAGAAAATTCTAAGATTTCAGTAGGTATTTAATTTCCTTTGCAATTATTGCTATCACGTTTTATATCATTTAATTATGAATTTTCTATTTATATATTTATTGGGAAGATTATCATTTCATTTATTAACAAAAAAAAATATGATATTAAAAAAGATTCGTTCGCGTGAGAATGTTCTGATTGTCGACATTACTGCAATGCTACTATGCCACTACCGAGGAAAGTAAGTTTCAAGTTTTTTTCAGGAACTTTTTTCCTTATCTTTAATCTTTATTTTACTATCTGACTTCATTTTGTGGTACTTTTTAATTCTTTGTTATTTTAATTTCTTCTTAAGTGAACTTTCAATAACACGAGAAGGAATTCTAAACAAATACGTCTGCTCTCGTCCGTGAATCAATTAAATTTTGAACGGATATCTTTTTTTATTTACGACTATTATTTTTTTATGATTAATCTAAAAACAAATCAGAAGCACAGACTGGAATCTTCATCTGCTCAAAGTCCACCATTGAAAAATGATTTTTCACGCAACGTCGATTTCTGATGAAATGTACTTTGATATTCTTGGTCATTGTTTCTCGGTTTTATTTGCTTCTGTTTTTCTCTTTTTTTGTCTTTTGTATTCAAATTCTTCTTGATTTTTCAAGAAGAACCTCATTCATTAAGTCAGGACTAGGATTTTGATTACGATTATTTTACATCAATTATTATAAATACAATTATTTAATTTTCCAATCGTTTTAAGAATATTCAATCATTGCTTTATCTTTATAAGGAAATTGGTGAAAAAAGTTACAATGAAAACAACAGCAAGAAATGTTTTTACATGGGCCAAATACACAGAGATCGCTGTGTGTGGTCGGTCGGTTCGCACCGAAGTGCGAGCTTCGTTGCCGAAACATCCGTGCTCCAGGGAGCGCTAGTGTTCCCAAGACGGCGAACCCCTAGCAGACTCCCTAGAATTACAAGGGAAAGATACTGGGGTGGTTTCCCGTGGCCTTCCCCAGGACGCCATTAAGGAATGACGTCAGACCGAAGAGAAAGTGAAGAAGAGGCTACAACACAGGAAAGGAAATTTTTGAAACATCCATGCTCGCTACCGGGATTTGAACCCGGGCGCTGGCACATTGATCTCACGACCGACGCCTGAGACCGCTCGACCACACCAGCGCGCAGAGATCGCTACTAGTTATATTTTGTTATTGTATTTTTTTATTTTTTTTTTAATGTCGATTAGTCACAGAAGTTGAAGAATTATGGATAAGATTGTTTTTCTGTTTGTTATGGTACATAGTAAAATAATAATAATAATAATAATAATAATAAGCCTCCATGGACCCTACCTCCTCGCGATGGGGGCGGGAACTACACTAGCTTTAGGGTAGGCTAAAGGGTCCAACCATCCATGATGAGAACTCATTCTAATATAGATCATGCTGCATCGGGTGTGGCGCAGGATAAAGTCACCCGCGTTCGGGGGTTAGGCAGAGGCCTCTGTTCAAAAAATATACTACAGTCTCCCGCAGGTGGTGGTGGAGAAACTGGCACCCCATCCTGTAGTATGGCTACCACAATGCCCGGGCAACACCATCCAGCCCGAACGGTCGGAAGTGTTTCGTCTGTGTCAGAGCAGGCGACCATCAAGACTGGGAAACCACGCCAGCGCATCCAATGGTCATCGCAGATGAACAAGGATCTTATGCGCGACTTCTACACTGTTACACAGTTAGGGACTCAACTCACAGGATACAGACAGGCACTACACCACACATTCACCACACGTTATCCATCGTTAGGGCTTAGCGAACAGCGGGTAGCGGATCAGCGACGTTCCAAGTAAACAATCTTATTGTCCCATGCATACTTGCACAAATTAGGGAAAAAGTCGCTGAATCCAACCACAGGACACCACACCCCTCCCCACCAGAAGACACCATTATAGAAAACACAGAAACAATTTATACCCCTCAGCATACATGCCCCAATAATACAACTAATGACATATTATGTGCAGCACATGATCATTTTTACACTGCACTGGCACAATATACAGCCACAGACCCGACACTCAGGCCTCCACTCCCCAAAGTACACACATCAAAACAACTCTCCACAGTCATATACCATCTCAACACACACACACTATCCCACAACACCTTGACAATATCCAAACATTAAAAGACATACACACAACACTCTATTGCGCCGCACAGGGAACCATTCGGGCACTTGGAATAAAACAACACCACATACCTCCCACTGCACGGTCACAAGTATACATCCCCCCTTGGAGACGTCGCCTTGAGGGCCGCATCAGCGACCTTAGAGGAGACATATCCAGGCTCACACAATACTGTGCAGGAAACAAAACAAAGAAACTTATGTCCCAGGTTAGAAAGATATTCAAGCACATTAAATACTCGCCCTTCTCATTCAAACCATCATAACCAGGTTCAGAATCATCCCGACACACTAAAACAAAAACTCAGTGCACTTGCAAAAAGATTATAAAGATACAAACAGTGCACTCTGCGCAAACAACAGAACAACACTTTCCAATACAATGAGAAAAAATTCTACAGATCCCTTTCATCTCCCTCCACTGCACCCAACACAAACACACCCACCAGCGAGGCATTACATGAATACTGGTCGTCTCTGTGGTCTAATCCTATCCTCCACAATGATAAAGCAACATGGATCACAGAGGAACAACAACTCACTGAACACTTACCCTTCATGTCCTTCCATGAGATTACTCTCGCAGACATACAGACAGCACTAAAACATGCCCACAACTAGAAGGCTCCTGGTGCAGACTGCGTCCAGAACTTCTGGATCAAGAGGTTCACGTCCCTGCATGGGAAGCTAGCGCTTACACTCACTGACATAATCCAACACCCAGAACATATGCCTCGTTTCCTCACACAGGGTGTCACATACCTACAGAGCAAGAACACTGAAACAGCACACCTTGCAAACTACCGTCAAGTCACTTGCCTCCCCACACTTTACAAACTCCTCACCTCCTGCCTCGCAGACAAGATCTACACACACACATCGAGACGCATAACATTTCTTTCCGAACAGCAGAAGGGCTGTCGCAGGAATTCCCAGGATTGTAAGGAACAAATCCTTATTGACTCTGTAATCCTGCCCCAGGCGCGCGTTAAGAATAGGAATTTACATATTGCGTACATCGACTACAAAAAGGCATTTGATTCTGTCCCTCATTCCTGGCTCCTACACACTCTTCATATCTACAAAATACACCCCAAGATCGTTGGAACACAACATTACACCTACGCACCTCCAACACCGCCATCACTACAGATCCCATTCCCATAAGGAGAGATGTTTTCCAGGGAGACTCCTTGAGTCCTCTTTGGTTCTGTCTCGTCTTGAATCCACTGAGCCACATACTAAATAACACAAAACACGGTTACAGGCTCACCTCAGGCACTCTGACACCATACAAAATCACACACTTACTCTACATGGATGATATTAAACTCTACGCCACAAACAACGCACAACTTATTAATTTACTACAATTCATCACACAGTTCACCAAAGACATTGGGATGGAATTTAGAATCGACAAATGCCACAAGCTACATATAACACGCGGGAAGACTACGAATTTGGAGGGTTTTGAACTGGACCATGGTTTGGCCATCCAATACATGGAAGAGGGAGAGACCTTCAAGTATCTGGGCTTCAAGCAAGCGCGCGTCATTAACAACACAAACATCAAAAATGCACTCAACAACACATACCGTACTCGCGTTCAAAACATCCTCAAAACACAACTCAACGCCAGAAATAAAATTAAAATCAACACTTTTGCCGTCCCCACACTAGCATATTCGTTCGGCATAATTCCATGGACAAACACCGAACTCGAAGCACTACAACGCGCAACACGCACTACATTCACGAAACACAACATGCACCACCCCAAGTCCGCTACGGAAAGAATGACTCTTCCCCACAAGGAGGGAGGCCGAGGACTCGTCCACCTCATTACCCTACATGCAAAACAAGTACACTCACTTAGGGAACACTTCCACCAAAGAGCACAACACTCCTCACTCCACTCAACCATTGTCAAGGCTGACACACACCTCACACCCGTGGACCTCGAAAACCCTTCTCCAACACTCACCACCCCTAACACCCACACTCAGCAGCTGCGTGAATCATGGGCTTGTAATTAACTCCATGGCAGACATCGCCACGAACTCAGACAGCCTCATGTCGACATGGAAGCGTCGAACAGATGGCTGACGAGTGGCGAGCTGTTTGGGGAGACCGAAGGGTTCATGATCGCGATACAGGACCAAGTCATCCCCACACGCAACTACAAGAAACACATTCTACACGACACAAACACACATGACGACAGATGTAGGAAATGCCACACTACGCATGAGACGATCGACCACATAATATCAGGCTGTCCCCTTCTCTCCCAAACAGATTACCTCCACCGACACAATCAGGTAGCGTCGATTGTTCATCAACAGCTAGCACACAGACACTCACTTATTAAGAACACGGTCCCGTACTACAAGTACATATCACAAAGCGTATTAGAGTCATCCTCACATAAGCTGTACTGAGATCGCCCCATTCACACAGACAAAACCATACATCACAACAAACGTGACATCACACTTGTTGATAAGGTCAACAAACAGACCTATCTCTTTGATATTGCAGTGCCTATCAGCAAGAACATGCAGAAAACTCACGCAGACAAGATCAGTAAATATACTGATCTAGCACACGAGCTCCAGAAGCAGTGGAGGCAGGACCGAGTACGTGTTGTACCCATCGTTCTGTCTGCCACTGGTTTGGTGCCTAACACATTACACCACAGTCTCAGCACACTAGGACTTCACAAAAACACTTACGCGCAACTGAAGAAGGCTGTGGTACTCAACACAACACGCATAGTTAGGAAATTTATGGACACAACCACACATCCCTAATCATTCTAGCACACGTCTTTACACTTGGCAATATGTGCTGTGGTCCTTGACCCGCCATATTGTTTTTGCTGGGGAAACCCAAGGTTTGACCCATGCAAACATAATAATAATAATAATAATAATAATAATAATAATAATAACTGTCTATTTGTAAACAATGCCAAAATATTAAAAAAAGAAAAACAGGAATTTTCTGAAAGCTTACTTTCGTTAAAGTGGTTTTTTTTTAATGTACCGGTAGTGTAAACAATACGAAGGTAAAGTATCCGTGTATTTATAAAAATACTTGCCGAATACAAACAGTATCTTCAACTTATCTAATTTTGGAAAATTAATTAAAACCATACTTACAAGTTGCCTGAATCCAATTAATTTTCAAAATGAATCTAAAGAAATGATTGTAGAAAGAGCAGTTTCCAGAAATAAAAACTGAAACTATTAGGAGAATGATAAATTTTGCAATGACAAGTATAAATGAGCAGTCCAAACAACTGCTAATGAATTTTTCCCAACAAACTTTTAAGAAAGTTGTAGATTTGACGAGAGTTTTTGCTTGGAATAAATTTTTCTTCCCTCGAAAACAGCGTTTCACGGAGATATCGGAGCCAATACAATGGCAAAATGTTGTTTTACAGTCGGGGAAAAGAAAGAAGACCTTCTAAATATGGTAAAATTCTGATCACTTAGTTGCAGAGAGTAAAATGGCAGCTGTAGAGGAACAAGTTTCTCTGAGTAAGAAAGGACTCTGCACAAACTAGGGATGTAATTTGGAACGTTTTTCACTATTTTCAGAGTCAGGATGATTGAATATGTATTTCTGAATATATGAGACTTGGGTGAATGCTCATACAGGTAAAGAAAAACAATGGCACAGTGAAAAATGCGGGAAAGACTTTATTTTATGACACGCGGGATGTAAAATGCGGGGACTGAGGCCATACTTCTATTCCGTTCTCAAACAAATTTAGTAAATTAACACGCGAGAACGGGACAGTTTCAAGAATAGTTTGAGAAATAACCATTGCCAAATATTCTTTCCAACTGTGTTATTGTAATGGATAATGCTCGTATCGTTCGGTTAAATTGAAAAGGCTTCAACAAGCAACAACAGAAAAACCCGGTCAAGAAATCTGTTATCATGCAAATACAGGGTTATTCATAATTCCTTAACAGAGGTGAATAACATAAAAATAATAATAATAATAATAATAATAATAATAACAGTATATAGTTAAGTTTAAGATGTAAAGAATAGCGATTTTTTTTTTTAATTGATCTTGTAATTTTCTCTTTTAATTTGCTGAATGTAGAACATAGTTAAGATGCTTTGCAATAGATGTCGCTGAGAATTCCTGGAAGGAGTAATCCATCACCCACTAATCAAATCAAAAATGTTTTTTTTTTGTTTTCATTGTGGACACACCACGAGATTAAGACCGACAAACTGTTGCTCAAGTCAACTTACCTGATTATCCATTCATAATGGTAGCTCAGCTTTATTTATAGCAGTGGTCGGCAACCTTTTGTTGTAAAAGGGCCAAATATGTTATGTGGGGATTACTGCGGGCCGCACTTGGGCCATCTTACTTTGACAACCAAAAAAAAAGGAAAATTTTACTTTGACAACCAAAAAAAAAAAAAAAATCCAACACGCCCCGCGGGCCGCACCAAAACGCTTCATGGGCCGCGGGTTGCCGACCGCTGATTTATAGTATTGATGTAATTCAAATTAATTTCCTGTTATTTCCTGAAACTAATTTTTAATGTTTGTTTCTTGAATTTTTAAGAAATTGAAGAAATTATTTTAGAGAAATTTTTTTTTAAAAATAGTAGGCAACCAGCTGTTTGGAAAGAAATATCAATAACGAACTAGTTTACAGTCATTATATTTTTCTGTATGTGTTTATTTAGAACGGCTGAGGACAGAAGAGCATGGTTGCAGCGACAAGGCGGTGCCTTTAGTACCTGATGATGTGCCGTGCTGGCATGGTCGTGCGGTCTCGGCGGCGGCCAGCCGTGGCGACCAGTGCGCCAGTACCTGGGTTCGAATCCCGGCAGTGGCATGGCTATTTCTTTCTTCTTCTGTGTTTCGTCCAACGCTGTTCAAGGGGTCACAGAGGTGACCTATGTCAGCGGATTCTTCTTATTAAATATATATAGACCTGATGATGTGTTTATTTAGAGAAATCGAGAATTTAGAGAAATGTGAATATAAATAAAAATGTGCAAGCAGGTAACAATTGTTTCAGAAATCAAAGAAGCTTCCACCACCAACAGGCAGTAAATGTTTGAAATGTTCACCATCTGCCTCCATACAGGCCTACAAACGTCGGGATGTGATTACAAACGGGGATTAGTGAACGTCTAATCCGCTGACAAATTTCAGTATGTTCCGAATTAGCTTAAAACTCTTGTCCGTCCTCCCTTTCCAGCTGTGCAATCGTAGACAAGTCCGATTGATATACAATGTTTTTCACATAGCCCAAAGATAAATATCTACAGGATTTGAATCTGGGGTCGTGCAGGTCAAGTAACAATGTTACCCCGAGCAATCAAAGTGTTATATAAAATGATAGTTGAGGAAAGAACGGATGTTGTGATAAAAATGAGCTGGCGCTCCGTCGCGGATGAATAATTGTCTTCTCGTCAGAAGCAATGTGGAGCCTGCAAAGCCATTGATGTTAAATAGTTGTCTTCTCTTTTCTAACATCTCGATTAGTTGTCTTTGAAGAAATCAAAGTACACTTCACCATTAAACGAAGAACGGCGGAAGTAAGGACCAATTAGCTGAATACCCAAAATAGGGGCCCCACATTTAAGTGGTGTTCGTGTTTTCTTTGAAAGATTGCGTGTGTTCATGAATGAGAATTCCGAAAATTCATAATATTATTTCAGAAAAATGAAAATTCGTTAATGAATAAATTACAGATGCAAACTTAAAAGTAAATTAGTGAGAAGAAAGCAACGATAGAATTGCAATCTTCAAAGAAAATACGGGTCAAGTAACCTTGGAGACGTTGAAGATGACAGGGATGCAGTAGGTCCTCATGAAGTAATTTCCAAACTTCAGTTGTATGCAAAATCCTTTCTGTTCTACTACTTACTTCCGGATCAGTGACTAACACTTCAAGAATTTGATTTTCTCTTTCGAGTGTTGCAACAATTTTCGGTCTTCCTGTAGCTCAAATTTGCCCCTTTCTTTGAGGCGTCTATCTATGGCAACAAATGTTGCATAGTCAGGTATGCAACTGTCTGGGAAATGTTCTTGGTATAGTCAATGTGCTCCATATCAATTTCCAAGAGTCAGACCTTACATCAAATCCATTTCAGAAAACGAATACAAACTCATACTGCTAACAGTTATATAATTACGAAAAAAAAAAGAAGAAAGCAATTTCTTTCTTTGGATTTTTAATAACACATTTCAAGCACTTTCACAATACACTTTGGTATAAACTTTGGAAAACTTACAACTGAATGGGTGAGTTGAAAAAGGTACATATTCCACAAACGTAAACTTTTGGAAAACTAAAAAAAACTGTTTTTTAAGAAAACTAATTTTTTAAAAAAAAAAATTTCTAATATCGATTTATAGCTTTAAGTGAAGTGAATTCATTGTGCTTTGTAAATATATAAATATATAAATTTTTATAGCATAAAACTATGAAAATATATTTCAGTGTAGTTTGTCAATTTTGTGGAATATGTACCTTTTTCAACTCACTCATTCAACTATGATTCTTGCGCCATTCACAGCGAGCATGGATGCTAGCTATATGTTGAAATAATCAAAACAATTCTATAACATATTAATTAAACTGTTTTAATATGCAGGTAAAAACTAATTCAACATATGTTATTAATAATTGAAATTAAAACAAGGCTACGTTTTAAAGTTCAAGTATTCGAACTTTTTCGTCAGTCAATGAAAACAAAAATTTAAAATGAACTGTGAAACTTAATTGTTAATTTACATGAGTAAAGGTGCATTTACACTCTCTGTGGTCTCTATGTTTAATTACATAACATATTATTTACCTTCCGCGTTATCAAATAGTTTTCATATTCTCTGCCGATTTGTAGAAAACGATGCATTTTCGATCCTGTGTCATTGATAGGACATTTTTTGCTGATTTGTCTTTGTTGAAACTGTTGGTACCTTAAAAAATCTCCATATATATTTCTAAAAGGGATTTAGTTCATTTTACTCCACAATCTTTTTGGCACTTCTAATATTTGCTGTCCTGAGATTGACGGAAAGAAATTCAAAATTTCACTCCAAATTTTAAAAAATAATGAAAAAAATAATGAGATTAATATTCTGCGATTGATCAAATGCAAACAAAATATTCAGGACCTATAAATGAACAATGTAAGCTATGAATTGGGACTATTTTATTTGCGGCATTTGAGTAAGGATGAAGGGGGGGAGGGGTTACTGAAAATACCCCATTCCTAGTGTTCGGGCCTCTGAACACGATGGTGAAATCTGTTTGCTGATCCGATCTTCCGTTCGGGAGTTGTTAGGGGAGGACAGAAACGAAGGACAGGAAAAACGCAATAGCTATCGATTTTGGTCGCTATCACAATGGCTCCCAAATGGGCCGCTAAATATTGATTGTTTTGAATGTACTGTCACATTATAGTAATTAATAATTATAATTAAGTAATTATCGAATGTTATAATCAAGGCTGTGGAATCGGAAAAAAAATTTCGACTCCGAATCCAGAAATAGTCAAAAGTGCGACTGCGACTTCCACTCCATCAAAATACTATCGACTCAAACAGCCCAGGTTAAAATATGTATTTATTTTATGTAATACCCGTACCGGAATGTACAATTTTTATTTGTCACTTAAAATAAAAAAGAACAAAAGACAAAATTTTTAAAATTTTATTTGCCAAAGTATCTCCACTAAAGTATCTATAATTAAATCTTGTATTATAAATATGTATTTTATATATCGAAACCAATTATACAATAACTGATTTCAAATAGATATACAGACACAATATTCCGATTTCAATGCATTTTTAAACAATTCAAAAATAAAATTAATTTATATACATTTGTTTATATACACAGTATAGTACAAAAGTTACATTTAAAACACCAACTTTTATTTTTTTCAAGAACATCTTCAAATATTTATCAAATAGCAAGGATTTTTTCTTTTATAAAAGCAGTCAAAACAGCAGATTGAAAAAAATGTAAAACATCTAAAGAAATTCATGGAAGATATTCTCTGTTATTGATATTTTTTTTTTTTTTTTTTTTTAGTACAAAAGAAATGCATTACAAACTATACAGTGCAAGTTTTTTTATTATATATTTTTCAAAAACAAATCATTAACTGTAAGATGACGCTAAAAAAAACAATGTGTTATAAATTATTTTTTTTTCACTCGTTTTTAGAGTCATCTACAACGAAAATATGTCTTGAATGTTATTATGAATAAATATCTGAAATAGAAGTGAAATCATATAATTTTAATTTTTAAAATGTGTTTTTATTTGTAATTGATTGTTTTAAGAATTGTAAATATGGAAAGAAATATTAGTTTACTTTAAAATGGATAATAAAAAGCCAACACACATATTAATAATTAAAAACATTTAAAAAACATTAAAAACTACATGTTTCAAGTAGCACCGCTACTTGAAACATGTAGT
>JAFIDM010009631.1:366678657-366690320 GCA_023159025.1 Thereuonema tuberculata
AAAAAAAAAACGTTGGAGGACATACCTTCATTATTTCGGGAGGGGCCCGGGCCCCCTCCCCCTTATATACGCCCCTGGTAAATATATACATCCATTGTTTAATAAGTAATGTTAATTTCATTGTACATAGTACAAACGGTACAGTAACATTAATTAATCAATTTTACAGTAACTGTTCTTACAAGTCCCGGCAGACATTTTTCCAGTTATTGTTCTCCATGCAATTGGTTTTATTTCTGAATGTAAATTAATTAACTTAATTGGTACGGTACGCACCGAAGTGCGAGCTTCGGAATCGAAGCATCCGTGTTCCAGGGAGGGCTAGTGTCCCCAATATGGCGAACCCCTAGCAGACTCCCGAGAATTTCTAGGGAAAGATACTGAGATGGTTTCCCGTTTGCCTTCCTCAGGACGACATTAAGGAATGACGTCAGACCCGATGAGAAAGCGAAGAAGAGACTAACAAACACAGGAAAGGAAATTTGAAACATCCATGCTCTCGACCTGGATTTGAACCCGGGTACCGGCACACCGGCCTCACGGCAGACCGCCGCCTTGGACCGCACGACTACGCCGGCACGGCGGATGTAAATTAAAACGTATTTATTTTCAAACAACTTCTGTACAACTTTAACTGTTATACAAGATTGAAACATATTTAAGCGTATTTAACGTTTCCTACTTTAAATATACAAATAACGTCAAGTGGTCCAAAATGCATCGTATTACAGACTTTAAAAAAGTCCTAAATTTGCCATAGTCGGGCTTTGTTGGCCCGACATATAAAGTTTATCAAATATTTTGTTGAATGAGAGCTAGGAAACTTTGCCGAAGTTAAAAATAAAAGAAATTTAGTTCTAACTACTACTTTATTTCATTCTTTTATTTTATGGTGATTTTTAAGAAACTACATCCATACAACAGAAAAGATTCTTAAATAATTTACTAGAATATTTTATGAAAAGTGATATTGAACAATCCCTGCTTCTTCAAATAACATAGTTTGTTAATTCAATGCTATCAAAGAATTTGTTTGATTAAATTGTAATAGTAAAGTTGTTAGATGTTCCGAGGCCGAATTGTTATTACTAGACTAGGATTTATATGCACAAATAAAGTTGAAAATATGCATATTCAAACAAGAAAAATGCAAAAACATGCAAAATCCTATATTCTTTTTATTAATTATTATTTAATAATTTTATTATTTTTCTACAAAAATGTGAATGACATGTTATATATTTTTAAGTTTCAATATGTACACTATTTCTTTACTTTATTTTTTCTGATTGCAAATTACCAACTTTTCAAGGTTTTCTTTTGTCATACTTTGTGCTTTACCAATGATATTTTTGAATGCTGAAAAACGATTGTTCAACTTCACATGAGGTTGTTGGACAAAATTTTAGGGCAGAAATTTGTGAGTTTGTAAATTTGTTCAAGCAATCCACACGTTTTCTTTACTTTGAGCATAGTGCTGTACCCAGAGTTTTTTGATAGCACCGTGTCTAGTTTCATCTTGACGGCCTCACCAATGGCCCTTGTGCCTGGGAAATGTGTTGTTAGGGATTCTACTACTTTTATTGCTGATAAAGTGGCATTCCTCTGGTCTCTAGGTTCTTAATGAACTCAGGAAGTTTAACAAAATATCAAAATCGACAATTTCGCAAAAGGCATCACAAACGCACTCACACAAAATACAACAAAATCAATTGACACTAGCACTGCTGCTGCTGTGGCGTTTACTGAGAATATGACAAATAAGCGAAACAAAATCAAAGCAGGTAGGGATGGTAGTCACATGTTCTATCTTCCCAACACAAGAACAAGTGGAACAGCAGCAGGGACGGGTTAATATCCAGTCATCGAGTACAGTCAACGAAAAAAGTATATTGATAACAGCCAAAAAATCCAGAATCTTAATTTTTTTTTTTTTAAATATGCAAATTTGGGGGTTTTCGCAGAGAAAGCCTAAAAATATGCTACGGAATATGTACAATAATCTATTATATACAGAAACACCTCAAATATGCAAAAATACGCACAATTAACTTTGCATATTCGTCATCAGAGACGTTCAAAACAAGTATAAAAATGTTTTTGCATAACTTTCAATTTGCCAGTAAAAATATGCATTTGCATATGAATCCTGATTCTAGTTATTAATGCTAATGAATGAAACTAAGTCATCGGATACTTCAGCACTGGATCTTGTCACAATCATCTGATTCTTCACTCGATTTTTTTGAATGTTATTCATAACGATTGGGAATCACGGAAAACTCCTTCACATTTCGTAGATTTTGTTTTACATTCAGTCTTTCCTTTATTAGATTGCTTTAAATTAATGAAGTTCCCTTAAAAATTAGGCAAAATAACTTACCGGCATTACAAAAACTCTGAAGATGTCAAGAAATCTTTTGAAATGAAGACCAATCAAAAGGGAGCAATATATGAGAATTTTTCATTCATTTTCATAGATAAAATACTGGAGTCTTCATGATTAAGTATTTTCTAATTAATGACCTAATTTTGATTGGTAATTTCCTTGTAACTTAAGTCACTCATTTAAAATGATTTACATCCGGAGAGGGTCACGGATTAATAATGTCATCTGATTCATCGTGATCTTTAGAGGTTTCGAAACATTGCTCTAATTAACAGGAATAATTAAGAAAGGTAGATGACTTTAAATAACTTCTGAGACCTATTAAACACTAATTAGATTACAGCGAAGTAATTTAGTAACTTTAAAAAGAGAATAGATCTTTTAATTTAAGATTTGTTTAAAACTACAGACGGATTGCATTCAAACATAATATGAAGATGGCTGAATGGGCAGAAACTGACATTGTGCGTTTATATTTTAAAATATCTTTTTAATGTGATCGGTTATCTTTAGCTCTTGTCTTCATCACGATAACAGCACAGCAGCAAGTCGATACTATTCTTTTTTTTTTTTATTTTAATCTATGTTTAATATTTTAAAGAT
This sequence comes from Thereuonema tuberculata, assembly GCA_023159025.1. NCBI lineage: Eukaryota > Metazoa > Arthropoda > Chilopoda > Scutigeromorpha > Scutigeridae > Thereuonema > Thereuonema tuberculata. The sequence goes on from JAFIDM010009631.1 coordinate 366,681,650, forward strand.
TACAAAATATGTTTTCTATTTAATTTTTTAAGCCGTTTAGTTCTATTACAACAAAGAGAATAAATTCAGCTGATTATGTTTATGCTCGGCGGGGGGAGGGGTTAGTTTAGAGTGGGGAGAAGGAAGGATGGAGACCAAAGTAAATGTGTTAATTTTTAAGAAAAATCCGTCCGATCGTTTTAGCGTGATGCGTATTCAAACGGACAAAAGAAGAAAATGTTCAAATGGACTAACAAGAATTCGCATGTTCAGTATAAAAAAAAAAAAAAAAAAGGGCATAACCAAAAATGAACTATAAGAATTAGATTTATGTTAACTGCAAAATATTTGGCCAGATTACAATCCTGCAAAAATGTGCAGATTGGTGTCAAATGATTTGGTTATTTAGATTAAAAGCAGTTAATTATTGAATTAAAGCAAATTACAGAAATAGTTCATTGCTTAGGAATCTGAAAACGACATAGGGTAAGCACAGAATTTAGATATTTTCTGTGCTATTCTTATAGGCTTCAAAAGTCGATCTTAATAAAGAATGAGATCAAAAATACTATCACAGGATACAAAATTTTAAATTACAAAAATTTATATCGATGCTTGAAAAAAAAAAAAAAAAATTCCCTTAGATCCTTTTATTAGTAAAGTTAGTTCCGAACAAAATTTAGTGATACTTCAGTGAGCTTGAGATTTTATAGAAACGATTCGTTAGTTTTGACTTGTAGAAATGTACTGATGAAAGACATTTCTTAATAAATAATTAATATATTATTAATTTCCTTTGAAATGTAAATCTTTGATTTACTGGACAAAAAGTGCCCCCAAAAAAGCCAATACACAAAGAAAACATGCAGTAGGACACATCTGATCCTATCTATCTTATGTAGGGGGGTTGTCTAAGCTCATAGCATGAAACAGCTGTATTTTAAAGAAAATCAGCTGGAGATTGTTAGATAAGCTCAACTAAGCCAAGTAATGTACTCAGGTGTTTTTGTTTTTTTCTCTTCTGTATTTTAATTTAGAGTAATTTAAGAAATAATTTAAAGTTACTATAAATGATCAATATTTACTTCACTATTGAAATTATTTAAAAATAGCTTTTTCTGTCAAAAAAGAAAACAAGAATTAAAAAAAATTACGATGGCTTCTTAATATTAATGGTTAAACACGACTACTATGGGATACGGTTTCTCTTTTTAATCACAATTCATTGAAATAGTAAATAAACAGTTGCTTTATTGTTATATATAGCAGCCGAGATTCTATTTTCTCTTAAATATCACGTGAACAGTAACACGTTATTTATTAGGATGTAAGTTAAGAAGTAATTAAAAAATTAATTACTACTACAGGTAATCCCGTTGATTGCGACCCCGGCGAGTGCGAATTCGTTATAGTTCGATCCTTTTTTTTTTAACTGTCAACAATTAATTGTTAAATAAAACATTATTACCACGAAGTAATTATATTTGTTACTTAAATTAATTAATATAATTTATATATAATTACGATTTTTCGTAATATCGACAAATTTACGTAATAAACATAGACAAGCCCAGCAAGGAACACTAGATTCTTTTTTGCAACGCGGAACAAAGTGATTAAATAATATTTTTTCAGTTTCTTTTCAATGTTATATTACTTTTATGCTATATAAAACATTTATTTTCATATTAATAATGTTTATTTTAGCAATTAAGTGGTTTTTCATACTCTAAAATGATTTTTTTTTTTAAATCCCCCGTTGATTGCGAAATTTCGCTCAATGCGACCTTCTCTGGAACATATCCTTCGCAAGCAACGGGGGTTATCTGTATTGTACTGTCCTATGCTAATAACCTTTTAACAGAAACGAATCAACATTATTTTTTGTCAATGAATTTGAATATCTGATGAAGTTCATCGTAAGGAATTTAAAAAAGAATCCAGTTTTATCTGTAGGTTCATAATTGAAAATATTATAAGTTAGGTAAGAGATGATCTAACAAGAGATTTATATTCGGAACTTTTTCTAAGTGGATTCTTGACAAGCAATTATCACACGAAGCTAACAAAATTTCTTATAGATGAATAGTAAAATGAAATAAGGTTACGTAGCAGTGGACATTAATCTGTTAAGTAATCTATTAATTTGCTCCCGCTTTAATATGAATAACATTAATCGGATTTAACAACTAAAGTGAACAAAACCTACTTGTTTATTTATTTATCTTTTTTCCTTCAGAACATGGAAAATGTTTGTTGTTTGTATTAGATAGATATAATAAATAACAATGAAAATAGTTAACAAATAAATAATACATTTTAAATGTAGTTCTGGACTCTACAGAACTTTTAAGAACAATAAAAAGAAAAAATTTAACTTTTTATGAAAGTATCCTTTAAATTCTTTTAGGAACTTCTTATTAAATTCACGTTTAATTTCCCATTTACTGGTTGTAGGTTATATCCGTTAACCTCTCCCCCACCCGCACCCAGACGGAAGAGCCATGACAAGGATGTAGGTCAGGTTCATCCGTTATTCTCCTTCCTCCCATAAATCCTAATCCCTGATCAGTTTACAACCATCAACATAGAATTCCTGGAAATGAAAACGGGTTAAAGATGAATCATCACAGCTTAGTATTAAATGATTAGCATTTAAATGGATGATTTCGATTTTCGAAGATTTAGTTTACATAATTTTTAAAGCCAAATAAACAAAGTTATGTCCCTTTTTTTTTTATACAGTGTCATTGTATATGATATCTCTCTTATATAAAAATTTCGTAATCTGTTTCTTCGTTCTGAAGAAAAATAAATGGAAATATTTAAGTTGATCAATAAATAAAACATCGTTTGTTAAACATTTTCCAACTAGACTATTAATTTAATCTAGCCACTAAATTAATCTCTCACAACTATAATAATAATAATAATAAATGCCAAGTTAATGACAATACGTTAACTAAATTATTTTTAATTTAACTTACTAAAAAACAATAAATTATTATCTCTCAACAGTTCTAAGTTTTTAAAATAAATAAATAGATAATATTTAAAATTAAAAACCCCGTAGAATGTTAGCCTGCGAAAGGAGCTTTCTGGCATTTTAAAATTTGATCTTACCTTTTAATGCATAAAGAATGAATTTTCTGGAATTAGATTTGTAGGAAAAATACTTTGTAGTTAAATTATAATATAAATGCTTTTATATAAGTATTTTATAAGAATCAACTTAAAAATTAAAAAACTAATATTTTATATTAAAATCAATTTGAATCATTTTTTTTTTTGTCCTAAATCATTTTTTGACTATTAAATTTTCACACAGCTGTACAAAGTGAAAAGCAGTGATTCATGGATAAATGTTTTGTCAGATGTATTTCAAGTAGTATTTACATTTTCGGATTTATTTTATACAAATAATAGCAATAAAGTAGGCACCGCACGCTTGCATTTCATTATATACTTTTACTTAAAAATAAAATGTTTTCTATATAAACTCATTTACTTTTTATTGGTCGTAAATTCACGTGAGATCCTCAAGATCACTGTATATTCAGACGAGGACACACAAGTTGACCACAACTGCTGGTTTGTGAACAATTAGATTCACTCGAATATCAGAAATGAATTTTTAATTTTTTTCCTGAGGCTTTTGAGTGCAGACAGTGGCTACTGTGCAGCAAATGCAAATGAGAAATGCAACTGGATCGGATTAGCCTTAACTTAACAACAGATATTGTTATCATTGTAAAGTGGTTAGAGTGTTTTAATGCAAAATCTCGAAAATTCACTCCGAGAAAATAAATTTATATTTTATAAGGAACAATCAAAAAAATAGTATTTTATTAACTTTCGTTTAGTTTATCATGAGATTATAGTTATATTATTTAGTAACAGAAAAAAAATTGAAATTACTCAAAAATAGTATCTGTAGTATTTGCAGATCACAAAAATATGTAAGAAATTGTACATCAGTGAAGAAAAAAGTACAGGATATGAGATGTAGAACTTAACTCATTTGGGCCTTGCATTTAGGCCTGAATTATTCCGACATCAAAATACCCGAAGATATCAATTTCAGTACATTCCCGAAATATGTCATTTATAAACTTATTTTGTTGGATTCTTTTGTGTGTATGGTCCGTATTTTATTATTATATCAATTTCAGCTTCACACTTTGAAAAGTTCAACTTTCAAAATGTGAAACTGAAATTGATATCTTCCGGTATTTTTTTTTTTAATATCCAATAAATTTAACCTTCCTATAATTTTGATCTAATAAATAAAACTCTAAGCAGAGAATTGGCACATGCAGATTGAGAAGAATCCTTTATTAATATAAGAATAATATAAATGTTTCTACCGATAGGATTCTCTTGAGAATTACAACTTAAATATTAAGTAAAGCAATCTGGAGCTCTGTTTATAGACGCTCTAATAAAATTCATTCTGTAATGCAGTCTAATGCAACAGTAAAGTAAATAAAGATTTCTAGTGATTTCGGTTCCTAAATCCAGTTTCGTAACTACTCAATTACAATTTAGTGATTGAAATACGATTACAAAACACTGAGTGATCAGTAAAATAGTAGCATACAAATGTTTCCGCGGGTTAAGCTAGTTGACATAATAATGTGTGTAAAAAGGTTTAATTTCGTTTTTTAAGCTTTTGGATTAAAAAAAAAGCTTTCATAAGGTAAAAACTACATTTAAAGTAATGTAATGAAAGTAATGAAAGGAAGTAAAAAAAGTCTTGTGAAAAAACAAGTCTTGGAATTGTCTATTCCTTAAAACTAACATACCAAAGTTTACAGATTCACAATTCTCTATCGTTCTTATTCTGGCAAAAAAAAAAAAATTAAAACAATAAATAAATAATCGGTAATCCAAATTTAACGAGACCTTTATACTGTATTGGCTAAAATTGGCTAAAAAATTATATTAACAAAATTAAAAATAAATACTATAATAATAAAATAAATGAAAATAAAAATGGAACAAAAGCAATTTGGAATATTATTAACAATGAAATTAAACTTAAAAATAATACAAGGGAAAAAAATTGTTTTCAAAAATTAAAAACAAAATATAAAATTGAAGAAATTTTTAAAAACCTAAAAATAAGTTTCACAAAACATCATTTTGAAAAAACGGATAATATCTCCGTATTAAATAACGAGAAATCATCTCATATGAATTCAATGATACACTTTCTTCCAAATTTGAAAGAAATCAAAAAAATAATCAAAAATTTAAACAACAAAAAATCTTATGGTTTTGACTATATTAAAATTACTGAAATAAAAAATTACAATGAACACTTTGCTTATTTAATTTACATATTACTTGAATTAATGTTAAATTTAGGTAGGTTTCCAAATTCTTGGAAAATTGCCAAGATTATTCCATTACCCAAAGGTGGTAATATTGAAAATTTTAATAATTATAGACCTATATCCATTCTTTCTAATGTATCGAAAATTGTTGAAAAATATCTTGCAAATTCTATTTATCAATATGTAATCAATAAAAATATACTTAACGAAAATCAATTTGCTTATCAAAAAAATAAAAGTACTTCATTATTATTAAATAATCTTACTAATAAATTAAATAAAAATCTTAATAAAAGTATAATAAATTTAATAATTTTCATAGATTTCACTAAAGCATTTGATAGTATTGATCATAAATTATTAATACAGAAACTTAATAACATTGGTATTAGAGGCAATTTTTTAAAATTGATGGAAAACTATCTACAAAATAGAAAATTTAGAATTAAAATTGAAAATAATTACAGTAAGCTCTTTAATCTAAAAAGAGGGGTTCCTCAGGGATCAAATTTAGGACCGCTGCTTTTTATTTTATATACAAATTCTATGTTTGACAACATATCCCATTCTAAAATCTATTCTTACGCAGATGATGTATTATTGCTTAATGATAATGAAGATTTAACAAATGCACGAAACCAAATACAGACTGATTTAAACTCTATTATTTCTTGGTCGATTGCAAACAAAATGACAATAAATCTTAAAAAAACAAAGTTGATAATAGTCAAAACAAAAAATAAACCGTTAATTGAAAATGTAGAAATTATTCTGCATGATACAAAATGTAAAGGAATATATAATTCTAATCTACTATGTAATTGCCAAAAAATTGAAAAAGTACAGGTACAAAAATACCTAGGTATCTATCTTGATGAATACTTAAGTTGGAACAGTCATTATCAAGCAATTGTAAAAAAGATGAATACGTTTTTATTTATGTTTAACCATATTAAATATATTTTTCCTGTAAAACAAAAAATTATGATTTATAAAGCTTTTATTGAATCTTTTCTTTGCAATGGAATTGAATGTTGGATTTATTTAAGCAAAATACAATTAGAAAATATAAATAGATTAATTGAAAAAATACTAAATCAAATTTTCAATAATTATAAGTTTTATACTGATAAACAAAAAAAAGATATTAGAATTTTTTATAACATTATGTTACCTAATGAAAAAATTATGTACATTATTATTTTAAAGAACTTCTATTATATGTCAAATAAGTTATAAAATAATGTAAATGAATTAAATACTAGAAATGTTTGGAATAATCTAATTCGTTTTGATCCTCCAAAAAATAATTTTGGTATGAGAGACAAAAATAGATTGTTATTTAAAATTTTTAAACAATTAGACTTAGAAGTTTTTCAAATTAATACTTATAAACATTTAAAAAAGGAAATTATAAGTAGCATAATAAATAAAAAAATAATTTGGCAACCTTAAATATATGTTGTAATGAATTATATTTATAAATAGTACTTACTTTAATTTTGTTTTCTTTTTGGAATTAGTATATGTATGTTAATTTTCACAATACTAATGTAAAATCTTGGACTTACTAATTTTGTATATATATATATAAATGTTAATATCTGTGTTTTTTCAGCACCTGCACCACAGGATTTCTTTGAAAACCTAGCAGGACTGTATTGTTCAAAAAAATTTAGAAATAAATAATAAAAAAAAAAGTATTTATGTTGATTGACATTTTTTCTTCAATGGGAAACATGAATAACATTGATAGAATATTTGCCTAGGAAATTGAACCTGAGAAAACATTAATGACGGATTTAAAAAAAAAAAAAATTACAATATATTCTACAATCACATTTAATAGTTTAACAATAAAAACTTTTACTTCATTTCATTAAAAATTATTTTTCTTTTTATTTAATTACTAAAATGGATGGATAAATATTTAAATACAGGTGACTTTACAACTGTTGTCGTCATTTTATTCTATTCTTTCGTAGAAAGGAAGATATTTGATGGAGGATCAATTCTTAATCAGATTTAAGATTGATGCAATCTATATCATTGAAATTGCAGAACATTGTTTTTTTCGCTTGAAAAGTAAATGGTATAGTTGATCCTGTAAGTAAATCACATTCCCAAAGATGGTGAATTTCAGTCTCCTTGTATCTTTTTAAATCTTAATGAAAGAGGAAGGAATTAATAATCTTGACTATTTACCAAAAATTGACAATCTATGAAACTTAACGAGTCTAAAGTATTTGTCTTAAATACTTAAATTAAGTCTTAAGTCTTTCTGTGAAAAGAAAGAAATAAATAATTAAATAATCCAGTGGAGTTAAGTATTTTTTCATACTTCTGTAGTTTTCGAGTTGTTCCAAAGGAAATTGGAACATTGTCTTAGGAAAACTGCAGCAGAAACATTATTTCAGTAAGGCTTCTCTTAATCTGATTGTTAGTTTGTAAATATAATGGAACATTTAATACTTACTTTGTCTGAAATCGGCAGTAGCAAGGTTAAGCTCCGTTGTTACACTGGGATCCTCCGAAGTCGTTTCAATTTGTGTCGTTACTTCTGTTTCTGCTTCCGTAGGTATTTCTGTTGTTGTGGGTGCAGGAGTAGTAGTGGTAGTAGTAGTTGTGGTGGTGGTGGTGGTTGTTGTAGTGGTGGTACTGGCAGTGGTAGTCCTTTTCTGTGTTGTTGGTCTTGTAGGCCTTGTAACTGTTGCCCATTTTCTGGTAGTTGTATGTGTTGCATGCAGTTCATTCGCTGTCTCTGTAGTCGGCCTTGAAACAGAATTGGTAGATGATACATCAACTGGTTTTCGAATGGGTGGGATTGCGTTTCCAGTAGTAGTTATCCGAAGCGGTGTTGTTATGACACCACTAATCGTTGTCGGCTGAGTAGGAGACACTCCTAATGTCACTTGGAAGTTCGACTGAGAATCATTCAACAAAATGTCAACAATTCCATCAACGAGATGGTCATCGCTGACTGTTCCCTGGGGACGGGAAGTAGTGTCCAGAGTCACCCACTCGATGTCAGGGGAAGTATGTGACTCAGTTGTAGGTTTTTTAAAGGCAATGGTGGGAAATTCTGTCCTTTCAGCCTCTTCCATATCTAAACTTGTCACAACACTTGTCACCATAGAAATTCTGGATGGAACACTAGATGGCCTTGTAGTAAAAGATCCAATGTCATTGCTTGGCAGTTCAGACACTACAACAGAACCTTCTGCTGACGGATGGGGAAGACGACAGCAGCTACCAATATGATAACTGTCCCTACAGATACTCAGATGGGTGCCGTTGGCTCGAACGCAATTGAAAGCGAACATACATATCCCTTTTTCTCCTGAACGCGTATC
>JAFIDM010009631.1:366700320-366721434 GCA_023159025.1 Thereuonema tuberculata
CACAGCTAAGCCGTCGTCGTGAGTTGCTTTCCCTGAGCAATAGAACGCAAGCGCGGTCACGGAAGTGGTCTGCTTGACGTCAGATCCCGTGAATTTGGTTTACTTGTTTTTTTTTTTCGGGGGTGGATGCTCTATTCCGCATGGATTAGCACCAAGCACCTTGCTCTTGAAGTTCTGACGAGGACTGCAATCAGCTGATTAAACTTCTATTTTCATTATTACAGAATTCTGTGAATGGATTTTTCTTCTTTTCAAAAAAAGTAATAACTTTTTCTGTACTTTTACGATTTCTTTCTATGTTTAGAAATTTACTTTCTAAGCAATACAAAATTCCAGAGATTCTTAAACCTCAGCTATCAGTTGTTGTTGTTGGTCGGTCTAATGGCCTACCTGTCGCGGGGTTCCCCTCAGCCCCGGGGTCGCGAGTGTTTTGCGTGGTAACAGTCGTTGGGTCTGGATTCCAGTGATGAAAGGCACATGAGCTGCATGTAGGTCGGAGAGGAGCTCCGTTACTTCCGCGCCTTACAGCTGATTAGTGTGAATGACCGAGCGTAGCCTTGGACCGTGCCCTCCCCAGCTTGCAGTAACCCCATTTTAGCAGCTACCTGGTCGGGCCACCTCCCCTTCGCCTGAGGCATGTCGGCTGCGCCACAGCGCACACTTTATGCATGGCCAAAGCCAAGAGCAGAGCATGACACATCAGGAAGACGATGGCATCTCAGCGACATATAACTGATTTCAATGTCATAGTCGTTCTAGAGCTCTTATGTCAGCTGAAATCTTTACGGTTCTAACTTTGAGGTTTAAGAAAAGTAATAACTCTTATAACAATTAATTAAGTCAAATATTGCAGTGCTTTAAAATGTAACATTAGCATTTTTTTTAAATTTTAAAATAATTTCGCAAGAATTGCGAAAAAAATAAATAAAGGATAAAACTAATAACATTATTAAAAATATAAACAATGAGATTCAGTTATTACTTTCACTTTCTTAAACTATCTCTAACTCCTCTAGAAAAACACCTAATGAAATATAAATTGTAATTATAGAGTTAACTTATCATGAACCCTATTTTACATAGAACTCATTTTCAGAAGGGGTAGATGTATTTTTTTAAGTTATCTTTTTTTAATAAATAGAAATAAGTGATGTCTGTAAGAATAAAATTAGCACTTTAAAAAATAATTAGTAAAAAAATTGATTGCAAGTAGTTTTTTGTTTTTCTTGTTGAATCTGTATTTTGTTAGTTGTGCAAGATTTGAAATACATGTTAATCTCTAGAATATGTTTTCATAATTACTGTAATGTTTATTGTTATTGAAATGGATGGAATAAATCCGTTTTTAATTAGTTATTATTAAAGATTATTTTTTTTCCTGATTAGCTGTTATTAAAATAGAACTAAATCATCTCATCAAAGTCAGTCTGAAAAAATTCAGTCACAAGATGAAATTAATCCAGGATTCGAAAAATGTGAATTAGTGTAGCGATGTACATTTTATTAAACGTAAGTTATTAAGTATCTCGATTTTAAAAGGCAATCTACGTAAATGGCTTAGTTTCAAATAATGTACTAAGTTTACTGTTATAATCTTTATCATCTGCATTTTTCATTTTTTCAGTTGTATTGTAGGTTTTTAGTTGTTAAATGGCATTTTTAGTTATGATCGTTGACGTTATTCTTATTAAATATTTAAGTTAATGGAGAAATTTTTAAAGAGAAAGGATAGCAAGAGGTTAATTGTCTTTTTGTTTTGTTTTTATTTTCTGATTACTATTGATGAAATTTTGATGCATACAAACTACATTATAGTTTTGCTCTTACCTTCAAAATTAAATACTACAATTGAACATGAGTTAGGTGAAGTCGTTTCCTATTTGCAGTTCATCTGTCAATTAGATGATTCAGGAATTATCAGTTTTTAAATATTTACAATATTTTTGTTTATCAATTTCGTGAAAACAGTTGTTAACAATTTTTAATAAAGTATGAAGTTGTTTTCTATTCTTTAATTGCATTTTTTTATTCTTTCATACAATATGAGTTCGTAAAGTTTTCCTTCTGAATTTTGAATATACTTTCTTTTGAATATTTCACTTCAGGATTTCACAGCTTTCTCTTTACAGTGTCATGAATATGAGACCTCGGGTATTTCATGGGAACAAAACAGCGCAAGGAGAAGGCTGGGAGTGATTAACTCTCGGAGGAGAATGTAGAAGAAGGAAATGTCTTAAAAGTGGGATTTTTGTTCAGAATTAAATTTTCTGGAGTCCTTTTTCTTTTTTTAATCTTTCATTAAGTTAATGCATATATCCATGTAAATTTTAAAGTTCTGTCAAGCCGTTTGGTTTTGAGCAAAAGTTGGTCAGTATATTGATGAATAGTTCCAGTTCCGTAATTGTTAAATCAAAGATTGTTTCAGGTGCTAGCCTCTAGAAATGGAGGGTTTGCGAGGCCCTATTTAAATACATTTATATAACAGCACAAAGTCTTGTTTACATAAATTTAAAGAATAGTGCAAGATCCCATTTATTTAACTAAATTGACCGAATACTATCCAAAAAAAAAAAAAAAAAAACACCGATATCTTTGTACACGGGGCTGTAGGCAAAACTGAGTTGCCTACATCCAAAACGTTTTTGTTTTAAATCTCCATTTTCAGCTCATGTAATTTATTTTGTTCTTCTGGATTGTTGTTATAGTCTGAAGATGCCACTAAAGAAAATTAAAAACAAACAAACAAACAAACAAACAAACTGGTAGTTCATGGGTGCGCCTAAGGAATAGACTTATCTTCGGCCATTTTACAGAGAAAGAATCCTTATTTTATTTTGAGTTAGTGAATTTTAGGGCGTCCGGAGAAGAAACAGCCAGTCTGGAGATGGGGAAAATCCCTCACTTCCGCCAGGGATTGAACAAGCTCCTCTAGTCTGAAGTTCAGTGCTTTTAGCACTATTATTACGGCATTGCCTTTTGATTGTTACTTTGATTTGTGATAAGTCATTATCTTTCATTCTGATCAGTTTCCTCAAAAAAAAAAAAAGACGACACCGACGAAAGAAAGGAGTAATCGATCACCCCTGTTTCCTTAGTCCAGTGCACGTTTCTATGTTAAACAGTGCAATTCAGACAAATACATTTTAAGTGCAATCTCCGAGCACAGATGCAAGGAGGTTCCCATTCCACGGGAACTTCCCAGTTCCTGGTTAAAGAAACAGATTTGGTTTCCCGTTGCCTTCCTCAGGAAGCCATTATGGAATGGCTTCAGACCATTCGTGGGAGGCCTCCGCCTAAACCACTAGGTCATGCCAGAACGGCTCAGAAAATTGAAAAAGACACATGGCCTCCAAAATTTGATGATTCTTATCAATTGAGGGCAAAAGATTAAAAAAAGATTGATCTCGAGAATGTTATATAGATGTTCCACAGTCATGCAGAAACAAAAGTAATTGCTGTAAAAAATATATAGCTGTTCATTGAGAGAATATTTAGTATTTAGCCGTCACCTTAAACTCTGCCTATGCCTATGAGCCAGGAGGATTATCCCTTTTATATTATTAGCTAGAACGCTTTAGATACCACTCTTCCACTTTGAAAGGAAATAAAATAATTAAAACAAATAAAACTAAAGTTTGGGAGGTCCTCTAGGTTATGAGCCTAGACCAGTGGACTTTTGATTATAAACTCGATCAAGGCCTGTCGATTTCTCAATTGGTCTTTGTTATGCAAGAGAAACAGTTTGTTAGACTTTTTGTTTGCAATCTACGATTGGGTGACAGTAAATATGGGGGGAAGAGAATGAAGTCAGCTGTTAAAGAAGCTTCAGGATATTTTAGAGAGAAAATTAGCCAATGTTTCGTAATTCATGGAATGAAAATATAAGAAATATGTTCTAAAAGTAATGTTTTTTTTCAGTTTTTTTTTTTAAATACCCACATTGATAAATTATGTATATGACAAATTAAAAATTTATTTAATTTATTCTGAACAACTGTACTAGCAGCTTCTTGAATTTGCTGTTGCTTTTTAAGTAATTGAGAACTGATGTTTGAATGGATTTATAATTTATAAATTCCAAATAATGATTGGTATTCCTGGTATATGTTGGTGAAGAAGGAAGAATAGGAAGTATATCCTGTCAATTGTGTTGTCAACTGTAAGGTCACATATGACTAAAATCCAATTTATCACGGTCGAATTGTATTATAGGAGATATTTTAATGAGCAATGGACAAAACACATCATTTGTCAAAATGGCATATCTTTGTTAAAAGAAGAAAAATATATATATATATATATATATATATATATATATATATATATATATATATATATATATATATATATATAATCGTTATAAATACCATTAAAAGATGTTAAATTCTTCGATTCTGTCAAAAATTAGAATAAAAATAGTACGAATAGCGCGATTCATATTATTTGTTTAGGACTAAATTGAATTCAGGTTCAATAAATATAAATTTTTATAACACGTTTTCTTAAAAAAAAAATTTCTTTAACTTATATCCATTTTTAAAATATTTCCTTTAAAAAAAAATCAACCACTACAAAGTAAAACAAGAAGTTCTTGAAAGAACCTAAAGCCTACTTTAATTAAACATTTGTCTATTATTATTATTATTATTATTATGTTTCAAACTTTGGATTTCCCCAGCAAAGACAACATGGCGGGTCAAGAATCAAAGCAGATATTGTCATGTAAAAAAAAAAAAAGTGTGCAACAATGGTTAAGGATGTGTGGTTGTGTCCGTAAATTTTCTAACTATACGTGTTGAGTACCACAGCCTTCTGCAGTTGTGCATAAGTGTTTTTGTGAAGTCCTAGTGTGCTGAGGCTGTGGTGCAATGTGTGAGGCACCAGACCAGGGGCAGACAGAACGATGGATACAACACGTACTTGGTCCTGCCTCCACTGCTTCTGGAGTTGGTGTACTAGATCAGTGTATTTACTGATTTTGTCGACGTGAATTTTCTGCATGTTCTTGCTGATTGATATTACAGTGATCTCACTGCAATATCAATGAGATGGGTATATTTGTTGACCTTATCAACAAAGTGCGATGTCAAGTATGTTGTGATGTATGGTTTTGTTTGTGTGGATGGAGCGGTCCCAGTACAGCTTATGTGAGAGTGACTCAATAGGCTTTGTGGTGTTTATTATTATTATTATTATTATAATTTTTGTATGTTTCAAACCTTGGGTTTCCCCAGCAAAAACAATATGGCGGGTCAAGGACCAAAGCACATACTGCCAAGTGTAAAGATGTGTGCAAGAATGATTAGGGATGTGTGCTTGTGTCCATAAATTTCCATAAATTTTATTATTATTATTATTATTATTATTATTATTATTATTATTATTATTATATTTTTTTTTATTTAAGTTCTGAAAGTACAGAAACGTCTACATTTACAGTACTTTTAAATACATCTATCTAATACAAATAGTAAAACAATTTCCGTTTTCTGACTCAATCCGCAAATATTGATGTTGCTTAAATCAGATTAACTTTAAAATATTAAAGTGCTGGTAAATTAGTGGATTGCTAACCGGATTAATATGCAATGTTAGACTTTATTTTGGTTCTAATGCTTTCTATGCGAATTTTATCACCTTATCGCGCTGATTTCTCGAAAAAGAATCATATTGGAAAAAATTTCCAATATAAAATCAGATCGTCTGTTGTCCTTAAATAAGCAATGCAAAATTTGAAGATCCTTCTAGTGAGGGCGATAATAATAATAATAATAATTTTTTTTTTTTTTTTTTTTTTTTTTATTATGATTCTAAATACAAAAGTTACAGTCCCGTTAGGAATGACAAATTCCTATCAACAGGTTCTGAATATAGGTATACTACAAATATTTAATTAATTTTGAATACATTGTTAAAAAATATGAAATTACTTACATAGTATTGTTTTTACAAGTGATTTTTGTCAGGTAGACCGCTAGGTGATAATTTTCAAAAAATTATAATAATAATAATAATAATAATAATAATGTCAAATTACAGTTTTGTAGGAAAACTCAAAGCCAAGCGACGCCGCTATCTATTAAATGCAAAATGACACTACTATTGATTGGCGCGCAAAACTCATTTATTCAATCCGTTGTAATTCAAGGGTCAAGCGCAATTTCAAGTGATGTCCGCACTTAGTTCGCTTAGTATGTCTAGAGCCCATTTTGCACCATTCGCTCGACCCTGAGTAAGTGGCCACATTTGAACATATCATATTCGTTCTCGGCTGAGTCGATTCAGTTTGTCCAATTCCCAAAATTGTATTTTTCCAGATCCGAGAAGTGGCCTAAAACCGAAAATAGTCTGAACCCGAAATCTGATTTATTTTTTTTTTGCCAAATCTTCAAACCATGGAGAAATCTAACGAAGTAGGACTCATGGACTCCGATTTCCGGTTGAGGATATGGATGGCATTATACACACCAACACACATATACAGACACAAGAATTTCAATTGTTCCTCCGTTAAAAAGAAAAAGAAAATATTCCAATGCTAATGGGCTTGCTATCAGTAGCTGCTAATTCCATTTATAATTTTTGTTTCTTTCTCCGGAAATAAGTAAAATTCTAATTCTGGAATTAAAATTAGAAACAAAATAGTATTATTAAAAAAAAAAAAAAAAAAATATTATATCGATAATGAATCCTTTACATTGAATCTTTTATAAATTTTCGGCAATTGTAAATGCGCTGTAGCTTTAATTTATATCTGGAAGATGGAGAAATGTAAGTTCCGTTCATCTCGAATGCTTCTCCAGCGATACGAAATAAACATTAAAAACAACAAGAACAACAATCTACTTAGTTAATTTCTGAAATTAATGCATCGTTTCGCCTATTTTACTATTTAAGAACCATTTAGTTGTTTTGAATATTATTTTATTTTGTTTATATTTTTATCTATTTCTTTCTCTTCTGTTGAAATAGGATTTCTTCCAAAGATGCGAAGATAAATAACAAAGAGAACAAAAGATGGATTCCGTTATTTTTAGAATAAAAATCAATGGAAAGAATTCTTGACCCAACAAACCAATTGCTTTTAATAAACAGTGTTCGTGTGAAGGAACGTCTTTTGTAGAACGAATTTTTTGAGATACACAGGAAGTGCCGTTTCCTTCCCCCTCTTGACCTCGCTAACCCTTCTTTTAAACCTGGA
Organism: Thereuonema tuberculata; assembly: GCA_023159025.1. NCBI lineage: Eukaryota > Metazoa > Arthropoda > Chilopoda > Scutigeromorpha > Scutigeridae > Thereuonema > Thereuonema tuberculata. The sequence goes on from JAFIDM010009631.1 coordinate 366,707,522, forward strand.
AGAAAAGAACAGCTGAATAGTTTTCCTTTCAGTTTTAAATAGATGTTCCTGAGGGGATTTCTTTCTTTTTTTATTTAGATGTTCACCTGATTTCTCTTCCATTTGCGCCAGTTCTTACTTAACAACTTTGCTTTAGAAGTGTTAGTATAAATGAATAGAGCATTTATTAGAAATTTGGAAAAAAAAATATTTATTTATTATATCTCAAGTAAATATTCATAAGTCTTCTTTCAAATCAAATCAACAGTATTAGAAGACTATATAAGCTTACAAACTTAAATAAATATAAATAATTCAAATTTATTCATATTAGTGGCGAAGAGAAGGAAGGTAGTCGACTTCTCTTCTTTCGAATCCGAATAATTCATTATTTACAAATTGTGAATAAAAATTACAAAGAAATCCAGCAGTAATATACATGTAATTTATGTTATATATTAATATTAGTGTTTTCTTAGAAAATATTATCCACATTCTAAAAACTAGGTTAAATTGTTTTCTTTTTTTTCTTTCTTTATTTCTCATAATCCCTTCTACTTCATCATTTCCTTAAATACATTACTGATTGATACAATACTTCGAATGATACTAATATGATTCTGACAGAAGATTTATTAATCCTTATAACATAATGTTTTATCCTATCTTACATATAAAATCCTAAAACCAATAAAAGCGTAAAAATTGAAATAAAAGGCCAACACACTTTACTAATTTTTAAAAAAAAACATTTAAACACATTAAAAAATACAGGGCACGACCGGTTTCGCCTCCATGACGAGACATTGACGAGTGACAATAATAAAAGCATTTGACAATAAATATGTAAACTAAGCTATACTTGATAATTTTGTCTGTCAGTCTTTCGTTTAAGTTTTTTATGTTGTACTTTTATAAATCTTAATAGTGGCCAACAACTTGAAAACAAGGTTTGTTTCATTCACCAAATCGTCATTCAAGCCATAATTATGGTCTAATGCTAGTTCAGGAGCATATACAAGATTTTGTTCGGGGAGGTTAGGGAGTCTACTGGAATCTATATTACTAAACTCTTTTATTTATCTATCTGTCTGTCTTTCTGTCTGGCGCAATTTTCTGTGAGAATGGAAAATAGAAATAATTTTTACAATGAAACATCCGCGATAGGAATCGAACCTGCAACCTTCTGATCCGAAGTTAGACGTCTTATCCATTCGGCCATGGGGACTACAACTCTCTTCATATTGTTTTTTGACTTATCTCTCCTTCCCATTCCCCCATCAATAAGGAATGTATTCAAACATTTTTTTGAATCTCAAAACTGTCTATTTATTTCCCATCCGTCAGTTTATTTGTAATTCGAAAATGACAATTTGAACTATAATTGCCGAAACGTTGCAATATTTACATCTATCATAGATGGTTCTAAAAGCAGTCGTGGATTGAGAGAATATAGACATCAAAAATTAAATTAAAAAAAAAAACTTTAAAAAGTTCACTGCTTGAAAGAAACGAGTTCCTTTTTGAGAATTTTTAAATGAACGAGTTCGCAATTACGTAGGAAGTATTTTGGAACTAAGTTCCTTTTCTGTCCGAACGTGAACAGATTTTTATCTTGTTCTTTAAAGTTCATTCTTGATGACTGCTTAATGATTCAACGGCAATTTTAAAGATTCAGATTTTTAGATTAAGCCTTTTCTAATTTTATACATACACAAAGGAAAAAACTATTCAAATTATTGCTGCTTTGGCTAAAAAGAAATTAAGGTAAATGTAAAGAGTTTTTTGCTTTTTTGGTTACATAAATTAAAACTATTTTCTTGTTGTTTTATAGATGAACTGAAACTTAAGAAATTCTTATCTTTATATGGAGGACTGGAACTTGAGTTCATGTCTGAATGCAACACTGTTTGGAACCCTCCTAACCACAGGCTTATTATGATACTAACATCTCTTTTACCAGGTGATAAAAAATGGACTGCTATTCCTTAGAAAGTTATAAATATTTAAAACTGAAGGATTCAAGTTGCATGTTTAATATCACGTGAAATATAATTTTACAGATTTTAAAATTGCTCTTAATAGTTTTTAGTAGTGTTTAAGTTCTCTTCATTAAAATAACTATCTTAGATGAAATTTGCATATGGTATTTGAAAACTTATTCTTATATACAGATGTTAATTGCGTGCCACTTCAATTAAAAGTATTTTACTTTAATAATGATCTTAACAGAAAAAAAATGATCTCTCATTGAATACTCGTAATGTTCCTATAATAACTTAAAGCAGTCGGTGACCAATCATTTCTTATAACATTGTAATGGGATTTCACCTGCTAAACTAATGGACCAGTTTCAGGATGTGCTGTTCTTGACCCTTTCAAGTTAATTTTCTAGAATCTCTTTCAAGTAGCATTCTTACGCAATATTAAATGTAGCATTAGGTTTTTCCTGCTGACTCAATATACTAGGCCTAAAAGTCATTGAATCCGAAGATGTGTGACAAAAAACGAAATGTTTTCCAACTCGTTCTTAGAATGAGAAATTTGTTTTTAAGAATAAAAAGTTTACTTCTTAAAAAAAAAAAAAAAAAAAAAAAGGGAAAAAACAGGAATTTTTTTTTTGTGATTGAAGCATAAATAAATCACAGTTATAAAGACTATTCTTATTAATTTTTTAAAACTTTACATTCCAAAATCCTCAAACACATATTTACATCTGCTGAAGCTTGTCCAATTCTCGATGTATAGGTTTTGGAGGGTGAATTATACACCAATGAAATCACTATTCGTACTCCATTACGTCATTATGCTCCAGCTAACTGCCACGATTTCTTAAAATTTTTCATTATTTTAAATTTTTTTACTACGCTTTTATAGAAATGTTTTACCTTCTACCATTTTTATCAGAGATGCACTAGTACTTACAAGGATATGAAAAAGCCATTTTTTAACAAATAGGGGTGAGGAGAAATAAAGAGGGTATGTTTACTTTTTATCAGTGTTAGTTTACTAGTAGCTGCGTTCTAGTTGCGCTTTTCGGGAAAGAATTATGGAAAGAATTAATACTATTGCAAAAATGCTCCTCCGTTATTTTTTTCTTAAAAGCGAAAATGTCCAAAAGAATTTCTTAGGAAAGTGCCCATCTCAGCGTATCACCCCTCTGCGGAGTAAAATCGTCCGCCAGTGGTAGTTCTAGCTTTTGAAAACGAACAGTAAATGATAACAAAAAGTTGAATGCTAAGAGAACAAGACATAGACGTTAATAAGTTCGAAATTTTCAAAGATAAAGCCAAAGAGCAATTTATTAAAAATTTGATTTTCTAATAAATTGAATAGGTTTTTTACAAAACTTACTGCCCAATTGTTCGTCTAATAGAATTTAGAGAAAGATTTTAAGAAAGAGAAACACTTACTTAATGATGTATTTCACTTAAATCCTTCTTCTTAAGAATTGGGGTTTTAAGAAGGATCTTTAATGTAGAATAAATCAAGTCTAATTAGGATTTCTTTTTTTTTTTTTTTTGTGACATACCTTTATATTCTGCAAATATGTTAAGTTTCGCCTTTTATGTGACATTAATATAAGGTTAAACTTATAACTCGTATGATATTAGAAAGATCCTTTCTTAACATTCTGATTTTAATAATGAGATACATTTTTGATTTTAGAACAACAATTTTTTTGATTCAGTGATAAGAAAAGGAATGGACTATTCTTTCTAAAAACTTTTAAATATATCATAAAATAAAGGATACAAGTGGAATTATATCTTTTTAAACCTAATAATCAATGTTATGTTGTTGTTGTTTGTTTTTTTTGTTACCCCAATTTATTATGTTTCAATCTTGCAGTCACTGCTTTTATATTCTGCAGTAACCGTATCAGCACTGTTATAGAACTGATCGTTTTTATACTGAAGACCTTCTAGCAAATTACTTAGTGAAGTGAAAGTCATTGGCCAATCATTTCTTATTAGCATCGTAATTGGATCCACTGCTAAACTAATGAACTAGTTTTACGATTTCTCTTTATCTTAAATAAATAAGTAAATAAATTCATTCTTCTAGGGCCAATGTCTGAAAAGAATAATGATAAGATTAGAAAACTGTAATTTTAACTGAGTAGTTGCCTTTGAAAACGCATTCCTAATTTTTGTGCTTTAAATAATTGTTGAATCTTGAAAATTCTTAAACACAAACACATTCTGACATAAAATTGTTCCTTGAATAAATGAAGCATAATTTAACATTAGCTCTTACAATTGCGACTCTTTTATTGAAGAAAACAATAACTGATGGGAATATAACAATGAAAATTAAGTAGCAAGACCATAGTGCAGGAATTTTCTACACATACTTGCCATGTAACTTCAGATAATTTGGGAACTGAAAATTTTAGCAATTATGTAAAGTTTCCTACACGAAAATGTCTTTGACACTAATCTAGATAAGCCAATCATGTCTTATTTTGTGACAAAGATTTTATGCATGAACTTTGATGTTTATATTAGTAAATTACCTTTCTAAGCTATTGTCCCGCAAGATTTTAAACAGCTAATTTAAATTCAGACATCATTCGAAAAATAGCTAAAATGTGTTCTGGTGAACAAGTGAATGCTATTTTCAATTGAATCAAGATATACATTTATGTTACTATGATTATGAAACTATCCTTAATAGCAGTTAGAGAAAATACTAAGAAATATTGGGCTTTTTAACAATAATGGGAATTTGGACAGATTCAAATTAAAGAACAGTAGAAGCCAGAGAAATTAGATTGGATTAAAAACATCTACAAAAATTAACAATCATCCTATTAATAGGCAAAAGTTGTACGATCTTTGTAAATTTGTAGATTTGTAAATTTGTAGCTTTGTAAATTTGTAATTTGAAATAACCAATCACAGTGCAGCAACACGTCAGGCATGACGTCACGCCTATGTTTCAACATGGCGTCTCTACCATTTTCTCCACTTCACGACGACGAATCGCGATTACATAATTACTATCAGCGTATTGAGATTTTCTTTCCCACATAAATGAAGTTTATATAATGCATGAAGTTCAAGCGTCAAAATTTATCGGAGAGTTTGTAAAACCTCGGTTTTTACATAATTTCGGCTGTGGAGTCACTCGCTCACTAATCAACAAGTAGGAGACAATGACGATGCACGTGCCGTCATTGTTGTCCAGACAGTATTATTGGTATTGGCTGTTGGACATTCGTTATTGTTATTGTTATTGTTGAAACTGATAAATCAATTTTTTATTTTCTTTTATTTTAACAAAATTTGGCTTAGTCATTCAAATTATATGTAGGCTGTTGCGAAGTCAATGATTTTTAAAAAATGAGCTTAGAACATCTTTTTCAATCTTTTGTTTTTCAAAAATTTCAGGGTATTTCAAAAATGTGGCATTTTTTTATTTCCGTTAATATTGCCTCAATTTCGACGAACCTATTCTTTTAGGGCAGAAGGTTGCCATTATATTTCATAATGAGAAACCGCTACTACGAAAATGGTAAATCAATTTTTTATTTTTTTTTATTTTAACAATATTATAATATTATTTTAACAAATAAGCCGATATTCAAATTACATATGGGCTGTTGTGGAAGTCATGGCTTCTAAAAAAATTAGCTTAAAACATATTTTTCAATCTTGTGTTTTTCAAAAATGTGGAATTTGTTTTATTTCCGTGAATATTTCACGGGTCGCAACTAGTTCCTTTTAAAGATCAACCAGGAATTTAAATATTTAATTTACAATTGAAAAAAATTAGGAGAATTCTTACGTAACTTGTTTAAAAAGTAAAAACACGTTTAAAAATGATAAAGAATATATATTAAAAAGTTGCCATTTTGGGATTTTAATTCCAGAATTTTAATTTTTCCTCAAAAAACAGGAGCAACTAATTACAATTTATCTTAATTAGGGTTATGCGCAAGTATCCGTGGCAACCAGAACTTAAGAAGATGCAAAGTTAGTTCCCATTGGATCTGATTTGTCCAACATTAAAATCTTTACTAAAATAGTATATCTATTTATGTTGTGTGGTGAATGTGGGTGGCAGGGAAGCCAAGCACCGCGACCGGGGTTCTACTGTACTAACCCCAGAAGTAACGACAGATGGTGAAAGTATGGTGGGAGAAGTGCAGGGGAAATGGGAGAACCCCGAGAAAACCTGCCCAGCTCGGATCGTCCACGATTACGAAACCCATATGAGAACAGAACCCCGGTACTCAGAGGTGAGAGGCCAATGTCTTAGCAACAAAGAATATCCAAAGAAATGTTGTATTTGAATTGTCAACTCCAACTAAATAATTGTTTACGTTTCTTCAAGTATATTAAAGAATACATACATCGGACAATAGTTTTGTGAAGTTTTTACTGCTTTGAAACAATTACATTCTTATGTTATCAAACAAATACGATCAAAACTAATCTAATGTTTAGATCTCCGGTGACCTAATACAATCTAAAATATTATTTAGCACTGCTGCAAAGTAAAACATTCTTAGAACACACTTTAACTTGTTTATAGGGTTATAAATTGGTTTTGAAATCTACTAAAAGTTATACTGCAAAAAAAAAAAAAGTAAAATTAAAACTTAACAGTCTTTCTTATCTAAAACCGACAGTATCTTTTTTTTTACAATCTCAAATTTTTCAATTAGAAACGGTCAAACAAATTAAACAAAGATGACAGATGTTGTGGTTTTTAAAATTAGTGATGCATGTTTCTTCTTTATTGTTTATCAATAAAAGACTGTACTCCTAAGGACCAAGTAAAATGAGCTTTTTTTTTTAGTTGTGTAACTAAGCAATTACAATTCCGAATTACCTACCAATAGCAGGACCTGATTTGCAGCTAAAAAAATCATCGAATCAAAAAAGAAAAAAAAAAACCAATAACATTTATTCCAATGGGATCTAAAAAATGTCTTTGATTTTCAATTTGATTCATACTCGTCCTCTCCCCAGCAACGCTACTGGAATAGTCCACAACCTGTCACAGCAAATTCTCCAGAAATAAAGGTAATTTTAAAAACTCACTTCTTAGCAGTCTTTGAAAGAGAAACCAAGAGGTATTGGATGGAAGCACGTTCAACAAAACAATAAACAATACCACAAAATAGTAATTTCAAATTCAATAGCCCAAATTGAAATAAAGGAAAATAAATACAGGGTGGGAGCTAAAACTACCTCATTGAAGGGAGTGACTTAGAAGAGCCTTACCTACAGACAATGACATACATTTTTGTAATAACAAGGTTGACATGTATTACTATAGATCTCCGTGGTGTATTTTCTAAAAGCTTTTCTTTGTTTTAATTCTCCTCCCTAAGCGCTTTTGAAGTGTAGTTTATTCTACACAATAACTCTTATCACTGACGATATTTTACAAAACTGATACCTACAGTAATTTATTGGTTTACGCTATCTTGGTCTGATAAAAAGAAATTCATCAATCGAAAATCTAGTTACTGCATTAGCTATTGGTTAGTCTTTCATGATCATCTGATCGATATGTATGTAGATTTTCTGATTTGTATATTTATATCAATATTGCTTTATGTAATATTCTACTTCCGGTTTTTTCAGGGGACAGGAAGAATCGATGGATGACATGAATCATGTTTTTTGCTGGATGATAAAACGAGGATTTTTAAGACAAGATACACTATTCAATTACATTTTTTCCCCCTTTAGAGAATTGATACACTATTCAATTATAAATTCTCTAAAGGGGGAAAAAAATGTCAAACTTATTACATCAAATAAAAGATATTTGATTAGTTGTTCAAATTCAGTCTAAATAAATCAAATTATTTTTGTAATGTTTTAGATTTCATTTAAACGATTCTATTTAAACGCATTTTTATATTTAATGAAGACCGCCTGTCCGAGCCAATCTCTTATAAATTTTATTTCTCGTATTGTTTTAAATATCTCAAGGGATGTTGAAATCCACTAATCCCCTTGAAGTTTTGTCATACAATTTTTATTGCCTATTTATTTTAAGACAAAACACGTATGTAATTAAAAAAAAAAAGGATTCACATTTGTTAGTCCAGGAAGTTATTTCAGAATTGAAAGTACCGAGTTTAAAATTATCAGCCTCAGAAATATTATATTCGAAAATAACTTGTTTTAAAAATTTCAAATTGTAATAAAATCTTTATTGAAATTCAGGAGAAAAAACAAGTGATTAGGATTTTTTATTTCCATTATTAATTATTAAATATAAAACAACAATTATCGTTTAATCATAAAATATCAAGATATAAATTTATTTTTTTTAATTAATTTTATCAGAATATGTGTTTTTTTTTCCCGCTTTATAAAAAGATTTTATAAAGATTTTTTTTTTGATAAAGTTGAAAATGTAAGAAAATAATTTATTATTATTATTATTATTATATCGAAAAAGTTTCAAACCATGGGATTCCCCAGCTAAGACAATATGGCGGGTTATTATTATTATTATTATTATTATTATTATTATTATTAATAATAATAATTTTCTGTAATTTTCTGTGTGATTAATTTTTGTAATTTTTTATATACTGTTATTTTATGTAATTAAATAATTTGTACAACATAATCTAAGCACCTGTTGACAGGATCTCTTTATGGGAGATCCTAACAGGACTTCAATATTGTATTTAAGAAAATAAAATTTATTTATTATTATTATTATCATTATTAAACAATAATATTTAATAATATAGGGACACCTCCCGTTGATAGGGACACCTCCCTAACGGGACTGTACTGTGTTATCTATCTATGTTAATAAAAAAAAAAAAAAAAAAAAAAATATTATTATTATTTTTACATTGCAAAATACCAATAGTAATTTTAAAATATGTCTCGTTTCCAATCTAAGGAAATAAAATTGGAACCGGAAGAATAGTTTATAAACAAATATTATATCTTAAAAAAAAAAAAAGGAAGAAAAACAATTAGTGAAAAGATTTCTTTTGAGTGAAGAGCAATTTGTTCTTTTCGGTTGGTGAATAGATATCATCCTCTTCCTCTGTTGTTCTTTTTTTTTTTTTTAGTTCATTCACTTCCTTGACTTTAGTTTTCTCATCCAGAGGAAGACAAAGGGTGAGAGTGAGCTGCTGATCAAACACAATTGGTCTTTGCGATCCCAGACTTCGATAGTAACGGGAAAAAGGTGACAGAACTCACAGCTCACCTTAGGAACGGGTCTTTCATGCATTCATAAGGGAAATTCCTATAGTGAAGTCAATGATAGGGTCAGATCATCTTTCTTTCTTTCTTTTACTTTTTTTTCCCTCTTATCAGAGCATTAACTAGAAAATATGAGTGTTAGAAGCTGTTTGATGGAGACTTAAAATAGGAAGATTCTATAGAAATAATTTAAATATGTTTTCATTTAATTGGAAATAGCAAATTCTTTATGAAATGACTTAATGTTTTTAAATGTCTCAGATATGTAATAAATAGTAAAAATCCGAATGGCTTCATAAAGATTTTTTTAAAACGTTAAAAAGAGAAGAACCTTTATCAAAATCTCAATTGGTTCGTAAATAAAAAAAAAAAGGAAACTATCTTTAAATCAAATGCTTCATTCACTTAGTTGCTTTAAACATGAAAATCAATTCATTCAACATTCATCAAAAATAGTTTCAGGAAATGAAAGTGAAGTTATTTATTGAAAATGAAATTCCATTAATGGTTACTTAAAAAAAAAAATAAACAAGGAAGTCTTGTAGCTTAAAATAACAAATGCTTTTGTTGTAGTTATCTGATGTGATATTCAAATGTCAGTAGAAAGTCAAGAAGGTTTTCAAATATCTATTCACAGAACATCTTCCGCATTGTTGGAGGAGGGTTTATAAACAAAACTATGACTTTCTAAGTAAAATTAATATTTCTTAATGGATTTCTTTATTTTCGGATGCAATGGCGAGGGAAGTTGTAACCTCCCACCAAGTACTCCAATGATAGGTAGTAACACAGTATGTAAATAAAAATAGGTTTAATAGGTTTAATAGTAAAGTAATAGTAAGTAAAAATAGTGTAAATAAAAAATGTATTGCGTCACCTGTTGATTAAAGCTCAAACATAAAAGAAAATTAAAAGAAGCATAGTAATTATTCATTATATTTAACAATAAAATTATTTATTATAAATAAATTTCGTTCAAAATACTGCAATATCAAAATAAAGAGAAAAAAAAATCAATCAGCAACGATGTAAGTCTTTATTTAATGCCTGAAATTATATTTTTTTTATTAAAGAAAGTAAGAAATTTGATAAAAAAAATTTAAAAAATAAGGAGTTTTTTTTTAAGGATAGTTTTATTTCTCGCGAATGTCACAGGATGAGTCACATTTGTTTTCTATGAACATTTTTGTACTGGGTCACCAACGCCTCCTAATAGTTCCGGCATTCCCTTAGGAAAAGAGGACATGGGATGGGTGGATAAATTACACAAGTTACTAGATAGTTTCTTAGAATTATTTGTGGGTCAACGAAACGGTTCTTTCTTCAACGTCCGTGAAATGTATGTTGAGTATAAACTTCACTAGTTTTAATAAGTTTATATTAAAACAGTACGAATTACTATAAAACAATAACACTTAATGATATAATATATAATTAACAAATCTCTTGTATTTATTCCTCATGTTCATAACAATTTCAAAACGAGATATTTCGCATACATCTTACCCGTTCTGCTGCTTCAAGCTAAAATAACAACTGAACAAGTTTTGAATAAACAATTCAGAAACTGAACAATTCAATTACAATCCACTAAAAATAATAACTTATAAGCAATGTTCTGCCAGCATATAAGTAAGTATCCTAAGTAACCATAACAATCAGGAATTGATTGTATTTATTAAATGTTAAATACAGTATACTCTCGATATCTCGAAGTCGAAGGGACGCTAAAAAAAATTCGAGATAGCGAGTTTTCGAGATAACAAGATAATAACCAGAAAATAAAAATTCACGTAAAAACACGAGATACGGAATAATATTCTAAAAATTAGAGTCTTGATAGATGAGAATAAGTATAAATATGTAATGATAGTTGACAATAAGTCTAAATACAGCAATGATGATTTTAATTTTTAAAAGTAGTCGGAAATAATTACATTAAATTGAAAAGAATCGTCCCTGGCCCCTCAGAGAGATAATGAAGGGTGGGAGAGATTCTTGGAAAAACATCTCTATTTGCTTCGACACAACTGAACGGCGATTTTTCCGGAAAAATTCATTTTTTACTTCGAAAAATATTCGACATAACAAGGTTTTGAGTGAAAACTCTTCGACATAAGAATTAAAATTAACATTAGATGAATATGTAGTATCAAGGGGAAAAATAATTTTTCAACGTATCAAGGTTTTCGATATATCGAAGTTCGAGATATCGAGAGTATACTGTATTTAAATTCTGCATTAAAGATGATTTTGAAGCTTAGTGGAATGATTTAATTTAATTGTGTATGCTTTTGTATTCATTCTTATTTGTACATTTATAATAAGCTTATTTATGTAGGCATGGTTAAATAACTTCTCTCTTTTACTATTTGAATTTTACTATTTGAATCTTATTTTCGACCCAATGAAATGAATCTTCGCATTTTATTTGTGGCCTCAGACTGCAGAAAGGAAAAAGTATAGTGGAAAAAAATGCATTTTTACAGTCATAAGTTGAAGCTATCATTAAGAGGAATCTCCATAGTTGTTTTATCCTTTATTAAGATTCATCAACCAGAATTACTCGCAGAGTTAACCAGCTGATGAACAGCCATGGACATTGGGATCAGATTACCAAAGATTACAACTCAAGGTATAAAAGGGAAAATGTGTATTTTTACCTTATCCATGTTTTACCAATGCACATTTAATCGAGTATTTATCCAGGAAAGAATGTTTCAGAGAAAATTTAATTTTCTGAAAGATCTACCGAATTTCAGATTTGCGATAGATCTTTTAAAACTGTTATACAAGTAAATGAAATATTTTCTTCAAAAATTAAAATTACAAGAATAACGACCTCTCGAAAGTAGCCTAAAAAAAAACAAACTCCAATTTTCTGTATATAATCAAATCAATGGTAGCGTTAATTTTTTGAAAAGCAACTTTCTTCCATTTTAAACTACATCTTCAAGGAAATTTTCAAAAAATCAGATTGAAATCCTCAATGGAAAGTCTTCAAGGAACAGTTAGCCTGGTATATATGTATGTTTTTCTTCTCTTTTTGAACGTAATCATAAATTCGACTCTGAAATTGCGATTTGGCAGCAACACAATTATATTACAAAATTATATTTTCCAAAAAAGATGTTCTGCTTAAAACGAAAAATGCTCAGTTTTAACTTTTCCGAAAGACTGGTCTTAGAGTCTTTTTCTTTTTTTTTTAATTTTTCAGACTTTTGAAGGAGAATGTGAATCTGAAAACCATGCCTTTGTTTGACCACTACAAGACTAGTGGTGACAGAGGGAAGTGGCTGTCACTGACAAAAAGAAAATGCCCTGCTATTTAAGCTCTGGTTCATGTTTTGTTTTTGTTTTTTATGTTATGTTTATTTTCAACACAACCTGTTTTTTGTTTTGTTTTCTTCCATTTTTTTCTTTAACAGATATATTATTGTAATTTTTAAACGGTTGTTATTTTTGGGAAGAATTTTTTTTTTTTTTTTACTGGAAAAAAACTTTTCAGCATTTCCTTAAATTTTCCTACTTCTTTTCTTACATTGTTGTTAGCACCATTGTATTAAATACTAATAAACTTAATAAGTTTAAAAAATAAACTTCAACTGTGATTAATCCCGTACTTATATAGTTTCTTACCAGGAATACGTAGAAGTGGACTTCTTCTAGTCTAAACCTCGCCCGATTAAAAGAAAAAACTAAATAAATAATATCTCTGTTCTTCTTACCTTTCATTTCTGCTTGTTTTATTTTCTGTATTTCATTACTTGATATAGATTTTTTTCTAACTAAATATTCTTCTAAAAATGATACAATATACATCCTCTTCTTATCAACTCTATATTTCGCAGTTTTATTTCTTTTAACTGCTTCATCAGGCCTTCTTATATACAAGGAAAAAACTCTTCGTAAAATGTAATAAAGAATCTGGTAACAATATAGGAAAACTCTTGGGAATATATGTATTACAACTTATGTATTGTTAACAACTTTGTTTATAATAATTGCAAAACTTTTTTTGATAATTGATTTGCTTATAAAACTTCTATATTATTGAAAATATTTTTACAATAGATTTTGCTTACAAACGATTTTCATTATTGAAATTATTGAAATTTTTCCAAGTTTTTACAATTGACTTTAATTTATCTAATAGTGTTTGGCTAATTTCTACTCCTTTTTGTTTGTTAAAACATTTAAAACTATTTATAATACATGCCTCTAAGATAAACCTGGTTTCTTTGTCGTAAATATTTTTATACATTATCTGTACACTCGGATCAGGGTTATGATTTAACTTTATACAGTGATAGGCCCAATCGGAAACTTCCGGGTGGTCATTGCGGAAAGCACTTACAATCTGTCCAAAGACTGGTGGCATTTGAACAAATCCTGCCCCACTTCGCAACGCCACGCCCATAAGCAATCAGTCGACCGCTAATCCTACCATCGGCATGTCTTCTTCCTTTTTTATCTACTGGGCCTTTTTCTACAAAACTAAGTTTTTTTAACTGTTACCTTTATTTACTTTTTATTACAATTATTAAATTCTATATATTAATCCTTGCAAAAAGAGTCCAAACACGGTGCAATTCTGATACTTCTAAGCATTTTAGTGGCCAGTGGGTTGAAATATAATTATATAAACGTATCGTTTATATTTTTTAACCCACTGGCCATTAAGATGCTTAGAAGTATCAGAATTGCACCGTGTTTGGACTCTTTTTGCAA
>JAFIDM010009631.1:366723238-366760381 GCA_023159025.1 Thereuonema tuberculata
ATAAAGAAGTTTGCGATATTGTTATGAAGATCTCAGATTTTGATTGAAATCTCGTTAGATTTACAAATCCTATTTATCCGTTTAGAAATTTTGGTACTCTGATGATGTTTTTGATTTCTTTTTTTGGACTTTCGTTCATTTTCTTTTGAACATAATCCCTACAAACTCTATCCACTAATTTAGTAGGATACTCATTTAAGTGCAGTTTTTGTTTGAATTCTTTTATTTTCCCATACAAATTTATTTTCATCCAAAGTGTTTTTTGTTGTTCTTTTTAGGCCATTCATTATTACTGCTTTTTTGATGGACTAGTTATGTGTGGAATTATATCTATTTCCTCTTCTTTTTTACATATTAAAGATCTTAAACTCTTATCTGCCAACCTTACAATCGAAATCTCGTTTGATTTACAAATCCTATTTATCCGTTTAGAAATTTTGACATTATGTGGTACCCGGATGATGTTTTTGATTTCTTTTTTTGGACTTTTTTTCATTTTCTTTTGAAAATAATCCCTACAAATTCTATCCACCAATTTAGTAGGGTACTCATTTAAGTGCAGTTTTGGTTTGAATTCTTTTATTTTCCCATACCATTTATTTTCATCCAGTGTCTTTTGTTATTCTTTTTAGGCCATTCATTATTATTGCTTTTTTGGTGTACCAGTTATGTGTGGAATTATAGTTTAACATTACAGCACTTTGGTGTGGTTTTTGATAATGTTCATACTCAATAAAATTGTTTTTGTTATATAATTTTAAATCTAAAAAAAAAAAAATAATAAAGTAAAAATAATAATCAAGTAAGTTGAAAACAGCTGCGAGCGGAAATTACTTATTATTATTAAAATCATGTTAGATTGCAATCTAGTGAAGCGATTCAGATGATGCTGTTCTGAAGAATGGAATGTTGAAACAATTCTTATGAAACGACTCTCTGTAACTTAATATCTTGCTTTTCTGTACCAATCTTCTAGATATTGTCTTTTCTAAAATTAAATAGAGATAAAATGATCTTATATTGTTTTAAGTAATTTGAAGTTTGGAATATCTTTCACTAAAATACTGTACGCTGAAATTTGGACAGTTCCCTTCCACTGTTTTAGCAGAACTTTGTTCCTTTTGAATATTTTCTATATATATTATTCTATAATGAAAAATGCAGCAACTACATTACTTAATAAGTAATTATTATTTTACTTTTCTATGCTAATAAGATAGTAGTTTTCGAGTGAAATTTCCTTCCAATTAGTCCTTGATCTAAACAGACTTTACTGGGAATGAAAAGCATTGGATTTTTCATATCACTTAAATTTCGGTTTAAAATGATTCAAATCTTCCGTCAATCCATTCATTAATAAGCATCAATGGGTGAGACCAAGCTGTTTCCTAAGTGACATCCTAGAACAGCTGTTTCACGCTGATATGGCGATCATCAGCTAAGAGCAGTCAGCAGTAAAACGAGGTCTCGATATAAAGGCCTATAGGAAATATCATCGGAATCAATGTGGGGCCTGCAAAGCTTATTGTTTATTTAAGCTTTGCAGGCTGTACATTGATTCCGACAATAATCCCTTCATTAGGTCATTGATCTTGTGCTTAATAATATTAATTTATTCCTTATTTGTGTTAGACCTCTTGTAGTCTCAGTCCGATGTCTTTCTACCGAAAAGCAACATGACGAGGGGGAAAATATTTGTCAAACATTAAGTGAAAAAGCTGTACACAAGTACTTCTCTAAGAATACTAAGAATAGCCGAGCGATGTAGGAATACTAAGTTGATTGACGTGCCCTAGTTTCAGTTTCGAATACTGGAGAGCTGGCACGAATGATTTTAGTCTACTTTCCTGGGAAAGTGAGTAGTATTTTTGTCTTCGCAATAATCTTTGACCGTTGCTTGGAACTTCGTGAAACTTAGTCTGTACATTTATGGACTAGAGAAGATCTAACTTTTACCTTTGAAATCTTTTCCAAATGAAACCTTGTAGAGAAAATTGGCGCGCGAAGACGATAAAAATTCCCAAAGTTTTAGTGGATTTCTATCAATGTCTTAAGCAAATGGATATTATTAACCCTTTAAGCTAATTCACTAATCTGATACGATTAAGTTTAATCTGAGTTACAGAACTTAAATAAGTATCCGAATTTGATTAATATATTCAGAGAACCAAAATTTGTAAAACTATTTGTATTTAATAAATATTTGTAATTGGATTCGTGTAATTTTCACGACTTTAAAGAAAACAAAGAAAAATAATAAAGAAGTTAAAGATGTTTAAGTTTTAAGGAATAACATTTTAACGAAGGTAAACTGAATTTCTTTAAAGCACTTTTTGTTCTTTCTGTTTTTTTTCTTAACTTTCTCATTCTATGTTATTTGACTTCATTCTACAGTATACATCGTAAGGCCATGCCACTAGTTGAAAGCATCCACTGCCTTTGCAATAAACAAACAAAACAAAAATCAAAACCATCTCCTTTGATAACAACAGCAAACCCTACGAAGGATGAAAGGAAGCTGCCGAATTGGATTTTCTTGGGATGATTTCTAATTCTTAGGACTCTAAAATCAATATTTTCACGATACTATGGCCTTATCTGATTTTGTATTAATTTTTCAATAGTCGTAGCTAAGCTAATCTTATATTTATAAAGTTGCAAAATAAATATATCATTTTTATCAAAAATAAAAATATATTTTCTTTCTTTCAGCATGTCTGGCTTGAAAACTCGAACACTTTCAGAGCTATGACAAAAAATGGGAAAATAACAAAGCTCTGCCAACCGATGTATTTCGTTTAATCATTCCATTTGTAAATAAAAATAAAAATAAAAAAAGCTATATAGATTTGAATTTATTTTATTACAGCTACAGTTGTTGTAAATTATAAAATTACATTTTTACATAAGAAAAACAAAAAGTCACTTTTTTTATATATAAAAATTGTTATTTTATATGTAAGTAAGCGTAATTCGGTTGAAAATCTCATTGAAAAGGATTATTAAACCAAGTTTATTGCATATGTACAGTAGCTATTGTTTGAAAAATTATATTATGAAATGAATTTATTAGGCGTATTAAATTAAATAAAAGCGGTTATTTATTGTTTTTATTAGATAAGAAATATAACATTTTAAATTTAGCTCAAGAATCATTCTTAAAAAAAATTAATAAAGCAAATATGACTTTCTATTAATTTTCTAGACTATGACTTAAAGATAATTTTTAAGATAAACGTTTTATTGACATTTTTCTAAGATAAAGCTTAGAAATTTGTTTAGAACTATTTAATTTCTAAGCAAAATAAATAATCTATGAAAAAAATTGAAAACTTGATAAAAAATTTTAAATTATCAACTATTTTTTTTTTTTGATGGAAAAAAAATGTAATTCTCAGTTCCGTTTTTCCATTGCATCTGTCAGCCTTTCTTCTGTCCACTTTATTTGCTTATTTATTATTTTTGCCTCAAATCTCTTCATCTTCTGCGTTTCTGTCTTCGTTTTTGAAGAGAAGTCTTCAAGATTCTTACAGGAATGCACCTAAGTGTCTTCGTTTAAGACCACTTATAATTCCTGAAATTCTCACTGGATGTCGCTGTGCATTGAAGCTCACTGCAAATCTTTCAGGTAGCGAGAATGGTTCGGATCCAGTGAGTGAATTTGGACACACGGGTGTAAACACCTGGCTTGTCAGGCTGTGCGCAGTCAATTCCCCATGAAATGATTCCTGCCAACTCCCAACTGCCATCTTCCCTTCGAACAACCATGGGACCACCCGAATCTCCCTAAAAATAAAAGTATAAAAAATTCAAGGAAAAGAAATCACACTAGTATTTACAAAAATTGATTTCAAAATGAAAGCGAAACTAAATTAACTTAATCCTTAACCTTAAATTGACTTATTACTTTTATTATCTACATATTTTACATATTAAACGTTAGTAATGATATTATTTTAAACATCTGATTTAATAATTTGAATAGTCAGAAGCTTAGTTACATTTCGAACAACTTAGATTAGAAATTAGAAAGAAATAGTTTTAAATTTTTAAATTTTTTTAAAATTTAATTATATTGATCCTTTAATCATTAAAAATATTCATCTCTGATCACTTAAAGAAAAGTTGAAAATTATAGTTTCAAAAGTGTAAGTTGAAACTATAGTATTTTCTTCAAATAAATATTTACATTCGAGAATTGTTATGTTGACCAAGCTTTCATCGATAAATTTACTTGAGAGCAATTGTTGTTGTTGGTTTGTTTTTTTGTTTTTTGTTTTTTTAAATAAAATGACTAAATGTCTGTTGAGATACCTACGATTTTATATAGAATTGCTTTCATTAAAATTTCAGTAATTAGAAACTTGTAATTGAAGAGTACCATTTTTTAACTTATAAACTGGCATTAAAAGACAAAGATTGCAGAATGCAACATTTTTTCATAAATTTGGATTCCAAGACTGAAGCGCAGGAGAAGACCATAGCTATAACCTTACATTATCATAAAAGATGTCTCACTTTTTATTTTTGGCAATTTTAAGGTTTCGCTCTGGCAAACTTTCTAAATTCCGTTTCCAATATAGATGTGTGATTTGAACTGTGGATAATCCCTAACGAATGGTTAAATAGAAAATAATGCTAATTGATTGTTATTATCCATAATTAAGTGATTATATTGAATTTTTAAATTAAAAGTAGACATTTTTTTTAATAATTTGCATGCTTAATTTAATGACAAATTAAGATTATTTCTATTCTACATGTCATTATACTTATCTTCGAATTCTTCTGTGATTCGAATAATTGACGGTGTACTGAATTGCATTTAATATCCATTTGGAATATCTGTTGCTATAATAAGGCTTATTCAGTCATAAGTAACCTGTGAATTTAATGGAAAACAGTAATACAAAAGACTCTTCCTGCTTAAAATTAGTCTTTTTAGTGTATCTTTCGCTCTTAAGCTTTGTATTTAAAAGTTTATCTCATGATTCCGAGAGACTAAAAAAGAAAAAATAATAATGAGTGAATATCTAAGACTTTAGGTACACCTGCATTTCACAATAAATCGTTCGCAAAATCCGCGAATGGCAAAATATAGAAAGTTAAGTCAAAACATTGAATTTTCTTCAATTCGTAGATTATATAAATAAAAAGCTAAAGCAATCCCAAAATCAGGCCGTGCAGGCCCACGGGAGCGCGGGAGATAAGGCTCCCAGCGTTTCGTGACCAACGGGATTGATGTCGGGAGGTCAGCCCGACGCCCGATCGCCTTTAACTCCCGGGAAAGAAACCCGGTACCCATTCTACAGAGGGCTGGGTAGACCCTAGGACTCGTTTGGAGGAGAATGGAGCGTGGAAAAATTCTCGCCCTCCGCCGAGGCCGGGAAGCGAACCCGCCACCTCCAATCCGCAGCTAAGCATTCGCCTATTTTTTTCAATTGTAAATTAAATATTTAAATATATATGTAAGTGTATCTCTGTTCAATGAAAGTTACTTACTTCACAAGAATCGATTCCTCCTCTTGGTGAAGCAGCGCAAATGATGTTTTGTGAAATAGCCCAATCCAAAAGCGACTTACGGAACATTACTTCACAATCTTTATTCGTCATAATCGGAATTGCAGCCTCGTGCAACTTTTTAGGATAAGGGCCATCTGAATAGATAAAAATAATATAATCAACTATTTTATTCTTAATTATAATTTCATACAAAACAAAAACATTATAAATAATTTTATATGTTAGATACAAACATTTGGTGTCAATTTTAAGGAAATATATTTACCTAGACAAAATAGATTCGTTGAGTTAGGTTACATATTTAGTAAAATGAGTAGAGCAATGAATACTTCCATCTGAAGCAAAACTTACATCAAATAGGACTCGCGCAAGGGCAGTGAATCTATACGTGAAATCGAAAAACAAAAAAGTTGTGTTCACATCACAATGCAATGATCCTGTCTAAGTCAGTTCTTTTGTTTTTTTTTTCCTCCTTAAAATTAGCATCGTTTTTTCAAGAGATGTTGTGTAGGTGAATAACTTTCCTAAATAACATCTGGATTTGTTTGCCTGATTGTTATTACCAGTTTTTTTCCTTCTGCCAACGTTGGATAAAAATTGAAATTGTATCTTTTCTTCGAATTTTATTTAACAATGGAAGGAATACAAGTTGTGAGAATAAAAGTCGTACTTTAATCCTCTTTGAATAATTAAACTTGCCTGTTAACAATCTTAAGTAATTGCGATTTTAGTTTCATCCATTTTTAATCCTTGTATGAAAAATCCATCCGTAGTAATGAATTGCAAGCATTGAAAGTAATACACCAATTCACAAAGACTGTGATACAATCCACTCTAGTCATCTCTGCTATCTTGGATCATTGTTAAATTATACTCAAGTAAACAAAAATTATTATAAATAGTACAAGAGCCTTTCACAATGGTCATATCCTCGATATGTTCTATCTATAAAATTCGGCGATCTGCTTAGTATAAACATATCCTTACTTAAATATAAGAGAATAAATAGCCTACGATTAGAATAAATTAACCCAAAGCTACTGGAAATATAATTTGAGGCGTTAAAAAAAAACAAAGTACACTACAACCTGGTTTATCCGGCCCTCGTTGATCCGGATCTCCGGATAATCCGGATCAGATTTGTAGACATTTTTTTTTTATTTAATGTTCACATAGATAATAATTTTTAACTATGATAGCAAGAACATAACTATAAGTACATTCGCTTTTTATTTTGATTAAATCTACAATTCCTGCCTAGATTATACAATAAATTATGGTAATAAAATGCTTTTTGTCGAGTTTAAGAAAGCTTTACTACAGTAATTTTGTTACAAAACTAGTTTTTTATCGTAGTAAACGGTAAGTCTGCTTATTTAAGGATTTGTTTTGCTTATTACCCATATTACCCTGATTATCCGGATTTTCGATTTTCCGGATTGCCTTTGGTCCCAGTTAGTCCGGATGAACGAGGTTGTAGTGTACTTGTTTGATTATGAAAAAAAAAAATTCTAATAATAAGTCTTATTTTGGAGAGAAATACGCCAACCGGACAATAAATTTGCTTTCGCCCATTGAGCCAACATCAACGAGAATTCTGTACAATTGTTTCATCCTTATTGTGGAATCATCAGCAGAATCTACTCGTTGACGTTTGGCTCGCTGCGCGAAAGCTTACCCAAAAGCATTCATGGTCCCGGCAGTGGCCCGCCGGGATAAACAGCAATAAAATAAAAAATGATCCTGAAAGATCCAAAATATTAACCCCTTGTCCTCTCACTGAAAGGCACCAAGGAAGTCTTATTTTGTTTTGTTTATTTGTATCTTATTGTTCTTGAAAAATAAGAATGCAAGAGTTGGATATGTTAGTGGAATTTATTACATATTTATATCAAATAGGGAAAACAATGTAAAAGCCTCTATTGCGATATGTTGGATTAAATTCGAAACATTTGATAAAAATAGAAACTTTTTATCAAATGTTTAAATAATCCAGACTAAGGAAAATTAGTTGCTCTCCAGATTAACGAAAACTACTTACAAGCGAATAACTGTCCCCATCCGGTAACAGTTCCTCTCCTGTTCGTATGATCGGCTTCATCTTCTGGTAAACATACAGGAATTACATTTGGTTGGAAAGCAACTGACCAGTTGAATTTGAGCAATGCAATATCGTTACTAAACGTCCTGTCATCGTAATGTGGATGGACAATAATTTCCGATACAGGAACATCAACATGGGGCAATGGCTCATCATCAGTGCTTAGATCGAAATCCCCCAAACGAACCATCATATCGATACCGGACTTCCTATTGTAAGAAGAGTAGATTTGAAACAAACCCAAAATAATAAAACATAGGATGTAATTTTTATCAAATGCAAAAGAAAAAGGAAATCAAAATTCTAACTATCGAATGTTCAAAATTGTAGAAATTGAAATTATAGAAATCATCTTTAAATTTCAGCAAAAGTTCATCTGTGTTGAAAGAAGCTACGATTATTTTAACATCAACCCGATCACAACTGTTTTTGAAATACAGTGAAGAAAGGCCTTTTGCAACTGCCTCCGTTCCCAAGGTTTAAAATCATTGACAGTAACTAAAATCTCTATTACACTAAGGATCATTATTGGTTATGTTTTCTTTTCTTTAATAAAATGTAGCTGATCGTATTTTGTTTTGTTGTTCCCTTAATGACTTATTTTACTATTTATTATTATTTTGCTATTTAAACAATGGCTATCTTTTATTAAAAGGCCACAATAGCAAGATGTAACAAAAGTTTTTCTTTTATATAAAAAGTGGGAAATTTAGTCGCAATTAAATATTGTTTAATTCTCCTGACTGCGATCCATAATAACCTTGCTTTCAATCGAAGCAGTGGCCAAAATAGCATTCAATGATTCAATCTGTTTAATAATCTTTTTAATCTTAATAAAGTTGAAACTGTTTTCAATTGATATGGGATATATAGTCCTTTTATTTAGGCAGAGATTTGCTGCAGTAATAAAAACTCTCATGAATCCTTTACAATGTTTGATAAAATTAAGGTTAATGCGAAACAGTTTTGCAAGTGCAAAGAGACGTCTTCGAAATCCGATCGTCACACTTTTAATGCTTTCTATTATCATTTGAAATGCTCTTAACTGTTAGTTACTAAACGATCGTGATTGTCCATGGAATCTTAGTCAGTTAACATCTTGGGATTCTTAAGTCAATTTCATAGAGAAAAATGTCATTATAAAATCGATTGGTTCATTACTAAGTTCTAATTATATTGAAAATCGGAAACTGAAATTCAGTAAAAAATTAAGGCTAATAATACCTGAGCATTTTTTAGTCTAAGATGAAAACAAAAAAATTCGGTACGAAAGGAGAAAAAAAGTGGTATCTTAATTATTTTGAAATGTCTAAGTCTTGATGTATTATTTTCAACACTTTAAAGAAATAAATGTGAACGCCTATTTATTTATTGGGTAGAATTATTTCTCCCATAAGGAACCTTAGTAGTTAAAATTGACAATTTGTAATCTAAACTAAAAAAGCACACTCTCTCAGCTAGTGTCGCTCGTGAAAGACTCAATGAATATCCTTTGTGGAAGCTGCTTATTTTGGAAAAGCCTCGTAAACTAATTTTATTTAGCGTGAGTAATCGAATTCATCAAATTATCTTTAAATTATGAATGACTTTACTGAAATGAAAACTCGGGTATAAAAATAATGTTTTACGTATGTTTTTCTCCTATGTAAACATTACTGCTTTCCGGAGATGTCTACACTACTATTCTTAAAATACATTAACTACCGTATGTTTTATTATTTAAAAAAAATGTAAATTGTGGGGTATTTAATAAAATTTCATTTATAATAAAAAAAATATTATTTCATCTTTGGCTTATTTACAATAATTGCTACGTTTAAAAGATTCAGTTACTGTACCACCATAGACTTTACTATTCGAAGTTTTGAGGGTAAGACATCTTTTAGGCGGTCGATTCTGGTATTTTACAGAGAAGCAATCGTCATCTAATTTATTAATTTTCTTTTCTTAACTCCTCTTTTTTGGTAGTTTGTAGTTTAATGTAAACAAAGTAAACACTTTATTGCTTAGATAAAAAATTTCCGCAGTTTGGTCTTTTTATTGTTTAGAGCATGCAAATATAAACATTTGTAAAGGAATTTGATTTGTAATAAAGCTACTGACTTATTATTACATCAGTTAATCCAGGCCAGAGCAGAGGGGGAGGTCAGGTGGGCCAGTTGGTTTGGGCCTACGACTTTTAGGGGACCTACTTCCCCTTTGCAAAGGAGGGGACTATATCCAGCTCAGCACGGCCCTGAGTTAGTCGTATCTGTATTGAAGATAAATAATTAAATAATTCCTATTTCAAATGATTTAAAAAATACATTTGACATGAGAAAATATGTGCATTCGAATGTTATATTTTCAAATGTGATTTTTTTCCCATGAAACATAAATAACTTTTGCTCTTGCAAAAGCCGAAATTTTTAATTATAGATTTAGATCCGCCACCGCTGATTAAACAACTATTGTTGAGTCTTAAAATAGATGTATTCGAAAGTTAAGACTCAAAAATTGTTGTTTAATCAGCAATGGTGGATCTAAATCCATAATTAAAATTTTGGCTTTTGCAGAGGAAAAGTCATTATGTTCATGTTAGTAGTGGTAGTTTTTGGTTCTAATATCCTCACTTATGAGATCAACGTGTTCAAATAAACATGGATCTAAGATTGAATAATATCCCTCTACCAATTCTGATTCATTTCCTTCAGTTTCTGAAGTATCATGAGTGTGGAGTTTAACACGTATCGTTCCTAGCGTTCATTGAGAACACTGGAATCTTATTTATAAATCAGATTTTATTTCAAAATCAAAAGAAAATTTGCAATGATAGGTGAACGAAGAACCAAATTTTCAACTCTTTAGGATAAGGAATTTTTAGCTGTCAGATGTTTTAGGAGCTACATATTTTTGGCTTCTAGTTCCTGAACTACATGTCTAAACTATACTAAAATCAACATGCAAAATTATAATAATTTTAAATCATTTTAAATAATTCTGAGAAAATAAAAAATGCTGATAAAAAATAAGGAAACAAAAAAAATTTTAAGATCTTTTTAAAAATCATTTTCATTTTTATGTAGAAAAGAGAGAATATAGAAAAAGTTCATTCGTTAAAATTAGAAATATGAGTTAATTTAAGGGACTCAAGAAAAATGTTTATCGTAAAAAAGAATATTTTAAGTAAAGAGTTATTAAACAAATAATAAACCTCAAGCCTTGGATAAGAGTAACGTTTAAGTTAAAAGTGATAAGAAAATTTCAGGATTAAGGAATTTCCTTCAGATAACATTTTAGGAATATTATAAAGACAATTATAAAACGTCCTTCTTATTAGAGATCCCTGCATTTCATTCAGTCCTATCAGTTACAAACTATGGTTACTTTAGATTAAATATTTCTCATAATTCGAGGACATTAAAAGCAGCTTCAATTACATTTTAGAACAAAAGTAAGGATACTGTGTTTGGTGTACATCTATTCTGAACCGGAGTCAATCCGAGTGCAGAATTGCAATGTCCACCGATTACCTACTGGTAGACGCAGTGCGCAGCTGTGACAGCCCACCAGTCGCTAATGAGTGTAGCTCCACATCGATGAGTATACTCTGTTTTCTTCCAGTGTCGAATGGAGGCCTGTAAGAGATTGACTAATTTTGATAACACAATCTTATTTGGTTTATTGGCACAGATAGAAAATTGTTAAGTTTATGAATCCACACCTGCCAGGGCCATTTGCCAAACGAGGACTCGGTCCCTCCTACAATCCGTCCTTGTGGAACTGCATGGATGAATCTTTTACCGCAGACTGCAATAAAGTAAATAAATAAATAAACACTAAAAAATACAATTCAGTCAAAATTACTTATAGAAAAATAAACTTTCAACTAGTCACTTTTTTTTTACATAAATCCTTTAAAGTCCTATAAGACCTTGTTAAAGAAAACTGCTATGATTTCTTTTTAATTATAAAAAATAGCAGATCTAAATAGAATAGATTTTTATAAAATGTTCTTGAATTTAAGAAACGTTTCTCATTCTAGATTTCTTTGATTCTTCGTCATTGCCAGAGGAAAGTAGTTCAGGAACACGAATATTGAAAAAAAGTTACCACATCAATAATAATAAATGCCTGTCGCATTTATCAATAATAAATGCCTGTCGCAAGGATTAACTTGACTTCCTGGGGGACATATTAATCGAGAATCTGTAAACTGACTACTTAGTTACAATCAAATTATCTTAATAGCTAAGTGTTAAGGCTTTTGACTGAGGTCTTGAGAACCAGGTTTAATCCATAGCGGAATCGGGAATTTTTCCTAGATTAATTCTACTCTAGACGGATCCAAGGGTCCACCCAGCCCTCTAAAGATTAGGTATCTGGATTCTTTCCGAATACCGAGTAAAGGCGGGCTAACCCTCCGATCTCATCTCAGTCAAAAAAACGTTCGGAGCCTTACCCATCACCACCCTATGGGTCCTACAGGACATCGTGGAATATATCACAAAACGAATCATCTAAAGAACTCTTTTTTATAATAAATCAAAATAAGTTTTAACGCGCAGACATAATACAGAAATGGATGGCTTCAGTTTCTTTAAAAGTTAGTTACTGTTTAATTTAATACCTCAATTACATTATCACATAATGGGTAACTGTAACCAAAAAAAAAAGACTTAGAAAGAAATATCTCGATAAAGTTGGCAAAAATGTAAGGCTTTGCATTGTCCGCCTCGTTCAGTTAATCTCTGGCAAGGTGATAAAACAAATTACGTTTTTTAATATATCCTTAGCAAAATTCAGGATACTTCAGACAAGAGACACAATTGCAAAATATGCATTTAAATAACAATCAGTCTTTTTTTTTTTCATTTTTGGGATCTTACAATGTTTGTTTACAAAATGTAAAGTCTGCCAATGATACATGCGATGCTCAAGAAAACATTTCATAGCAATATAGAGAAACATCTATAATGAAACTTCTATAACTATCGTCCTGAACTAGTTTTACACTAAGTTTCATCAATGACTGCAAAGCTAAAGAGGCTTCTGTTTGTCGTAACAGGAATTTTAATTTCAAATCTATTACTCTCTGGCCAGACAAACCGATAGCAGGTGAAGCCACAGCTTAGATAAAACGTGCTTCACTCGACCTCGAAATACTGGTGGTCTGGAGATCCACAAAACTGAAATTCAAAATTAATGTTTATACTTTGTGTAAATGCTAAAAATTATCTAGATATTCACTAACTCTTTCTTACGGTGCATCTGATCACGGGGCTGAATTTGTCAATGACATTGCTTTGAAGGTGTTCGGAAATTTCCTATCATTCCTGCAAAACTTTAATTGACAAAGACTTGGAAAGATTTCTCTATATAAATAAAGTCAATAAAGGATTTTGCTATAATTTTAGTAATTTTACGGAAAAACAAAACAAAAACACAAACCTCATATCAAATTTTCGTAGTATTAGGTTCATTTACATTATTTAATTGAGTAAACAAATTAAATAGTGCATGTACTAAACTAGTTTAGATTTAGGTATATAAGTTTACATAAATTAATATATTGTTTCCATTTATATACTTTACCTTCTTGGAAATTAGTTGAAATTGTAACTTCAGTGTTTTCTGTAGGAAAAGTCTCTTCAGTAGACATGAATAAGCTTTCGGTAAATGACGTATTAGGAACCTCTTCGGTTGCAACCGTCGCCGATGGAAAATTGGTTATATTTGTGTCTGATAATTCCTCGTCTTCTGTAGATTTTGTAGTCAAAATATTCAGGAATGTGGTAACGTAAATGGATTCGGTTGTGTCTGGTTGTGTTTTTGAGTTGGTTGTGTCTGGTTGTGTTTCTGAGTTGGTTGTGTCAGTTGTTTCTTCATTCTTTTGACTCGAAGAAGATGTTAATATAGTACTATATCTTTCATTCTGTGTTTTTGAAAAGCTTTCATTATCGAAAGACTCAGACTGAGTAACATTGGGGAGAATAGCCTCTGTTGATGAGGTAATGTTAGTTTCATTGTTATTAGTGTTTACTTCTGTCGACGAAGTAGTGGATAGAGTGTTGGCTGTGGAAGTACTGTTTCTTGAAGAACTCGAGGTCAGATATGAGACATCTGTCACAAGAATATGATCATGACTCTGTTCAAAGTGATCCAAAGGTGTAGCGTAGGCGATATCCGATGTCGATTTCTGCTGAGTATAGTCTATTTCTAGAAAGAGAGTTGTTTGTTCTGATTGAGGTTTTTCTAAACTCACCCACGGAGGATAATCAGTCACAGTAGTCCATTCTTCTGTATTCATTTTCGTGCTAGACATAGCGGCCTGTGTTGTAGTTTTCGATGTTTCCTTAGTTTTTTCAGAGCTTTCAGTAGAATGTACAAAATGGCTTACAGTTGAAAACTTCGATTCTGTTTGATTTTTCCAATCTTTTGTATCATTCTTTTTGTAAGCTTTGGTTGTAATGCTTTCAGTGAACAACGGCGTATGTGTTGTTGTAGTTTTTTTATTAACTTTCTCTGGAGAAATCGTAAATTTAGAAGATGCCAATGGGATCTGCGTGATATTTTTTCCATTCCAAATTTGTTCTGTAGTACTTTCTGTAGTAATTCCGCTATTAGTCGAATTTCTGCTTGCATTTGTAGAGCCGTTGATTGGATGAGGAGATGTGTTGTATTTCGTCCTATTCGAAGAGGTTTTTGTGGTAAACAAAACAGGCTTAGTTCTGATTGTTGTTCTAGCAGTGGTTATCTGGGTAGTGAAGGTTAGATTTTCTGATGAAAAGTTATTACTAAAAGACACAGTGTTTTGACTGGACGTAAAAATCTCTGCATTGCTTTGATTCAAGATGTCTCTTATTGTAGTGGCCTCTGGAGTTGAATTTGTACTTTTCTCAGATGTAGCCTCTGTTGTTGATTTCTCTGTACTTATGTTAACTCTCTCAGCGAGTCTGTGGTGTGTTGAATTGCTTTTAACTGTTTCTATCGGCTTTCTCTTCAAAATTCCGCTTTTGCTATTTGTTAGATTTGCTTCTGCGAGCGCAACATGCAGTTGTGTACTGATAACTTTCGTTGTTGATGTTACATTGTTTTGTTCACTACTGGCCTCGAGTAAAGTTGAACTCAGATTTGCTAGAAGCGAATGAGGCAGATACTGTGGACGTAACTTGCTTGCGCTACTGAGTTGATTGCCGTTATTCTCACGCCCTTCTGCATCATGAGGCAGTGAAGGCAGCGAGCAGCAAGTCTTTACATACAAGCGGTCGACGCAAAGAGCCACATGCGTGCCATTGGCTTTTGCGCAATCTATGGCAAACATACATTCGAGCTTTTCATTCTTCCTTCCTTTACAAGATTTAGCATCTCGAGTTTCTGAAAAATAAAAAGATTAAAAAAAAATAAGAATTTCAGTAATAAGTCTGATAGGGTTAATTTTTTTCAATAAGGAAAAACATAATCATCAAAAAGAAAATTACAAACTACAGTCAAAATTTCAATTAAAACTAATTTTCACGAACTGCTTCTTTTAAAGGAATAATTTTTTTTTAAATTCATTTTCACACTTCTACAATAAATTTTATGCTCCTTGTTCCCGGGTATGGCTGGCGGCCGTTGGTTGGCGGCTTTATCTGAAAACACCTGAGTAAAGCCTGGTAGGCGGGACTTTTTCCCGGGAGGTGGGAATTTGCTACTTAAGGTGGTCCCAGACGGTCAATATTTTGACCAAAACGGTTTCGTCAATCGATTGAGTCAAGCATGATTGGCCGTTTAGGAACCCGTTGACGCGCATGCCAATCATTGAGAAAGATTGATAGAAAGTTTGATTTACGTCAATCATTGAAGAGGGCTCTTGACCATCTAGGAGGGTTTTGATTAAACTTTTCCTCAGGCATTGCTCTCAGCACAAAAAATGGAGTGCACACCCCCGCTTTCCACAACGAAACTCATTCCGAACGTGAGTTTACTTCAATATTAATAGATTTATACCGGGACTGCCCTGAATTATGGAAAGTAAAAAGCCAAGATTATTTTAATAGAAATGTAAGAAGTGCGGCAGTACAAAATTTTTTTCTCAATATCTGAGAATTTAGTTTTTTAGTTTTAATAGAAACTCCATCTATACTTAGGCTAAGAACGCACTATCCACGAAGTCGTAAAATCTTCCCCTCTTCTTTTCCCCTCTTCTCTCCCTTAAGCAATGTAATAATTGTTCCTATTGTGATGACCACTTCTTGAAGAGGAAAAAAAATAGATTTCAACTGTATATGTGCGTTGGTGAAAGGCCCTGGGCGAATTGAGGGTTGTTTAATAAACCTTTCCCTGCGGAGGGGAGACTTCGTTTACGACTTCGTGGATAAATATACGCATAGTGCGTTCGTAGCCTTACTGAATTTGTATTTTTCATATTACTCATTATATATTTTATTTCTGCAATATCAGGTTTTTCTATTCCCATTGTACAAGTGATATTTACCGTATTATTTAGATTTTTAAGTAAATTTATCCCACAACTATTATCAGGCATCAATTCTATCTTATTATAATAGGAACAGGATTTATTTGCCAATTTCATTTCTTTATTATGTAGTTCAATTGTATCTAGTAATTTATTTATTTCGTTATTATCTTAATTTTTTTTTTTTAATCTAAGTATGTTATTTATTTTAACCCAAAAATTTGTAGGTGATTGTAGAATTTTTCTTAGAGTTTCAAAATAATATTATTTTTGTAATTACTAATTTTTTGTTTTAACATATTTCTATATTTTTTATATTTCAATTTGTAATTTGTATGGGTTAAATTATTTTTAATTTGTTTAAATAGTTTATCTTTAATATTTATCTCATTTATTAACTCTTCAGTAATCCATAGTTGTTGCTTTCTTTTTTTTTTTTCATTCTAATCTTATATTTAATTTCTTTATTTTATTTGCTGTTATAAACAATAGTTAATATTTTATCATTAAATTCTTTAGAATCTTGACAGTTATATATATCCTCATTATTGCATAACTCCAACAAATTACTTTCCATTACTGAAACTCCACCAGTGGCGGCTATTCAGGGGAAGTAGGTGAAGTGGCACTTCACCAATTATTTATAATACATTATTTATAATATTTATTTATAATATAACAATTATTATAAGGAAAAATTTATTTTCCTTATCACCTATGTTGGTTTTAATAGAAACGTATTTTTGTATTTTGTAAGTCCCGCAGCAACGGCGAGATACCGGGCCAAGTTTTCTGGCACCGAGCCAAGTGAAGTTTTCTCAACCTCAGCTTTCTCTACCTCAGGGGCGGAGTTTAGTTGTATAAACGAAGCGATGGTTGCTATGACAACCATGACGTCACCCGCTGTATAGCATCAATATAAGTGAAGTTATAACAGAGAAATACGCTGTCTTCTTCCAATGTGAAATTCTTTCGGATCGCTCCTGTTTCGCAGTGCTGTTTTAAATATGAGTCCTGTTTAAGATATAGTGTGTGTTTTATTAGAAACATCATTTTAACGTTGGAAAGACGAAGATAAGAAGAAAAATATTATATATTATAATATATATAATTTATAATATATATATTACGATA
Organism: Thereuonema tuberculata; assembly: GCA_023159025.1. NCBI lineage: Eukaryota > Metazoa > Arthropoda > Chilopoda > Scutigeromorpha > Scutigeridae > Thereuonema > Thereuonema tuberculata. Next base: position 366,740,437 of record JAFIDM010009631.1, read on the forward strand.
TATTATAATATAATTAGATAAGAAGAAAGTTATCATAATAATATACATTATATGTTGTGATATATTATAATATAATTATTTTCCTACTAGCTCTTCACCTAACTTCACAGCCACGAGCCGCCACTGAACTCCACTACGCATGAATTTTGTTCAAAAGAATGAAGCGTAAGTCAATCGATTGCCTCGCTCTTTTGATCAAACGATTGACCGTCTAGGGCCAGATTGAAGGGTTATTTGAAGCGTGCGCCAAGGATTGACGAAACCGTTTTGGTCAACATATTGACCGTCTGAGGCCACCTTTAGCTGCCATGGAATGCCACCAGGGACCATGTATAGGGCATATATCTATACCCAAGCTGCTATGATCCCATAATTCGTACATGCTTTCTTGGATACCGGCACTGCGTGTTAAATGGATTATAAATGGATTACACATACGAAACCTGTAATAAAAGTTGTTTAAATGAAAAGGAAAGAGAACCCCCACTGAAGGAAAGAGGTTGTGTTTTACAGAAGGCAAAGAAATGGAACAAAAGAGAAAGAAATAGAAAACCTCGATACCAAGCAAAATTTAGAGAAAATACATAAGTAAATAAATAAATTAAATAAAAAAATAAGAAAGTAATTATAACAAACTGAGTATACATTTATCACATTTTTTATATCATTTACATCATTTATGGTGGAATTTTTTTTCTTTATTAGAGTTTTAAACAAAAAAAAAGTATTTCCATTTCGAAATAATAAAATAAAATAAAATTAAATTAAAATTACTGATTTTTTTTATTATCTTTAAAATATTCACCCTTAACCAACTATGCTGAGTGGTTGAACTGAGAATATGAAACTTAAAATAATTATAGTAAATACAAAAAAATTAAACACCCTTTAAAAATGCGAATAAAAAAAAATATAATTTGATTGACCACGATTTTTTTTTCCTTCAGAATTCGTAATTGAAGGTGAACTGCTGAGTAATTGCGGAGATTTTTAAAAATTCATCTGAAGACAGATAATAATTTCAAAACAATGGTCCTTGTCTAGAATTTTCTTTTTTAAATTTATTCAAGTATTTGTGGTGTTTTATAAGGAGTCAATTTCATTATGTTTTCGTTTCTGTTTTCTGACAGAAAAGATCTCAGCTTCAGATAGACTATCGTTTTTTCTTGATATTTAGATTTAATAATTTCAATAATTAATTCTCTTTTTGTTGGCAACTTTTACCTATGTTTTATTTTGAAATTAAACTTAGAATAGCATTTGAATATCTATTTCTCTAAAAAAAAATTAGACAGCTCTCAATATATCTTTGCTAATTTAACGAAAATGAAGTTATCCAACACTAATCAACAAAATCAAGGATTTTTAATTAAGCATTATTTTTTTTTAATTACTTAAAATTAAAAATTTCATTATCGCAAATTTACATTAAAATAAAGTACCATACAAATTTCCATGTGATTTCAACTGTTTAGCAATATTCTCGAAAGTTGCTTGGTTTCAAGCAACAGATTTGGAGATTACTGAAGGTAGGAAAGGTACAGTACTGTTTGGAAACTTTTTTTAATGACAACCTATCTACTCATAATGTATCGTAAATTATTATTATTTTTTTTTGTAATAGAATATACTTAAGATTGACAAAAATAAATAACTATTCCTTAAAAATAAATATACAATAATAAATTTCTTAAATAGAAAAAAAAAGTTTGTGATTATTAGGTGAATTAATTCTTAATATTGGCCCATTCTTTGGTTCAATATTTCTTATCAATTGAAAATACAATGTCTTTATTTTTGTTTATTAGTTTTCTAAGTGTACTTAAAACCCTTAAAATATTTTCTTAAGTGTCAATTGAGTTTTACTGACACACAGAAGATTAAATATATGATTCCAATAGACACCTACAAACATACTGTCACATAAAAAAATAAAAAAAAAATCAGTTATCATTAACTGATCATCTCATTAGGTTAAAGCATCTTGCCCGTATTTTAATTTGAAAGGTTCCTGAGATCACCAGCAGAATGAAATGAAGTTGAGGATCGGAAGGTCAATCTAATGCTCGCCCGCTTCAAACCCTCTCCTCCCCCTAAGTAAGAAACCGATGAAGACTGGGTGAACCTTAACCTGAACCTGAAAGTGAAATAATTAGGGAGACGTTCTCGACCTTCATTGGGAATTGAACCTGACTCCTCCATTCTGTAGACAAGCCACGACTACTTGAGCCAACAGACCCCTGAGGTCATCTTACTAAAGTATGTGAATCCAAAATTTCCAAGGATGTTAGTCGAGAGAAAATTTACGTTTTTTTTCTTTCTGTGGAGGGAGTGGGATTAAAATTTGTGCCTTTAATTATAAAGGAGTTGGTTTGTAATGGACCTTTTAAATGTGAATTATTAATGTAATTGGTATAGTCATTTTTTATATATATATAATATTGTAAGTTCTGGCTAGGGTGAGTGAGCGTTTTAGAATTTTGACCTTATGACACTGGGGTCATGGCGACCTTGGTGAAACAAGAAAAAAAGGAAACTTTGTACGGCATGGGGTCTTCTTAGAAAAAAAAAAGGGGTGAGGACAAATGACCTGTAATTATTTTTTTTTTGACCTTATAACAATGGACGTACTTGGTGAAACAAAGAAAGAAAGAAAAAAAGAACAAAAAACTTTTTATCGGCAGGGAGTTTTCTTGGAAAAAGAAAAGTATAGGCAAATAACCTGCGCCTATTAGCGTTGCAACAGGTGATCCGACCCAGATGGTCCGGGGTCAGGGTCCTGAAGGGGTCAGCTGAAGATATATAAGTGGACTTAGTGCTGAGGAACGGGGTCTTTTTGCTGTGCACCGCCCGACTGACGAGATCGTTGGCTCTTGACGAAAGAGTAGCGTAGTCAGCTTTCCCCGAGTACCGATGTGTCCGGAGACCGCCGGACTGAGGAACAAATTACTACGGCCGTGAGTAAATTCGCCGGACTAAAGGTTGGACAGTACCGTTCGAATGCCTAGGAGGATGGACGAACTGTCACCTTTTACTGGAAGCTGCGATGTGTGGAACCCCGCCACCTAGACTGAAAGCATACGCGAGTGTTAAGTGAAAATTTATTCTTTTTATGAGATCTCATGTTTCTTCTAGAAAAAGCCAGGTCTATTTGTCGCTCACGGTCAGAATATAGTAATGATTGTTTTATTTAGGTTAATCTTCTGTGTTTAGGCTTACATTATTTGAAAGCAAGAAGGAAAGGTTAACTGGTGATATTTTAAATTTTGTTTATGATGTGTGGGAGCATTTGGGTAGTTGTATGGGGAATATTGAGGGAAAGTTAAATTGCGTCATCTTGAATTTTGTTTTTTGGGAGTATTTGTGTAATTTTTGAGGGGAATTGATTATGTTGATGTATAGGGTTTTCGGCAATAGCTAATTGTCGATTGCCCTTGTCTCAGGAGAGAAAAGAGGGCATATTTTTTTTTATACTTTATGGATTGTGGATGAATCCTGTTGCCTTATGTTTATTTTGTTTCTGTTAAGAAAATAAAGTTGTTTATATTTTTTTTTATGTTAACTGGCCTTGGTAGTTTGATTTTTATTTACACGTAGTGGAGAGATAGATTTGTGGATCCCGCTCTATTATTTTAAGTGCACCCCGTATTTTAAAATATTTGAGAAATTTCCCTAGGCAAGAGGACAGGCCAGAAATGCAGAATTCGATCGGGAAAGTTATATATTTTTTCTTTTCTCTCTATGAGGCTAGTGGAATTCTTATTCAGATAATTTTAGTTTTTTTTTTTTTTTTGTTAATTAATTAATTACATTTTTCTTTTATTGTATAAGAACTTCGCTACATAAAAATGGTGGAAGCAGCCGGGTAGAAATTTTTTTTTATGAATTAATGGTGACTAAGTTTATTAATTTAATGTAGACTTTCTGAAGTAAATTTATGAGTGTGAATATTTAGTTTAAAAATTTATGAGTTCTGAATCCAAGGTATTATATGTACTGGTTTCCTCTTTAACAAAGGGCGGGTGAAGTTTGGTTTTGTTCCAATTATTACCAGTGGGTAAATAATGTATATTTGAGTGTTTCTTATTTTATAATCATCGTACAGAATACGATATGAGAGTGTGTATGAATAATTTTTGGTGAAACTATTTTTTTTGTGGATTCAGACTCGAGTGTTATTGATAGTCTGTGTGACCCTAGAGCAAGTTAGTTTTTCTCTCTATGAGGCTAGTGGAGTTCTTATTCAGATAATTTTAGTTTTTTTTTTTTTGTTAATTAATTAATTACATTTTTCTTTTGTTGTATAAGAACTTCGCTACAGGTTCAAACTCTTAGAGTCGTTTCATGATTTAGTCCTCGAAGTGATTGACGAAAATCACTTGTTAACTCTGCTATCTTTAAAGGGTTTTGTTGCTTACAAATAATACAATCATTGCATTTGCATCCTATAGAGTCTGCAATTATTACTTACAATACGGTTTATTACTTACTTACTTGTTAGTATGGTTTTACTTTATTACTTACACGGCTTTCTGTCTACGTATTTAAATCTCATTCGCAGACATCGAATTATCCTCTTGTCAATCTTTAAGAAAAAGGTCCTCTGAACAATTCACGATCTGCTTTATCTTAAAAAAGTTAAAAGATCTACTAACAAGATAGTTAGATTTACGGGTAAACCAAAGATTTTTTTTTTGATACTATTATTTTCTATTACGAATTTCCTAAGCCGATTTTTAGCTTCGAAAATTAATTTTAACCATTCCAAACAATGTAGTATTGTTCTTTGTAAATGTGTCGTAAAAGCTAATTTTAATAATTATATATTCGTGTTTCCTTAAGAAATCATTAATTGTTAATAAATTCTTCCAAAAGAATAAAGGTCTTTAATTTGGAAAGAATATAAAAGTACTTTTCTTTATAAAGTCGAATATAAAGAAGAAAACAATAATGCAGTGATTTCCTTTAAATTACAGCTCGTGTCTGCTTTCTCTCTTTTCGGCTACTAATTGTTTTAAATGGACTCTAAGCCAATGTTCAACTTTCCCTTGGCGAGTGGGAAAATCCAGTTTAAATGGGCATTAATATTTGATGATGTCTCTGTTTCTCCCTAAACTGTGTCAGAGCAACTCGCACCAAACTCCTCGTGCTGTTCTCTTCCGTGTGGATAATTTCAAGGTCAGGTAGGTGGTAGAACAACCGTATGCAATGGCGGTCGCCTAGCGGAGTTCATTAACCCTTGCTAAGAGAAACCCAGCATCCGCAGAAGCACTCGGTGCTGTCTCTTAAATAGGCAAACGAGGAGGACATATTAAGAAAGGACTAATAAGCAGCTTACGACCATAAATAGGAAGAACACGAAAAAGCTTTTAATTCATTGTTGTTTATTAATTTGATTTATTAATTCAAATGAAACTAATAATAATAACACCAATTTGAACTGAATAAAGAAAGGTTAAGTTCATCTGTTATTAATTTCAATTGTTTTGTTTTCGCTTTGTTTTTGTTTTTATCTTCTCTAGATCACTGGTCACAACTGAAGAACTTGACTAATTCAACTTGTTTTATTAATGCTGTTGATTTACTTATGCGTATTTGTTAATTTTAATGCATCACTAAAATGCCTTTAAGCTTTAAGCTATTTAAAGAGAATAGCTTTTACTAATTATACAGTTCAATTAAGAAAGAACCTTACATATCCATTACTTGTTTTTTTAATAAATAAAATATAGATTTTTAAACAATTATAAAAGTAATTGGTAAAGATTCAAAATATCGATATATTATTTATTTACATTATTTAAAATATAGATTAATATAACATATTTTAAATAAATTTAAGCAAAAAAATTTCAATATTTTTAGATCTCAACTTATATTTTTAAAGACAGATACAGATAGATTTAAAATAGATATTGATTTACATTTACATAGCTTTAAAATATCCTAGATATATAAGAACAAATCTCTATTTGAAATAATTAGTTTTGTTATTATATAAATATGTCGTTGGAGGTGAAAGACGGATGAATTAATGATTTAATTCAAAAAATACTAACAATCTCAATTCAACTAATAAATTAGGTTATAATAATACTTAAAATAATTCCCTTAGTCTTTCAAAAACATTGTTTCCTTATTGAGAAACAATCAATGTCTCCATTTGATTGTGATTTGGAAATCATAGTGGTCGAGTTCAAAAGGGCATCGACTGGGAAGTATTTTTTTTTTCTCTCCATTTTGTTAATTTTTTTGTGACCTTTCTATTTGCTTTTAATCTTAGAAAATAAATGAGCGTTGATGAAAAATTGATGAAGAACAAAATATAAGTAATAATCATAATAAAATACTTTTAAAATAAAATTAATATAGTTTTTAAAGAAGAAAAGAAAAGCAATAAAGAAAAACTACGATGAAAATAAATGCTATTCAAATAAAAAAAAAAATAGATAATAAAAACAACGGTCATTTGATTTGCTAATTTTATTTCATTTTAATTTTTTTTTTTTAATTCATTTTGAAGTTAGTTACAGGAAGAAAAAAAAAGAATTATTGTTTCATAATTTCAGACATGGAACAGTTATTTAACAAATTGTTGGAAAAAAAAAAAAGAAAATACAACAATTTCAACTCATGTTATATACAAATAGGAAGTTAAATAAAAAGCCATTGCAGCATATTAAGTAAATTGTAAAGAAGATCAACAGAAATTCTTTAAATCTATATATTTTTTTTTATCTGACTGAAAAAAAAGAAATAATATATTTTAATCCAATAATTAAAAGAATTTGTTTTTATTTTTAGTGCAGTTATCATAATAATTATAAATTACAGATAATAAAATAAATTTTGAATCGGTTTAATTTTTTTTTTTTTAATGTTTATCAGACCTATTTAGGTGTACTTATTACCTGTACACCTGTACACAGGTGTGTTCTGAAAGTTTAATCTAAAGTACCATTTTCCACCCAAAAAAGAAAAACGAAACAAAAAAAAAGAAAAAAAAAAAAAAAGAACGAGATATAATTAGTAACTAATAATTATGTAATAAATTTTATATTTTTGAAATGAGTAATTAAAACAATATCTATCGTATAAAGTTTAATATCTTGTAAATTACAGCAGACAATTATAAAATGTTAATTATATAATTAAATAATAAAAGATCACTTTTGTTTTCTATTCTGGAGTTTCTATTTACTATTTTTACTTAAAACCAAGTTTGCTGTGTGAATAAATAGGGAAAACCATATTGCACAGAATAATAATTCGTCTACTATTATGTAAAAAGCTTTTTAATTAAGTTATTGCACTACTCCTAATTTCAATATCAATTATGTAAGACTAACAAGTAATCTTAATTAGTAATTACAATTATTCTACTATAGAATTGATAAATAGATTATTCTCACTTAATCATTAATAAATAAATAAAAAAATAAAAAGCTGTTCTAGTATAATTTACTTTTTTAATTTTGATGCAGTTAATTAATTATTAAACTAGAATAAAAACTTCATATGAGTCTTATATAATACTTCGATGATAATATTGCTGTTATAATATTAATATTAAAAATAGGAATTTGTAATAACTGTAGTGATTGTAAAGTCGATTTTTGCTTAATAATTGGAACTAGACTATAGTGTAACGATTTCCGGATGTCAGTGATATCTTTAAGGAAAAACAAAAATCTCACCTGATGGTATAGCGTTGATCCTGTACGCATCACATTGTTTACCAATGCAGGAAATCAACGCCAGAAGCAAATAAACGGTTCGATGTGGATTGAAAGCCATTGCCGATACAGGATATCATCAAGGCGGCTTTTGTCTTGTGAGGAGGCACCTTTTATTCCAAGGAAAGACAAAGATGCGATGGCCTGTTTGTGACCGGTGAGGAGTCGTTGTCACGGTGATCTGGGGTGGAGGCGAAGCCAATGAGGCGAGCCCGAACGGAAGTTCACCGAATACGGCGACGATGCAGAGTGCGGCTCCTTGGACGGTGGGACGTCGGATGCACCAGCATTTTCTCTCTCTCGGTGGAAGGCAGAAGAGTCAACGGAGGGGTCAAGAAGGAGGGAGGGAGGCGTAGGTAACAGCAGCGATGGTCGGCTCCTTTCTCAGTCTGGGTCATACACAGCTCCCTTCGCACGAGGCTTCAGTCCGACCGAACAATCTGATGGCCTGACCGGTCCAGTGGGACTCAATGTCAGAAGGGCACAGCTATTACGATTGCTCGTGTCAAATGAAGGAGAAACACAATCAATAGCACTCAAAGAGAACTCACAAGCGACCCAGTTCGAAAGTACTTAGCAATTAAAAGATCAGTTTTATTCTTCAACTACAGTTCTCCCAAGGCGGCGAAACACTATATTTAAGGTTTCCTAAAGGAAATATCCCCCGGGATTAATTTATCTTTGGATAAAGGCAAAAAGGAAATTGAAAGGAAGAATTCGTCTGTTACTTTTACGTAGCAATAACTTTTCCTATCACTTATCCCAAAGAAAACATAACTAGCGAATGGAAGAAAATATTTTAATATATTTTGATTCGATAAATATTATTTATTTATTTTTAAATATTTATTTATTTATTTATTGTTTATTTACATATTTCGTGTTTTACGTGAAGTCATTTTCTTTTTAATTAGATTGTACAGTGATGCTTGCAAACCAAAATACTAATTTTAACAATGTTTAGGAAAATAGTGACAATTTCAATTGACTGATGAATTCTATTTCTTTCTTTACATAAATCGTTTCTAATGCAAACCAATCAAAAAAGAGAAACAACATAAACTCAATGTGAACACACATTCGATAATAAGTAAGTAAACTTAATAATAAGAATAAAAAAATGGTTTTAATAAGAATAATAAAAAAATAAGCACTGTAAAGCGTATATTTCTATATAAAATATAAAACATAAATTGCATGTGTTTTATATAAATTCCTTATTTAGCAATTGAAATTGGTAAATACTTGAGGAACAGAGAAATTGCAATGTTCATTGGTCTTGTATTAGCAGTGTAAGAATATTCTTGGCTTTTCATTTTAATATAAAGAAGTGTGGCTTCTGTTCTCTTCTATTATTAATTTCATTCAAGATTTAACATAAAAGGTATTATTTTTTCAGAAAAAAAATATCACTTATTATTGTTTTTTCTTTAATCATTTTTATATATACTTTATATCTCTACTGTATAGAAAGATATCATTCAGAGTGAAAGTAAAAATACAGAAATCTCACAACATTTTTTTATTTTATTTTATTTTATTTTATTTTATTTTATTTTATTTTATTTCCTAAATTTTTGATTTGATTCTTTGTCGAAGATTTAAAAAATAAAGCATAAACTACATTTCAAAGTTAGTCATTTCTTTTTGTAACCTGATTGACAATTTGAACTTCCTCAGAACAAATTATGTGGGAGTCCAAAACCACGGAACCATTTCAGTTTGAAACCATTAATCAGACAAGAGAATGGGATTAGGTTGAAGTGGGGGTGGGGGAATGAAAGGAAGAAAATGAGCGGCTTCATTGAAGACTTCTACCAAGGACTTTTTTCATCGCTATCTTGAAAACAATTTTTTAACAGCAGTTATGAGGAACCTTATTTATTTATTTATTTATTTATTTATTTATTTATTGATTTATTTATTTATTTATTTATTTATTATAATAATTCTTTGTTCCTTAAATGATCTTTTTTTCTTTTCTTACTTTTTAATAACATCATTCGATGTTTTTTAAAGTCTCTGCCATTTCAGTTTTTAAACTAAGCAAATGTAATTTTTTGTTCTTTTAGTTGAATATAAGTTTGGAAGCTTTTATCTGAAAAGAGCAGCTCCAGCGTTAAACAGCATTTCGTCACATTCACTAACTATTGAGAATCTATAGCAGCAAACTGACAAAAATTGAAAATTGAAATAAGATATCTATGTAACTTTTTTAAAAGAAATGACAAATAGTGTTTTTAATAAAAAAACTGGCTTTTGTTTTATTATGATTACTAGTAATTTCTGAAAGTTTCTGTTTTCTTATTTTATTTCATACTTTTCAGCAATTAATATGTCATTTTCTCAATTTTGCTTGAGTATGACTTGGCACTACCTTGTATGGGGAGATGATATTTCAGAGTTTTTAATTCTTACTGTTTATTCGATTAAATGCGAATAAACAGTAAGAATATTCTGTTTATTCCTACTGCGAATAAACCGTATTGCTTTATTCGCAGTATGACTTACAAATAAAATGAAAAAAGAATAAACGAGTAAAGGGGGGACATGGGAACCATCGCCGCCCCCTATGAGAGTGCCGCCCTAGGCAGTGCCTAGGCTGCCTAGGCCTAAATACGGCACTGCTGGCGAGATGATACTGATTATGGATAGGCTCTGCAAGGGACTCCGTGAATGTTTTTGTTGTTTCTTTCAATTTTCGAGAACGGATCTGTCTTGTAATTCAAAGAAACGCTTTATTAGTTATAACAGCATTAGGTTGTGGCTGGACAAAGCGTTCATGCCGACGAAAGATCAAATTGTCTCTTAAAAAATTGCTGACAGCATCGCTGAATAATTGCGAGACCTATAACACAGGCCTACAAAAAATTTTTTTTTTTTTGGTGCCTAGACTCTTTGAAATGATTTTAACTATATTTGGGGCGCTGAATTTAAAAATGATATCAGTTTTTCCCTATCAGCTATACTTTTTTAGATGCGGCATACCCTACGAGTAATTGTTTCAACTATTGATATACCGGTATATAAGGTATTGATAACATACACTTAAATAAATTCATAAATAAACTATTTAAGTGCCGTTTTCTCTTTGTTTCTACAGTCGTATATCTTTTTTTTTACAACAAACTATCAGCTTATTGTATATTATTTTTCTATGAGCCAAATTCATAAAGTAATGTGAAACCTCTTTTAAGGAAGGTGTGGCAAAATTGTAACTCATTTCAATCCCATTGCTTCTTAGAGCAACTCCTAAAATGCCCTTATTTTATCATCTGTGCTGCTATCTGTCGGTATCTGATTCCAATCACTCAAATAACTTCCAGAAAAATCCGCTAGATGATTGGTGCCTATTATTGATAGCTCTAAGCGGAGTTTGAAATGAGTCCTTCTACACAATGGCAACAAATACGGCTCAATACCAGTTGCTCGTTCAACGTAAATGAAGGAAGAGTACGACGCCATAGCTTTGGTCATGGAGAAGATAAAATATCAGGAACATCAATGGGTAATTTGTGTGAAGGTAAACTTTCTCCTTGGATAACAAACTGGCAACGGTAAATATCATTGTTTCCTCTGCCTCTGGGATAGCAGGGACCAAAAAGAAACACTGGATAACAGAGAAAACATGGCTATTGGGAAAAACAATATCATTAACGAGCCTGTAGTTGAAAGAGAGAAAATCATCTTTCCGCCTCTGCATATCAAGCTAGGCCTAATGAAGCAGTTTGTGAAGGCTCTTGATAAGAATGGATCGTGCTTTGCTTACATAGGAAGAAAATTGCCTCAGATAAGTATAGAAAAACTGAAAGCTGGAATTTTCGATGGACCACAAATAAGACAGCTTGTAAAAGATCCGGCTTTTGTGGAGTCCATGAATGAGGCTGAGCAGAAAGCATGGATGTCATTTGTCGAGGTTGTCAAAAATTTCCTGGGCAACCGCAAAGCTGAAAACTACGTTGTGCTAGTAAACGAGATGCTCAACAACTTCAGAAACCTTGAATGTAGTATGAGCTTAAAAAGTTCACTATCTACATAGCCACTTGGACCGTTTTCATGAAAATTTAGGCGATGCAAGTGAGGAAAAAGGTGAAAAATTTCACCAGGAAATAAAAACTATGGAGGACCGCTACCAAGGAAGATGGGATACCCAAATGATGGCAGATTACTGCTGGAACCTCAAAAGAGACTGTTCAAACAAAGTACATTCAAGAATGTCATGCAAAAGAAGTTTCCGAAGACTGACTTTTCTTTGATCAGTGATTTTTCTTTTCTTCAAAATTAAGTGTAACTGTAGTTAGTAAAGTGCTACTGTAATTTTTTTATATGATTTTCATTGCTATAAAGTGCTCTAGAAAACATATAAAGAGTTTAGATTTCTATGGATTTTATTAGAAAACCAACACACACACATCCGCATGTTAAAGTATCATAAGGTAAGCCACACCATTTGTATATCTCAGAAACTAGAGCTGCTAAGGAAAAACTAATGCCATATTTGGATTCAGCACCTCAAGTATACTTAAAATCAGCTCTAAATGCCCCGGCACCAAAACCACTGTTGGCCTGTGTAATCTATCTCATTCAAATGCCATCAGGCAGCGATATGGCAAACGAATCTATTGCCTTAGTAATCCATTCTCCTACAGTTCTAGTTCAAATCCGAAGATTATTTTCAGAAGGAAACCTGTCGCGGTAGTAGGCCTTCGAAATAATTTAAAGTACTCCAGTTCTTTGTTACAACGAAGACTTTAAAACAAGAATAAATCAATTCATTTAATAAAAATGTAAAATAATTCTACTTTAAAATTTTTACTTATATCAGGTATTTCATTATTTTTTCCGTTTAACAAATGCAATATTAGATTTCTTTTTTTAATCGCAGTAAAACCTGTACATTATAAACTCCCCAAAAGAGACAAATGTATTCAATTTCTCCAAACTTTTATTTAGAAGCACGTGTAATAAATGAGCACACTACAAGATCCTCCTAAAGACGCATGCCAAGTAAAAGTTTCTAACAAGGGAAGTGCGTGAACTCGAACGCTGAGAACCGCACGAAATGTGCTTAGAATATAAATCGCTCATGGCAAAAACAGTGGTATGAGTCATTCTCATGCAAAACTCAGCTGTTGTATGCTAGCGCCATCCGACGGTGGCATGTTGTACCTGTACTAACAAGTACTTAATCTAGTTGTGTGAATAGTATACCTGCAGTAGGAGGCCGTCTTTCCTGACACTGAAATGACAATTTCACGACATTGAAGTATGTGTGTTTGTGATCCTATTATATCGATATTTTGTTTCTTCGCGTTACCAAAGTTCCTCTCTTGGACCTTCAATAGGTGATCATTCAAATGTCTCTCGTGGTAAGATGAGCAGTTTTGCTTGAGAATGACTCAAAAACACCTCTGTTTTTGGCACGAGCGATTTATATTCTAACCACCATTTCGTGCGGTTCTCAGCGTTCGAGGTCACGCACTTCCCTTGTAAATTATATTGCGTAATTACATAATTTTTAAGACTGAATGAACACAAATTAAGAGAATTTTATAATTTTCGAAGTGATGTTTTGAGAATTTACATTTGTGTCTGATTTTATTTCTTTCAAGTCGTATATATGGATGTACAAAAGAATCTCATCTCATTAATCGAAGTCTCTATTTTCTCTCTTTTTTGGTTTCTTAAGATCTGAAATGGTTGCAAATAAGTATGTTCCACCAGTCAGAAATGGCTGCGGAAAACAGTAGCAATTCAAAATAAATAAGTAAATAAACATGAATCAGAAATAAAAAAAACATACTTTCTAGTGAGGAAGATAATTTTTGACACCTGGAGAAGAAACCTTAACATTTTTCTGTACTTTTTCTTTCTATTTTTAATACAATTGAATCTAATTTTTAACTTTTCTTTAGAACAAGAAATCTTTAAAAAGAAATGAAGTCTATTTTTATAAAAAAAATGGACATTACATAGAAATTATTAGTTTTTCTTTTCGCTGAAGTTTAATAACGCAGTCAAGAAGGACGAAAAATTATTGCAGCAAATTTATAGTTCCAATAATTTAAATTCAACATTTAAATCAACTATTAAAAATAAAACGGAACAGAAGACAAATTTAAATTTTGTTTATTGACTACTATTACTATCTGGGAGATGTGAAAGAAACAACTCAAACGTGATATAATATACAGGGTGTTTCGGAAATGGTAGTCAAAGCGAATAGATACGGGTTCCAAAAGGTCGTTTTGAGTCGAAAATGTTCTATTATATTTTGTTGTATGGGCCGTAGTTTTAGAGTTAGGAAATGAATGCTTTGGGAATGGTCCCTAATCAAAGAAAGCTCAGTTCTGGCCATTTTCAGCATTTTCTTTAATTATCATAACTGTTTTCAGTCTTGACGAGTATTATCCGGATTGCTTTTTGTAATAAACCTTTATCTTATTTGCTTACACTTCCTAATGTGAACTGAGCTTTCTTTGATTAGGAACCACTCCCAAACCATCCATTTCCTAACTCTGAAACTACGACCCGCACAACAAAATGTCGTTGAACATTTTCGGCTGAAAATGACCTTTGGAACCTGTATTTCCTCGCTTTGTCTACAATTTCCGAAACATCCTACTCATGAATAAAAATCAATAAGTAGTTATACCGGCGATCCAGTCCCTCAAAATCCGGCGATTCTGGCGCTAATTTGTATATCATTTGCATATTCAAAAAAAATTTGCATATTCCGGCGATTCTGACGTTCATTAGCATATTTTTTAGCGTAAAGGTCAAGTGACTGAGGATTTTTCCGGTCATGTGACCAAACATTAGAATGTCATTAACATATCTCATTTGCATAATTAAATTTTTTTAATACATAACTTTTATATAAAGCTAAGGTGGCTGAAGGTTTTTTCCCATACCCAAAGGGTTAAAGACTGATTGTTATTAATGAATATCATTTTTAATATTTAATTTGCATATGATTAATACCCAAAGGGTTAAATATTCGAGTAATATCTCAAAATTTTCGATTTTTTGTAGAGAATTGAATGGTATCATTTTTAATTCTTCCTAAGGTTACTGTTAAGAAATAAACGATTAAGTGTCTTTAATGGGAGTATTTTTTTAAAAATAATAAAGTGACGTTTGGGAGTAAATATTGCACGTAGGATCTTGTCTGATGACGTTTTCCAACTTGTATGGATGTGATAAAAAATAAAGTATTAAGTGTCTTGACTTGTAGAATATTTTAATGTTGATACGTTTAATTCTCCCTAAACAATGTGTTAAGAAATAAACTAGTAATATATTATTGTTTCTATTGGAATGAAAAATTAATTTACTATTTGGTGTTGGTTGTTTCTTATTGATAATGTTTTTAGGTAAGGAAAAAAGTACAATCCATACAAATTTGTCTCTTTTAAGTATATTTTTATTTCATTATATAAAAAAGAAAAGTTACATATATATAAGAGGTTTTAGGCTTTATAAAACATGGACTCCATGTCAGAACTGTCTGTGGCATCAAATTGAAAATCATGTCTCTTACATTTTTTCAAAGGGACGTAACTGTCTTCGGATTCTTCTTGAAAATTATGTTCTGGGATGTGTTGGGCGAAAGGTAGTGACTGTAACGCCAGTTTGAAATTTCTCCATGTTGGGCGTTTCATCTGTACAAACCTGCTTCCATCAGTGATCTGGATGCATACTTGATAAACGGAAGGCTGAATTAGTTGAATTAAAATCCCACTAACCGTTTGGTAAGCTGACAATTCTGGCATCTTATTTGCTTTTGTATCTCGCTCTGCTTGACAATAGGCGTCATTAATGGTTTGATAATCCTCTAAAATTTCTTTTAACGATTCTCCATCAAGTTCTAATCCGTCACCAAGTGGTTCAAATTTGTGTGTTTGTCTCGAATAAAAATGTTTCTGCAATCTAATAACATTTTCTTTCAAAACCAATACAACATTTTCCCCTAATGTCTTTGAATTCGTCATTGTTTGTAATGAGGAGGATGAGATCGGTAAATTCTGGAAATGAAAAAAAAAAATTTTTGTAAATGTTTGCCCAATTGTAAAAGTGTTTCAACATCGAATTAAAAAATAATAATTTAAATACAAGTTCTGAATTAAGGATATTATTTAAACTTTACTATACAACAAATCAAATAAAAGTGTATTTAGAAAGAAATAAAACTTAAACAGATAGAAAAAAAAATACAAGTTCTGAATTAAGGATATTATTTAAACTTTACTATACAACAAATCAAATAAAAGTATATTTAGAAAGAAATAAAACTTAAACTGATAGAAAAAAATATAAGTTCTGAATTAAGTATATTAGTTAATCTTTATCATACAACAAACTCAATATAAATGTATTTCGAAAGAAACAGAACTTCAACAACAAAGAAAAAAAATTATCTTACCAAAGCTGAAAGCCTCCGGTTCTCTGCAAAGTTTCGTAGTTGAAAAAGCATTTTTCTGTGGGAAATGATGTCCAGAATACTGCCAACAAACTGTTTATATACAAGTTATCACAAGAAAGTCGACTCCTATTGGTTAAATGTGTACACGTACGTTATTGGGCTCAGGGCACGTGATTAACACTCTATGAATTCTATTGGTTCTGTCTTCTCGAATCTTAGTGGTTGAACTAAGACTCATGTGTAAGATTAGGATCTTGACAAGAAAAGTAATATTCTTGATTTATCGGACGAAATAAAAGTAATGTCAAAAATCCATTAACGCGTTTTGCTGAGTGATAAATGTGAGAATAAATGACATAAACGTTCACCTTCGCTAACAACATCATTGATTGATGAGAAAAACTCATCATAAAAGGAATGTCCATTAAAATACATGCTTTCAGTGATAGGGGTAATAGACATTATAAGTGGTATTTTTGCCTCGAGCTGGGGGGTGAGATGGTAAACAAGTTAGTCGAAGTGAAAATAGCTCACTCCTCCATTATGTATCTTTTGAGACAATAGGAGTGGCTTCAGGACAATTTTTGTCTAAAGAGGGAGAAATTTAAAAGCGTTTACACCAATATAAGTAGCGGTGTTTATGTAACTCAGCATTTAGTCACAATTGTCGTTATATCTGAGACACAGACATTTCTTTTTCTGCTTTCCCCAGAGAAAGAGAGAGAGAAAAGGTAAGATTTTACTGATTTATTTTTTTTTGAATTGAAAATAGAATTTCTTTTTTTTAAATTTTGTATGTATCTCTTACTCCCCATGTGATGCTAAAATCAACTGTGCCTTTGTCTTTTATCATCCAATAGGATGCATGTTTGTTTCTGAAATGTACCAATATCATCCATGAAATTTTTCGGACTGATAGCAAAGTTTATGTTACATTCATTCAAGAATATAAAAATTCAAACATACTGAAACGATCTTTTAACAAAAGTTAAGTTACACTAAAGCGAGAAACAGAAACGTTCTTCAATTTCTTTACACTTTATCTGAACAAGTTCTTATTCCTTAGTTGAATACAATATCAGTTAGTGAAACAATTTGCACATTTTCAACTAGCATCGATTTGAGACCTGTGAAATTAGTCAAAAACTTATATTTTTAAAAAGTGAATCGAAAATTTTCTCGATATTCTTCCAAAGTAATCAATCTAATTTCCAAAATTAGTTAAAAATTAACACGTTCTAAATTAAAGTGTGATGAAATTTGTAAACACAGTTGAATACAGTGAAGAACAATTATTTATTTTATTTATCTTTTATTTGTTGTTGATTCCAAAATTAGCTAAAAATTAACACATTCTAAATTAAAGTGTGATGAAATTTGTAAACACTGTTGAATACAGTGAAGAACAATTATTTATTTTATTTATCTTTTATTTGTTGTTGATATGACTGTTTCTGAAACTCTTTTACATGACCAAATAGTAAACAAAAATTTTTTTTTTCATTTCACAGATCCAAGATATGATTAAAAGAGACAATTTTCAGTTCACTTCATCCGAAAGTTCAAAAAATATGAATTTACCGACTGTATCATTTCAGAACAATATAAATCAAGACACCAAAATTTGGTTTACGTTTGAAGCTTTAATACAAGAATCAGAGAGATTAAAAACATTTAGTGGTTGGCCTTTGACTTTTGTCACACCACAAGATCTATCAAAGGCCGGATTCTTTTATTTGAAGGATGCAGATAAAGTACAGTGTGTGTTTTGTCTAGGAATAATAGGGTCCTGGCAGCCCGAAGACAAAGCTATGAATGAACACCATAGACATTTTCCTAATTGTCGTTTTGTACAAGGTGAAAATGTAGGTAATATTGACATATCTTCAAATTATGGACGTGATATTACAAGCTTAAATAATTTTCATTGGTTTTCCGAAACCGAAAAAAGATATGTGACCGTTAAGGAATTAGAAGAACTGGGAGTTCATATAAGAATTCATGGCCCTAAACATCCCTGTTATGTAACCGTAGAGTCCAGACTTCAGTCTTTTGCTTCTTGTACCTTGATAAATAAATACCAGAAACCAAAAGCTTTGGCTGATGCTGGATTCTATTATGTTGGCCTTAGCGACCACGTAAAGTATTTTTATTGTGATGGTGGTCTGAGAAATTGGCAACAGGAAGATGACCCCTGGATCGAACACTCCAAATGGTTTAGCAACTGTGCATATGTAAATTTAATGAAAGGTAGAAAATTTATCGAAACGGTTAAGTACAATTTAATGTGTATTAAACAAACTCCTACGATTATGAAAATTTTAGAAGAGAAAGTTAATGATCAACTGATTCAAACAATCCAAGATAGTCAGAAGAAACAAACACTCAATTCTAAGGAAGAACTTATTTCGATGGAATCCACTTCAAAGGAAAGTGTTATTTCATTGAAACCTAATTCTAATGAATGTATTATTTCTTTGGAATCCGAATCTATTACAAATCAAACAGAGAAACTGTCACAATCAGCTTCCATTGAAACTGTAATACATGACGAAGATAAAGAATTGATTAATGAAACAAAAAATCAAACTCTCGAAAAAGAAAATCGACATCAAAAGAAAACGTATTTATGTAAAATCTGCCTGGAAGAAGAAATTGCTGTTGTATTTCTTCCACGTAGTCATTTAAATAGTTGTCCCAAATGTGCTCTTTCTCTACAGAACTGTCCCATTTGTCATCGAAAAATTCGTGGTCTCGTGGGAACAATTCTATCTTAAAAATAGAATAACTGTTTTTCAACATATTGTTTTGTAAAAAAGAATTATGATAAAATATAAATGTGTAATCTCTTTTTTATATGTAATAAAAAATACTCAAAAAAGATGATCATGTATCCGAGTCTACTTCTTTCCTTATCTAAAAACATTATAAGACAGAAAAATAAATAAAGAATAGTAAATTATTTTTAGGGAGACAAACTTGTATCAGATTGTACTTCTTTCGTTACCTAAAAACATTATCAATAAGAAACAAACAACAACTAATAGTCAAGTATTTTGGAAAAATATTTTGTTACTGTTGTCTAGATAAAATTTTGTAACTGGGGTTAACCTTTAATTGTATTTGGGGAAAAATATTTTGTTTAATGTGTCTTGTGTTTAGGTAAAATCTAACTTTGATTGCTCTTTAAGGGTATTTTGGAAAAATATTTTGTTAAATTAACTTTGGAGAGTCTTTTAATGTATTTTGGGAAAATAATTTGTTGTTTGATACGTGTGTTAGGAAAAAGAACTACGAGACATTTTCTTTAACAAAAGATGTCTTACGACTGCCTCATTAAGTGAAGCTATTTGGGTATAGTGTAATAGTGGTCGGACTCGATATATTTCAATACCGTTTCAAGTTTATCTTAATTTCTTACTTTCATGTTTTCTTGGAAAAAATATTTCGTTTTGGGTGACAAAAAAAGTAAACTTGTCTTCAGATTTGTTAAAATTTTATAACTTATTGCAAACTTTGTAAGTGTTTGGGAGAAAAAATTTTGTAAACTTATCTTTCTTTTAGATAAAAATTGTAACTTATTGCTAGTTTTATTGCTGGCAATCGAGACTAGAAGCATCGGTTGGGAGGTGGGGAAGGAGGGGATCTCTGTCTCTACAGTCACCAACCCCCTGATGTTACATTCATTTCATTCACCTGACCGATATGGTAAAGATATGCATCATTTTTTAAATTATCATGTTTGTTTCTGAAATGTACCAATATCATCCATGAAATTTTTCGG
>JAFIDM010009631.1:366780447-366815374 GCA_023159025.1 Thereuonema tuberculata
AAACACTTACAAAGTTTGCAATAAGTTATAAAATTTTAACAAATCTGAAGACAAGTTTACTTTTTTTGTCACCCAAAACGAAATATTTTTTCCAAGAAAACATGAAAGTAAGAAATTAAGATAAACTTGAAACGGTATTGAAATATATCGAGTCCGACCACTATTACACTATACCCAAATAGCTTCACTTAATGAGGCAGTCGTAAGACATCTTTTGTTAAAGAAAATGTCTCGTAGTTCTTTTTCCTAACACACGTATCAAACAACAAATTATTTTCCCAAAATACATTAAAAGACTCTCCAAAGTTAATTTAACAAAATATTTTTCCAAAATACCCTTAAAGAGCAATCAAAGTTAGATTTTACCTAAACACAAGACACATTAAACAAAATATTTTTCCCCAAATACAATTAAAGGTTAACCCCAGTTACAAAATTTTATCTAGACAACAGTAACAAAATATTTTTCCAAAATACTTGACTATTAGTTGTTGTTTGTTTCTTATTGATAATGTTTTTAGGTAACGAAAGAAGTACAATCTGATACAAGTTTGTCTCCCTAAAAATAATTTACTATTCTTTATTTATTTTTCTGTCTTATAATGTTTTTAGATAAGGAAAGAAGTAGACTCGGATACATGATCATCTTTTTTGAGTATTTTTTATTACATATAAAAAAGAGATTACACATTTATATTTTATCATAATTCTTTTTTACAAAACAATATGTTGAAAAACAGTTATTCTATTTTTAAGATAGAATTGTTCCCACGAGACCACGAATTTTTCGATGACAAATGGGACAGTTCTGTAGAGAAAGAGCACATTTGGGACAACTATTTAAATGACTACGTGGAAGAAATACAACAGCAATTTCTTCTTCCAGGCAGATTTTACATAAATACGTTTTCTTTTGATGTCGATTTTCTTTTTCGAGAGTTTGATTTTTTGTTTCATTAATCAATTCTTTATCTTCGTCATGTATTACAGTTTCAATGGAAGCTGATTGTGACAGTTTCTCTGTTTGATTTGTAATAGATTCGGATTCCAAAGAAATAATACATTCATTAGAATTAGGTTTCAATGAAATAACACTTTCCTTTGAAGTGGATTCCATCGAAATAAGTTCTTCCTTAGAATTGAGTGTTTGTTTCTTCTGACTATCTTGGATTGTTTGAATCAGTTGATCATTAACTTTCTCTTCTAAAATTTTCATAATCGTAGGAGTTTGTTTAATACACATTAAATTGTACTTAACCGTTTCGATAAATTTTCTACCTTTCATTAAATTTACATATGCACAGTTGCTAAACCATTTGGAGTGTTCGATCCAGGGGTCATCTTCCTGTTGCCAATTTCTCAGACCACCATCACAATAAAAATACTTTACGTGGTCGCTAAGGCCAACATAATAGAATCCAGCATCAGCCAAAGCTTTTGGTTTCTGGTATTTATTTATCAAGGTACAAGAAGCAAAAGACTGAAGTCTGGACTCTACGGTTACATAACTGGGATGTTTAGGGCTACGAATTCTTATAAGAACTCCCAGACCTTCTAATTCCTTAACGGTCACATATCTTTTTTCGGTTTCGGAAAACCAATGAAAATTATTTAAGCTTGTAATATCACGTCCATAATTTGAAGATATGTCAATATTACCTACATTTTCACCTTGTACAAAACGACAATTAGAAAAATGTCTACGGTGTTCATTCATAGCTTTGTCTTCGGGCTGCCAGGACCCTATTATTCCTAGACAAAACACACACTGTACTTTATCTGCATCCTTCAAATAAAAGAATCCGGCCTTTGATAGATCTTGTGGTGTGACAAAAGTCAAAGGCCAACCACTAAATGTTTTTAATCTCTCTGATTCTTGTATTAAAGCTTCAAACGTAAACCAAATTTTGGTGTCTTGATTTATATTGTTCTGAAATGATACAGTCGGTAAATTCATATTTTTTGAACTTTCGGATGAAGTGAACTGAAAATTGTCTCTTTTAATCATATCTTGGATCTGTGAAATGAAAAAAAAAATTTTTGTTTACTATTTGGTCATGTAAAAGAGTTTCAGAAACAGTCATATCAACAACAAATAAAAGATAAATAAAATAAATAATTGTTCTTCACTGTATTCAACAGTGTTTACAAATTTCATCACACTTTAATTTAGAATGTGTTAATTTTTAGCTAATTTTGGAATCAACAACAAATAAAAGATAAATAAAATAAATAATTGTTCTTCACTGTATTCAACTGTGTTTACAAATTTCATCACACTTTAATTTAGAACGTGTTAATTTTTAACTAATTTTGGAAATTAGATTGATTACTTTGGAAGAATATCGAGAAAATTTTCGATTCTCTTTTTAAAAATATAAGTTTTTGACTAATTTCACAGGTCTCAAATCGATGCTAGTTGAAAATGTGCAAATCGTTTCACTAACTGATATTGTATTCAACTAAGGAATAAGAACTTGTTCAGATAAAGTGTAAAGAAATTGAAGAACGTTTCTGTTTCTCGCTTTAGTGTAACTTAACTTTTGTTAAAAGATCGTTTCAGTATGTTTGAATTTTTATATTCTTGAATGAATGTAACATAAACTTTGCTATCAGTCCGAAAAATTTCATGGATGATATTGGTACATTTCAGAAACAAACATGCATCCTATTGGATGATAAAAGACAAAGGCACAGTTGATTTTAGCACACATGGGGAGTAAGAGATACATACAAAATTTAAAAAAAAGAAATTCTATTTTCAATTCAAAAAAAAATAAATCAGTAAAATCTTACCTTTTCTCTCTCTCTTTCTCTGGGGAAAGCAGAAAAAGAAATGTCTGTGTCTCAGATATAACGACAATTGTGACTAAATGCTGAGTTACATAAACAGCGCTACTTATATTGGTGTAAACGCTTTTAAATTTCTCCCTCTTTAGACAAAAATTGTCCTGAAGCCACTCCTATTGTCTCAAAAGATACATAATGGAGGAGTGAGCTATTTTCACTTCGACTAACTTGTTTACCATCTCACCCCCCAGCTCGAGGCAAAAATACCACTTATAATGTCTATTACCCCTATCACTGAAAGCATGTATTTTAATGGACATTCCTTTTATGATGAGTTTTTCTCATCAATCAATGATGTTGTTAGTGAAGGTGAATGTTTATGTCATTTATTCTCACATTTATCACTCAGCAAAACGCGTTAATGGATTTTTGACATTACTTTTATTTCGTCCGATAAATCAAGAATATTACTTTTCTTGTCAAGATCCTAATCTTACACATGAGTCTTAGTTCAACCACTAAGATTCGAGAAGACAGAACCAATAGAATTCATAGAGTGTTAATCACGTGCCCTGAGCCCAATAACGTACGTGTACACATTTAACCAATAGGAGTCGACTTTCTTGTGATAACTTGTATATAAACAGTTTGTTGGCAGTATTCTGGACATCATTTCCCACAGAAAAATGCTTTTTCAACTACGAAACTTTGCAGAGAACCGGAGGCTTTCAGCTTTGGTAAGATAATTTTTTTTCTTTGTTGTTGAAGTTCTGTTTCTTTCGAAATACATTTATATTGAGTTTGTTGTATGGTAAAGATTAACTAATATACTTAATTCAGAACTTATATTTTTTTCTATCAGTTTAAGTTTTATTTCTTTCTAAATATACTTTTATTTGATTTGTTGTATAGTAAAGTTTAAATAATATCCTTAATTCAGAACTTGTATTTAAATTATTATTTTTTAATTCGATGTTGAAACACTTTTACAATTGGGCAAACATTTACAAAAATTTTTTTTTTTCATTTCCAGAATTTACCGATCTCATCCTCCTCATTACAAACAATGACAAATTCAAAGACATTAGGGGAAAATGTTGTATTGGTTTTGAAAGAAAATGTTATTAGATTGCAGAAACATTTTTATTCGAGACAAACACACAAATTTGAACCACTTGGTGACGGATTAGAACTTGATGGAGAATCGTTAAAAGAAATTTTAGAGGATTATCAAACCATTACTGACGCCTATTGTCAAGCGGAGCGAGATACAAAAGCAAATAAGATGCCAGAATTGTCAGCTTACCAAACGGTTAGTGGGATTTTAATTCAACTAATTCAGCCTTCCGTTTATGAAGTATGCATCCAGATCACTGATGGAAGCAGGTTTGTACAGATGAAACGCCCAACATGGAGAAATTTCAAACTGGCGTTACAGTCACTACCTTTCGCCCAACACATCCCAGAACATAATTTTCAAGAAGAATCCGAAGACAGTTACGTCCCTTTGAAAAAATGTAAGAGACATGATTTTCAATTTGATGCCACAGACAGTTCTGACATGGAGTCCATGTTTTATAAAGCCTAAAACCTCTTATATATATGTAACTTTTCTTTTTTATATAATGAAATAAAAATATACTTAAAAGAGACAAATTTGTATGGATTGTACTTTTTTCCTTACCTAAAAACATTATCAATAAGAAACAACCAACACCAAATAGTAAATTAATTTTTCATTCCAATAGAAACAATAATATATTACTAGTTTATTTCTTAACACATTGTTTAGGGAGAATTAAACGTATCAACATTAAAATATTCTACAAGTCAAGACACTTAATACTTTATTTTTTATCACATCCATACAAGTTGGAAAACGTCATCAGACAAGATCCTACGTGCAATATTTACTCCAAAACGTCACTTTATTATTTTTAAAAAAATACTCCCATTAAAGACACTTAATCATTTATTTCGTAACAGTAACCTTAGGAAGAATTAAAAATGATACCATTCAATTCTCTACAAAAAATCGAAAATTTTGAGATATTACTCGAATATTTAACCCTTTGGATATTAATCATATGTAAATTAAATATTAAAAATGATATTCATTAATAACAATCAGTCTTTAACCCTTTGGGTATGGAAAAAAACCTTCAGTTACCTTACCTTTATATAAAAGTTATATATTAAAAAAATTTAATTATGCAAATGAGATAAGTTAATGACATTCTAATGTTTGGTCACATGACCGGAAAAACCCTCAGTCACTTGACCTTTACGCTAAAAAATATGCTAATGAACGTCAGAATCGCCGGGATATGCAAATTTTTTTGAATATGCAAATGACATGCAAATTAGCGCCAGAATCGCCGGACTTTGAGGGACTGGATCGCCGGTATAACTACTTCAATAAAAAATAAAAAGTAAATTTGGAGAGCCCTTTGCGTTCGGGGCCTAGATTAAATGATGCTGCTGATTCTTCCTTATCTAAGCCTGATAAAGTTAAAGCATCACTTCTAAATTTTATTTTTAACCAAAGGCAACAGAGGAGTTAGAGACGAAGCGGACGCCTCATTTGTACATAAAATTGAATGCATTTTTCAATCTTTAGGAACAATCAGATGTTGAATCAATCAGAAAATACGTATAAGATATTCAAAATTTATAATAATATTTCCTGGAATTAAGAAATTAGTTTGCAAGCCATTAAGTAGCCAACCAACAATTTTCGAAAGGTGAATAGATCTTCTTCAAACTTGGCATCGTATTTATGAATAACCTTTCATGCAAAAATGTTTCCAAATTGGGTTCCTGTCGAGAAATCTGCGCGTAAAAGAGATAAAAATTCTATAGCATTACAATCGAAATAATGAATTTCTATCGATGCCTAACATTGCCTAATAACCCTTTCTGTGTTTTTAAATATGAATAAATTAATAAGATTTTAGGAAATTCAAATAAATAATTCGGGTTAAATATTAATTCAGAAAATGGAAATAGTATTCGGCAGATATTGTAGTTTAAAAATAAATGGGAGATTTTTTGCTTGCTTTATTTTCACGACATAAAAAAAAGAAAAGAAAAAAGATAACATTTTAAGAAAAAATAAAGAACTTCATTTAAATTCTTTTTTTGAAATGATGACAATTTACATTCATCAATGCAACAAACACTACATGAATTCTCCTTTTACATCAACTTATATAATTGGCTAAGTTCGTTTGTCTGTCTGTAACTCGAATAATTAGCTATTAAGATAGATCCAATGGTTCTCAATGATACCATTGAATCAAGTGTACTCAAATTGGATGAAAATATTAGTTCATTTTGTCATTCCATGTTGTTTCCATGAAATTTTATTCTTGCGAACTGACCTCGACAACTGAAATTCTAACAAAACATACGTTCAAAACCAAATAATTTTGTTACCACTGCATCCATTTTAATGAAATTTGGCATACTAACTCAGCTTTTTACGCTGATTTTGAAACTCAAAACCATTTTTGCCGTAGAAGCTTCGTTCACAAGTTAGCGCAGTATTTAGATTACAAAGCTGAGTTTTAATTGCCTTTTGCGTTATGAGTCAAAAATAATAATTATTCCTTTCTTACTTTTAGTAAAATTTATTTAAAAGGACAAACTTTAGATACGGTTGGTATTTATTTACCAGAGCCTGTTTTTAGTCATGGACAGTTATATGTTGCTATTTCTCGAGCACGTCGTGCTTGCAACATCAAAATCAAAATTCTTGACCGAATAGATCAAGGACATCTGATAGAAGGATCTGATGCTGTTTTTACAAAAAATATAGCTCATAAAGAGATATTTACTTTATAGTTGATAGTTGATAATAAAATGATTTTTCAGATTTTTTTTTATGCCTGTCGTCCGACAGGCTTTGCTGCTATTTAGTTGATAAAAGAGTTATATTTCACCATTAAAAAAGTCTTGGCAGTCGCATGATTTTTGATAAAGGCAACTAAGGTCATTAATTGCATAATAGATTTTGATAAAAGATTTGGAAAGAAACCTTTCACACATATCACTCTTCACACATTACTGTACCAATACCATATAGACAATATGCGACACTGAGGGATTAACCTTTGTTAACTTGAGAGACATTTTGACAGCAGCGCACCTAGCGGCTTGGCCTTCCAAAATCAAATTTCAATACAGACACATGCTGCTAAACAGTACATCATATTTATAAATATTGATCTGGACAGAACAAGAGAATAGGAATTTAATAAATGAATAAAAATACGAAATATAAATATAATATTTCGTCGTATAATATAAATATTTTAGAAAAATTAAAAAAAATTAAAAAATTATATACACAATCTTGTGTAAGCAGTCTCGTTAAAAGATAATTAAATCAAAAATTACTTTTAATATCGGTCCATAATAAGGATAAGGCGGAAATATATATTTTTTTTTTCATTTTTTTAAATGTTAATCAGTCCTATTAGGTATAATTTTAAAATTATAGGTGCTGGAAATTTAATATGTCCATAAAGATTAATTTAATTAATTTAGATGAAATTAGAATTTTCTTATTATGTTATTGTGTACAACATCGGAAATTAATTGATTTTATATTACTTTAATGCTATTGCTATCATAGTTTTCCCAGTTCAATTGACGAAAAAGTTTTGAATAAATATAATCATTTGTTCTTAAACCAAAATTATTTTTAATTTTTGAAAGTTCAAATGCTTGTCACCAATCAATGCTTGTTAAACTATTGGAATTATAAAGAAATTAAAGAAAATTATATTTATAAAAATTGCTTAAAGGAGTTTTGTAGATAAACTTTTCTTCAATATTTAAAATTTTATATTTAATTCTTATTTTTAATTTATTTTCTATAGTTTGATGTTTATAATTAATATAAATATTATCAAAATTTTGTACATTAACTTATTTATATTATATAATTGTTATTTTGTGAAAAAACGCCAGCATTGTAATCCATAATTTGAAACAGAATCTACCAGAGATTTGAGTGTAATAAGTTTTAGTTTAAAGTGATACATATTTCTTACTTTTGCATATATGTTTTATTATTTATGTAATGTTTTTGTAATATAATTAAAATATATAAATTATAATTTTATTCCAATTATAATTATCATCAATATAAATACTTATATAAATACGATATAAATATTTGTAATTATTTACAAAGTCAATGGATGTACAATCACAATATATCAAAAATAAATAAAAATAAAACATAATTTAAACAAGAAATTGTCTGTTTAATGACATATAAGATTAAACCTTACAAATGCATAATTTTGTTTTGCTTTTGCATTCTTGCTCACACATTTCTTTTTCTTCTTTTCATTTTCTTCACACAGAAAACATTGTATTAATACATTAATACTTTTTTCAACAAAAACACTA
This sequence comes from Thereuonema tuberculata, assembly GCA_023159025.1. Classification (NCBI taxonomy): domain Eukaryota; kingdom Metazoa; phylum Arthropoda; class Chilopoda; order Scutigeromorpha; family Scutigeridae; genus Thereuonema; species Thereuonema tuberculata. Next base: position 366,788,662 of record JAFIDM010009631.1, read on the forward strand.
ATACAGTCTTTACACATGAAGGAAATTGAATCCATATTTAATCCATATTTTGCTTTAATTTAGTTTTAACCTGAAGTCTACTTTCTCTGAGAAAGTACAAAAATTTGTCATTGAATACATGAGCTATTTCTTTATACAATATATTTTCTAATGTATTCGGAAATAACAGTTTTGCATTGTCATATTGCTTAAGTAGAATATGTGTATTTTTTAAGTCACACATTTTCTCGTAATTATTGCAGCCAAAAACAGCATACACTTTTCCAGGCATACTGAGAGAAGCAGATACGAGATTTCGTCCATGAAGGCCGCGCCGCTAGGAGCGCTATAGGTTTTTGTCCTGCTGTTAATCCCTCAGTGTCGCATATTGTCTATATGGTATTTGCTTAAATGCTATCATTACCTTATTTGAATTTGTAAGATGAATTTGCGAAGATGTCCGAATAATATAAAACTTATTCTACGCTAATGTCCGGGAATTTTCGAGGTTGGAGTCTCCTCCAGACAGGTCGTAGGGTCCACCCAGCCCTCTGTAGAATGGGCACCAGATTTATTTCTCGGTGTTAAAGATGGGTAGATGTTGATCTGACCATCCTATTTCAATATAGTCCCGTTGGTCAGGAATCCTGGGAGCCTTACCACTCCCCCACTCCCGCGACCCGAAGAGACACATAGGTTGCAGTGGGATACTTTAATGTTGGTGAATTCTACAATCATTGATCGATGTCTGTGTTTGCAGCAAAAACGAAATAAATAAGTTGAAATCCATACAAAAAGCTTTTAAGAAATCCGATTTTCTATATAGAAAGATTGAAGGTTGAATCAAATTCTATCCAGATATACCAGAAACGGCCTCACGGTTGTCTACTTTAATATTCTATCCATGTTGAAGTCATTGACGTCACATTTAAAGATCTCATCGTAGCTTTATCGACTAGCAAATTGCTCAAAAAGATTTCGAGAAAATCGAACCTGAAGCTAATACCTACCATTCTCAAGAGACATGAACGAAGCAACCTGTTTTTCCATTTTTCATTTTTTCAGTATCAATAATATACGATGGTGGAATCGATTCCATTATCTTGATTATGTCATAAAGTACAAAAAAACTAGTATCTTGTAGCATTAAAATGACATCTCTTTCATCTTGTTACAAGGTAGGCCTAAGTCTCAACAACATAAATTGAAAAAGATGTTAAACTTGAATCTTATGTTCGTAGTCTTCAGTCTTGTATATGCCGCTGCAAATATGCCATCTGATATCAGAAATGCTTCTTTGTTTACATTTTAAATTTTCAAACTATCTTTTTCTTTGTGCTTTCCGTTTCATCTTATGTGACCGCCTACAATCTGACAGTTAAGGTATATATTGTCGCGCTGTATATCATTTTCCTCTTTTTCTGTGTAGATTTAAAAAATATATAGATTCGCTGCTGGGGAGGAAGAAATACTCCCGAAAGCGTGACACCTCCTTAATAATTAGAACCAAATAACTGCAAATTAAACATTAGAAAAAGGATATTCCTTTAATGTTAAGAAAGAGATTTTAATCTTCAGTTCCTCAAGACACTTAAAGAATTTCAAACTAAAATGCCACGCCAAATTACGACTCTTTACTAATGGGTAACTGAAAAGTTGTGTTATTATCATTTCTTATCATTTTTGTGCTGTAGTTTTCGTGGATTTCTTTTAAAGTATTTATTTCTAAATTATTGATTCCTCTGATAATTATCCAACGGGAAATTACAATTGATTCTATTAGAACAAATGTGAACATTTGCTGGTACATTATTTCTCAGCTAATTATTAGTTTTCAATTTTGTGGATTTAAAAGAACAACCACTGAAAATGACTGTACGTATTCATAAAAAACTTCGTCATATTCAGAATAGTTTTTTTTGATGCAGTTTTTATTGATAGAAGATGTTAGTTGATATAGTATTTATTTTATACTATTTATTTGGTACATTTTTATGTTTACAGGTGAGAAGCTGAGTTCTAACATTATTGTTGTTAAAGCGCAGGCAAATCAACAACTTACAATCAAGCCAGGGGTAGCTGTTAAACTACATTTTCAAGCCCAAACCATATATAGTTAGCATAGACAAAACATTTAAATCTGAAATTCGACACTCATCAGTACATTTTGCGGTGCTTAAATGTGTAAAGTAGACTTTAAAATGTATTATGTGTTATTATAGAAATTAATTGATTAATGCTCTTAAAATTAATTGACTCTTGTGAGCTTCAATCGTTAAGCAAACCTAGTAAGACAATGTGCATTAAGGATTAATGTTCCAGACTGTTTAAAGATTGCTATCTTAAGGTCTTTCTGAGAAACTTTGAAATTTTTACATGTTCTTATGCGTTTTAATGAGATATATGAATATAAAGTCTCTTTCTTTTCTTTGTGTGAACTAAGATGGAAACTTTTTATTAATATTTATTAATAATTATGCTTTTTATTTAGGTGATAGACAGAAAATATAAAAGCAATTAGTAGCCCCATTTATTTCAGATTTGTCTTGCTTGCCTGTAATGCATAGTTACAATAAACATAAATGTAAAAAAGTCATGTATTTACTATTTACTGGATGAATTAAGCATTAAAACAATAAAAGAACACTATTATTTAAATTTATCTAATTAAGCAAAGAATTTTTTTTTGCCCTTGGATAGACAAAAAACACTTTTGCTTGAGGCCACAGAAGATTGACCTTTTGCCTGATAACTGGCCTGCTTTAGCTTAAGTTTTTATAAAGGTCAACTGGTTGTTAGCTCCTTTAAAATGTCAGCAATCGTTACCAAACAGAATCATTCTGCCCCTTTCCTCAGGTAACTGTACCAAGGATAATTCTTTTTTGTCGCTGCGGTTACTTTATTACAGTGCACTCTCTCTATTCTGAACACTCATGGGAACGACCAAAAGTGTTCAGATTATGGGGGTGTTCATTGTAGAGGGAGATTGGGAAATGCATGAACGTAGTGAGTTTATAGAATGTATAGAATACTTAGCCTGGTTAAACATGCCAGTTACCGAGATGGAGATGCAGAATTTATTTGGCGACTACTGCTATGTCAAACCAAATTAAGTCGGACCTGTACTCTACAATCTCATTTGTTTTGGGTTTTTTTATTAAAAATTGTAAAACTTTTTTTATTAAAAAAGTTTTACAAAACATACAATAAAATTACATAATTATACTATTTGACCACTCCCTCTAACACTTAATGTCTCTATCTGTCAGTGGGGGGGAGGGATAGTTCTCCGAATTTCCATGATGGGGGAATTCCCCGAATTCCGATTGCAAACACGTTCAGTTTACAGAGAGGTAAAGGTAGAATGGGGATCAAAAGTAGCGTTCATAATACTGGGGTGTTCAGATTAGAGGGTGTTCAGAATACAGAGAGTTCATCTTATGTTAAGTCTATGGAGTTTCGCCGGGACCGTCGTAATGTGTTTATAATACCGGGGCGTTCACATTAGAGAGTGTTCAGATAGAGAGAGTGCACTATATAAGCTTCGGTCTTGGTCGTTCCTTTACGCAATAAGATCAATTATTATTCTCACTAAATATGTAGTCCTTATAATTCCGTAAAGATCTCAATTTGTGAAGCCAACAAATCAAAGAAGTGAGAAAGTTAAACAAATCTTGTAGGAGCCACTTTGTAAAGTGGTCAAAAATATAAAACATATGTAGATGACGCTGTATTTAATGACCACGCTATTTAAAGTATGCTTAGTACATTATTATAATGAAATTAGATGTTTCTGAGTGAGGTGGTCATAGAAGTGACTAAATAATGGCGCAACAAGGGTTGGTACCAAATCGATTCTTCTATCAGAACCGTCCCTACTGTCAGCAAAGTAAATAATTATGAAAATTAATTAGGAATAATATATTTCTGCTTATCTTAGGTATATGAGATGGCACCAATTCCGTTATTTTTCTTTGACGACTCTCATTCTTGTTAGAGCGGATGGCCAATCGATGTAAAGGCTTTATCAGATGCAGAAAAAGGTGTTGTTTGAATTCATTTGCAAACGTCAAAATTAAAATGAGTATGTGACGTTTGTCACATTGTGCTGTTACATTGTTCTAATGGTTCTAATGATATTCATCCTAAATCACTATTATACAATGATATGTGGATGACATTTTTGAACCTATTCCCTATCTTTTCTCCACAGACATCTTTAATTCTACTTCCGATGAAATAATGTATATTGCTATGCAATTTGCTTAGTCTTAAAATGCCTACATGCTAATATTCTATCACTTCTCTAGATTTGTTCTCTACTGAATATACTGTATATGGCATACCAGAGAATATCTCTTCGAAGGCAACTATACGTTCTGAGGAGACACTTTGCCATCCTCCGCAATCAATTGGAAAAAGAACGATGGAATTTACCTCAATTTACCGCTATTCGAAAACTATATACTTTGATATAACATGATATCTTATTGAGTCATAGATTTACTGAAGGAATCTACATATATAACATCAAAACATCCATGTTCTAGTTTTTTATTATCGCCTCCTATTATGTTAAGTTTGAATCATAGGCATCGTGATCCTTAAAGCAATACTTGGTAAATTAATTTCAATTTCCTTTAATCTCAAAGTCGTTAAACATCGAGTTCTCTGAATCTAAACGTAGTGATTCAGTAGATAGTTTAATATCATAATCTATAATTTTGCTAAGTTCTTGTAACTGTATCGAAATTCATTTTGTCTCTTCCCTTTCTTGGTGGATTTTTTTTCTTTTTCAAGAATTAAGAGGGCGCTAAAAGTACATAGTTTCGATGACAATAAGACCATTCAGAATAAAGTGATACAGCATCTGAAGAACATTTTTCAAAAGTGCTTCCAGGAATTATTTCATCTTTATGGCTGCAGTTGCACAATCAAATGCAGATTAATTTGAACACGTACACCAAGTAAAGATCTCAGCAATGATATTTAAATTTTATTGAAAAACTTTGTAGCATTACTTAAAAGGTATAGAGTGCTTTTGGTAATGGAAAATAATGCTGTACTACCGGTACTCTATCTCATACCTAGGAATGAAATAACTTGCTTCGAACTGATCGGATTTTGACTCTGGTGTAATGGGCATATTACAAGAAATCCTATTCTTTACTTTTGATGAATTTGGATTGATTTAAGTTTCAGGAATAACTTCACTTTATGTAGTGCATTAATGAAAATTAAAAAAAAATAGTAGAATATGAGGAATTGCTGATTTTATGAGAAGTCCTAATCAGGGGCCCTGGAAAAAGCCTCCTTTGATCAATAGAAAAAAAAAGATAATTTAAAAAACATCCATAAAGTTGCTTAAATCTTGAAAAAAAAGAGTAAAAGCAATAACGAGATTCAAATTCTTAAATTTTAGAAAAAAAAAACAAATTTAGAAATGTTTAATCTTTAAAATTGGAAATAAAAATTTGTAAATTAAAGTCAACCACAAATAAAACATTAAATTTATAAAACATGATTATGTAAATTGTTTATCTAATAGCTGAAAAAAAAAAACTCTGTTTTATGAACACCAAAAAAAATTGTAATTTAATTGATTTTTTTTTTTCACATCAATTGCAGTTAGAGATTGAATTATTGGGAAAAAAACAAGACTGAAATTCAGCTGCTGTATCATGTCTTTTCATTAAACATATATAAATGACATCAGACTCCATATAATACTTCTTCATTTATTTGGCGATATTTCGCAAAAACTCAAATCATTTTTGCTTCCTCAAGCCTTCCTTTTTTTGAATTATATCTCCAATAAGATTTTCTACATTATTGACAACAAAGAAAAATTAGCAAATGAGTCTGATGTCATTTATATATGCTTAATATTAAGAAGAAATGAAGAAGAATAATTAATGTCTTTTCATTCATGTAGTTCGTGTTATTGTATTATTTGAGAAAGAAATAAAAATTATAAATCTGGAAAATTCACTTAAAGTATGGTTTTAAATGTATTTTTTATTAATAAAAAAATTAAGCATTTAAAAAAAAATAATCAGCAATAATTATTATGTATTATTGAGAAACACTTTTTAAGACATTTTTATAAAAAGGCAAGTAAAAGAACTTTTACTATTATCAACAACGAAAAACTGAAAAATAAACTATTAAAATTTGCTTCTATTTTCATTCTAATTCATAATGTTAATAATAAATAAATAATTAATATCTACTTGAATTTTACATCAATTAGAAATTTTTCGATTTTATTATATTTATAATTAAAATTATAACTCGACCATTGATCAGTTCTGTTTTACTCCTCCCAAACGAAGCCTTCAAATTCAGTTACATTCTCAGTAAATTAAAAACAGAAACAATAAGTGATCGCACCTGAATTGTCGCGTTGACACGTTTTATCTTCTTTAACTTGTGAAGGAAGAAGCTGCTTCTGCCATTGCTGTTTCTAGCTTCATTTCGTGGCTGATACCAAGTTGCTTCATTTGTAGGTTGCATAGGAATAAGTTGATAATTAAAGTGTAGACGAAAAAAAAAATAATGAATTTATTGAAGCGAAAAAGAAGGATATTGGATGGGATAAAGAATTTGTTTTACATAAAAAAAAAGACTTATTCTTAATGAAATCAATCTAAAAATGAAAGAGAATAATATCAGTCAGTTCTTTCTGCAATTCCATCTTGAGATAGTCACATTTATTTTAGAAAACGAAACAAAATTATAAAGATGTGATCGGGCGATTGATTTGTGATGGTGAAGTTATAAATTATATACAGGGTGTTGCAAAATTCGTGTATAATATTCAAACCACGTATAGGGGCATGGCTAAGGATCAATATATTCTTAATGAACTTATGTCCGGAAACGCCCTATTAAGGCGCTAGGTAGTCCTAAAGTGAGCCTTTCCGAGAGAACATATCCTTTGCTACACCATAAGAAATGTTTTGCAGGCGAACCCACACACTGATCTGGGGTGCTATTTTTGTGTGTTTCAATTGATCATTTTTGCAAAACCCTATATATAAAAAAAAATCATCGGAAATCAATGCTATTTTCCCTTTAAAAGAGAAAGAACAATAAATAAATAAATAAATAAATAAATAAATAAATAAATACATTGATAAAAAATAAATAAATTTGAAAAAGAATTAAAAAAAAAAAAAAAAGAAAAAAAGAAAAGAGGATATTCTTCGCCGACGGAGCTGTGGTTCATTATCATATGTCATTCTGTCGTGTTCTTTAAAGCAGGAACAAAATATAAATTGCATCACTATGTTCTTATACAATTTGGCCTACAATATACGATGAGGTCAGTTTTTACACCATTATCTTTGTATCACAAGAAGTTGATGAGAAGTTCGGAGCACTTTGTAAATGGAACATAACACAACGACAGAATAGGTTATGTTCTGCAGTTCTGGGAAACTTAAGAAAAGAACTTGCTCAATAAAGGTGTAGGTCAAGTTTACTTACCTGTATCTTACCTTCAGATCTTTCCTTCTTTAGTTTCTGTTTATTTTTAATTCAGTTTAATTGTCAGAATTAAAAGTGGTTAAAACATTAAAACATTTCATACTTTTGAAGAATTCACATAAATTCAGGATATAGTAAATAACATACAAATTGTGTATAATAAACTAATCAATTAAGCAAAACTTTTTAATTCCCTGCCTTCCTTCTTTATTTTTCTTACATTAATTGTTTCATTACAGATTAGATCCATATATTCAAGATAAATTTAAACGCAAAATACGATAGCTATTGTTGTTTTTCTTATTCTTTTTAGATAAAACAATATATATAAAAAAAGGAACTTCAACAAAAAGCAACTTTTCTACATTATAATTTACAGAATATTAACGTATTTTTACAATAACTGTCCAGAATTTTTGATTTTCAATCTTAGAAAGACATTCTTTTTCCCACCTTAATCTTAGAAAGACTTAAATCTAAAACTTAAATCTAAATATTGTCCAATTTCCGAGATTTCATGTTTTATAATTGTCCAATATGTGTTTACATTTCTATTTTCATAATCTTTTTTTTTTCTTTTATCTTTAATCCATTCGAAAATGGATAAATCTAGGATTTGGATTTTTTTTTTTTTTTATTGGAAAGTTCATCACCCCCCCCATCCGGAAAAGGACATGATGGTTTTTTTTTTTTTTTTTTGGTTGAATGATTACAGCTTCACAACCCTTCCATACGAAATCTTGGGGTACGCCTGTAATTCAACTGAGTTTCTTATCTAATCATTAGCCGGATAGTTAGTGAGTCTATAAAGTCTACAAAGAGGCTGACAATATTCAACATTTAAGTTACTATCTATATCCATTAGTAAAAGCAGATCTCGAAATTGAATATTTCAAAAAAAGATTAACTAAAGAAATATACATCTATTCTTCGTTTATCTGCACTTATAGAAATAAGGAAATTTACAACTCGAATAGGACACAGACTGAATTTATAGAAAGAGGAAGTTTGATATTCCATATTCTAACACCGATTAAAAGGTTTAAGTGATTCTTACCACTATATTTTAAAATGATGTATAGACAGGTAATGACATTGCGAGGATATAAAATTTTTATGTAGTGTAAATTCGAAACAAAACATAATATCTGCCACTGTGTATAGTTATAGACCATTATCAGATGTGAAGAAGTTAAGAAATAGAAATCTAAATTTAAGCATGAATTCTGTTTCTGTGAAATAATCAGGAATCGTCCCAAATTCTGAATCGTCCCAAAATAGAACTGATCAAATAGTTCTATAAACTATAAACGTAAGGAAACTTTGGAGCTAACTGAACTGGGTTTTAAAGCTAACCAGTCCAAGCAAGTTTATTTATTTATATTGTTGGTAACATCACGAAACCAGGGCCGTTTCTACCATTAGGCAAGACTAGGCGGCCGCCTAGGGCTGCAAGATTTTTGGGCGGCCGAAGGACGGATTCCGTTTTTTTTTTTGGTTGTTAAAATAGGATTATCGTTTTTTGTTCTTGTTTTTTTGGTGGGGGCGGCATTTGAAAGGGAGGGGCGGCATTTTTCAGTTCTCGCATAGGGTGGCAGAACACCTAGAAACGGCTCTGCACGAAACTATATATAACAAAACAGCTAGAAAAGTAATTACACATTAACTTTGAAAATTCGATGCATAATTTTTGAAAGTTGAAATACTGAAGGGTAATACAAATTTGAACGTAAGAGGTCAGACTTATAAACTCAGACGATATTACACATAAAATTACAATAGATAATCTGAAGAATAGTAACTAAAGGCTTATTATTATTAATAAATATAATTCATTAATAAATAATTATTAATTTTTACATTTGGATTACTCTTTTATGGCTTGTGACATAAAAGACAACCCAGTCTGTAGGAGATGTGATTCAGAAGATGAGACTTCCTCACACATCTTATGTGACTGTGAATATTACACAGCGCTTAGACACAAAATCCTAGGATCTTTCTTCTTAGAACCAAAGGATTTGATTAAGGTCCCTATAAACAAACTACTGGCATTTGCCGTAGCTACTGGTCTTTTTGGGGATTAAGATTGGGGAAAGTACAATAGACCTTAGGTCGCGGTGCTAGGTATGTTTACCACCCATCTTTTACATTACATTACATTATGGCTTGTGACCTTCGAAACCAATTTCTCCAGTTATCCACATGAAATTTATCTTCCATTTCACATCAATTGAGAATAACGATGCAGCAGAAATACGTATTTACCTGATAAATAATTTTGAAAACTGCAATGGGCAACAATTATGTGGAGGAAGCATTTACGAATTGTAAGATATGTCGACCATCTGTGATCATTAAGTTTTAATCTAAAAAGCTTTTTTATTTCTGTACTCGTAGATCTAATGATGATTGTATTTAGCATTCTTCATTTTCAAGATCTTCAATTTTTCGACTTTGCTATATTTGTTGTGCGTTGGGTTAAATAGCGATGAAAAAGAAATTTATTACAAAGTATTTAAATTATTCTTTCTTTTTTTCTTTTTTAAATAAATTAAAATTAACATCAATTCCAGCGAAACAGTTCATGCAACAAAATCTTAAGCAAAGTTAAATCACACAAGAAGCAAGAAAAGATGATCCGAATTAGAAGAAATTTAAATTAAAAATATCCACAAAGGAATGAAATAAATTAGGTAAATAATGGATTTTATTTTCAAAGTTCAGATTTCATAAAGTAATTAATCTATAAAGAATTTAATCATTTAGCATATTATTTTCTAAGTTTACTTGCTTTTCTTTTGGTTTTCAAAATTAGAAAAAAGCTCTATTTTTTAATAAAACAACGGTTATTTAATTTCAATTTTCTGTTGTTATTCTTCCATCATCCATTCCCATCAGTAATAACAATTTGATGAAATTAGAGATCTTTGGACTTCATCCCTTGTTCTTCTTTACAACCTTAGAATTTCTATAAATTGTATGTAGAATAATAGCTTGACATGTCGCACTTCTAAGATATAGACTTGAGGTGACTGAGATCAAATTCTAAAAATTTGATCCCAAATTTCAATAACTTATTATTATATCAATATGACTTAATATTATATCAATTTGAATATGAATATGTATACTCATCTATAGCAACTATAGCACCTGTTGATAGGAAGCTATACAAATGCTTCCTAATAGGACTATGTTAGAATCTAACTGAAATAAAATGAATGCATGAATTATTTCTCATTGAAGATGCATAATTTTCCCTGAATCTCCAATAAGAAATGTAAAACAAAAAAATTAAAAATAAAAGAAATATTCATATACGAACATATAATTACACAAGTGTTCCTTTTAGAAACTCGTGTACATTCGTGTACGAAAAATTCTCAAGCTTATTTGTTTACGGATAAAAAGCAAATTTTGCATCTTTTTGTTATGAAATCTTCCCTATCTACAGTTTGTTGTTGTGTTCAGAATCTTCCTAATAATTTAAACTGAATTAAAATTTCAGTTAAAATCTTTCCAATGCTATGTTCCTCTGATAATTCTCTTTTTAGATTAAGTTAACTTATGATATCTTCGTTTTATAAATGTCATAAAAAGATTATAACATTGAGAAATTTCATGTTTCGTGTACTTAACAAAATACTTTGGCCAATATTTTAAGGATAAGATGGACGAAATATTAGCTTAGATACTCGAAAAATAAAATTTCCAAAATCTTATTATCTTTTTATACATCTGATTTGATCCTATCTTATTATATATTAGATACTAGATCGATGTGCCAATTCGGGAAAGATTTACTAAAGATGATTTAGTAAAGATTTTTCATTCATTCATCAAAATGTTAATAAATAATAATTTGGTCAATTTATATTAATTAAAATCTCACTATACAATATGATATCAATTTAGATGGCACTTGTCAAACCTCAGGTTTTGACTCCAGATTCTAACGTACGATAAAATATTACAAATCTTACATCTCTGCTACTAATAAATACCTACACTTGCTATGAGCTAGTAACAGGAAATTAACTTTCAACATGGTGGAACGGAATGAGAGGGAAATTAAGATAAATGAATAATGAAGGAAAAATTGAAAGTTAATGAAAAAAGTTTTGATTTTTTTTTTATTCATTATTTTTTTCTTTTTTTCATTAACTTTTTATTTTTTTTCATTATTTTCTATCGCTGGTTTATCTTAACTTATCGTGTCATTTCAGGCCATGTGAAAATATTAAATTTTGTCTTTCCTACAAAACCAAATTTCTTGCTTAATCATTGAATTGGCTTCTTGTTAAAAGAAATAAGAAAAAAAATTGTTAAGAAACAACATTTTTGATTGTGTATCCAACACAATTCATTCACAAAAATGCGCCTCGCTTCGATAAAAAAAAAAATCGTATATTATAGTTAAAAACAATATTTTTCTAAATAAATATTGATATTTTGTATTTAATTTCTTCTTGATTTGTAGAATTAATGCATTTCTTCTTATGTTTATGTAGATGTATACATTGTATTTTTATTCAAATGATAACATCCGCCATTCCAAAAAATCTTTATCCAATGAGTTGCAAGCATCATAGTTCCGTTATTCGCCACCAGTCTTTCTTTGCCTGGAGCAACCAACCTGTTTCCCTGGGTCACGCAGTTCTTCATTTAAGCGTTGGCAGACGAAAGAAAAATAATAGACACCCGTGAAGGTAAACCTTAAAAATACATCTCTTCAGAATACATTTAAGACAAATGTTTTTAGCTAATTTTATTAATTTTTCCTCTGAGGTTATCTTCTCATTATTTTTAAGGAAAATTAATCGTTTCTGTTAAAAATTGGAGAATTTTGATTGTATCCTTTAGGTTTATCCAGTGTGGAAAATCAACATGAATTTCCATTTATATTTCTTTGGGATTTGCATAAGTATCGCCTCATCTGAAGTTGCAGTTCCTATCAAGAATCACTGTACTTCCATTACCAACACTAATCCAGACTGCGACCAAATCGTATGTATAAGTTAATAATCATAAAAGAAAAGTAATAAATTAAATTGATTTTCAGTCGTCTTTCGAAGCTCTTATTAAACTTATTTCTTTTACAAAGCCACTTGTATATCTAAAAAACAAAACAAAAAAAAAAAAAAAACGAATTTTATAACTTAGAAATTCAGTGTCCTATCATGAAAAAGCTTATTCGCCGATTTAGCAAAAGTTTATAAGAGCAATTCAGTCACACAGAATTTTAATCATTTGGTTACTTATACATTAAGTAATATTTTTGACCTTAATTATTATTTTAATATCTTAAGCTTATTTTCTTTATCTTTTTCTGAACTTACTAATTGTACAGTAAACGAGATATTATTATGAATTAATCTCTCTTTTAATTATTAATCATGTTTACAGATTTATTGGTTAAAACACACTTAGATTTAGTTAACTTATTAAAAAAATTAAAAATGTTCTAAAAATTATAAGTTTTCTTTTTAATGTTTTAAATTTAGCTGTAAATTTGGAAGTAGGCTGTGTGCTTACCAATAATATTTGATTTCCGTTGTAAGTTTGGTAAATAATATTTTTCGATAAATATGGAATCCCGGATTTTTGGATTGAATCTCTTTCTTTTACTAGTTCAATTTTTATAGCTTTTTTTTTTATTTTTTTATTGTTCGTTAAGATTGAAGTTTGCTACCATAAAGCTCTTTCAAAGTTTGAGAATTAACAAATACTAAAATAAAACAAAGGAACATTTCAAAAGAGAAAATTGAAATTCAAATGGAACAAACTAAAATCGACTTTTTTAGAAATTCCACAAGAGTAATGTTATTATATATTATTTTTTTAGTAATTGTCGAATTTATAATTTTCCCTTCAATTTATTTATTTATTTAGTTTTAGAAGAAAATTTCATTTGAATAGAAAAGGTTGAATATCTAATTTTAATAAATAGGGTTTGTTTAGTGAAATAAAACTCAATATTGATGTCCTTTATGTTTTTGCCACTGTACCGAATATAGATGCATAAGTAAATAAATAAATAAATATGGGTATTTCTACCAACCTACTTTAGAAACTGACAGATCTATAAGATAATGTATATTGATCTCCTAAAATTCTTAAAAATACAGAATGTTAAAAGAAGAAGAAAAAAATTCCCGCCATTTATTATTTGTGCCCTAGGCTGAAAAATACAAAAACCTAATAGGAAATCCGTCCATTGGTTTCCATTCTACTTCTTATATGACTCTAACACAGTCCAATATTATTTGAAATAGTGGCTGAAAAATGGTTTAGCATAGGAAATACTGTTGTCACATTGCTTTTGACCATTCGAACCTTCACATTTTTCTTGGATAATTAACGTTATCTATAGGATAAGGAAGACAGGTTCTTAGTCAACATTTTGTTATCTTTTAGGGATGCTACAGGTAGTTTCAAAAAGTACTACCAGTTACAAAATATTTGAAATTAGCTAAACTCATCCTAAACATTTGTTTGTTATGATAAATGGGAAGACTTTTTGAGTTTTTTTCAAGCTGACACCCAGTGACAGCTGTTTCGAGTTTGAAATCCACATTTTGCTGTTTCTTTTTATTTTGCTTATTTTTAGTTATAAAGGTGACACTTTTAGTTTTAAAGCCTTTAAAGGGAAAAAAGTTTGTAAAATTTATAAATATAATATATATATATTTTTATACAATATCAGAAGTAATTAATTTTGGAAAAATAATTAAGATATTTAAGTTTTTTTATTTGGTTTACAAAAAAGTAAAATATACCCTATTTTAAAAAACTTATTTAATTATTTTTATTTCAAGTTGTTACTATGTTTAATGCATTGTTAATGTATTTTTGGAATGTCATGGCCTAAAAATGAGGGGCCCAGTGGAAAAGGGGCACATGCCACCTCTATATGGATTTTGATTTTTTGCTATTGTTGAGTAGATCCTGCCATCTAGTATCTATTCTATTAACCATCATCTTCAATCGCCATCTACTTTCACTATAAGTTTAAATATTTACAAGTAGATACCAACTCTCCACAGGCAATTACTTTTTCTAAAACTTGCTTTCCTGCAAAATTTTCATTTGGTGGCATGTGCCTCTTTTCCACTGAGCCCCTCAAATGTTAAATTGGTTATAGGCATAATTCAGAGAAACAATAAGAAGTTTCCGTTTTTGAGTCTTCTAAGTTTTGTGTAATAAATAAAATTTCTATTAATTTAATCATTTCTATTTATTTTATTCAATTTCAGAAATGTGGAACTGTTTCAACCCGAAAAATCAGCAAAGAATCAGCTGATGTCGTTATTCAGTCGTTAAACTTCATTCGCCAAAAAATAGCTCAGGGGAAAGTGTATGATTTACCTAAAGCAGTCAATATGAATGCCTTGGTAATTTTTTTAAATTTTATTTTATTTTTTTAATCATTTTATTTTCTTATAAAAGAAAAAAAAATATTGACTTTTTTTTTTACTTATTGACAATTTTTTTATTTGATTTAATGATTTACGTCTTTCAAAATCTTTTTTTCGTTAAAAGCTAATAATCGCTAGAAATTTGAAACTAGACATTCACCAGATGTAAGTGAATCTCTAAATGTATTGTAAACATTTTTTTATCTCTTGCTATGGATAGCTTTTAAGCCAAAATCAAGGAAATCAATTATTTCCTGCAATAATATATTGTGCAAAATAATCAAAAGAAAAGGATAAAATATCAAATTCATAAATATAAGTCACACTAATCGTAAACAAAGATTCTAGGAGAAAATCGGGAGTCTTTATCTCCCAAACACAAATTGTAAACATCCGCCATGTTGAAAGCTCAGAAATTTCACGTATGAATAGTTCCCAATAAATAACATGAAAATTTGTTAGAAACTTCTGTTGGATCAAGTCATTTAATGAAGGAGAAAAAAAAATTTCGATATTCATAAGCAGAACTCTTCGCAGCAATATTTCAAATAAAAAAAACATCTTTGAAAAGCAATATTTCTATTCCTTTGAAAAGTTCTTTATTTCTTTCTTGTCATATCGAACATTCAATTTTTCTCAATTTGTTATAATTTTCTTTTTTTTTTTCCTAAGTTCATCAAAAGTCCTAGATTATAAAAAAACATACTTTAAATCATAAAAATTAGTTCACACACATACGAAAAAAAGAATGAATTGAAAATAAATGTTAGTAATTTATTATGGATTTCTGTGAAACGTAATGTAATCGTTAAATATAAGAGACTAAAACAAACAAAAAAATATTGGCTTTAAAAAAATACGATTGTAAAATGAATCAATGTCAAACATCGCTACAGCGAAATAATATTTAACAATTATGTATTACTACAGTCTTAAACTTGGAACTTCAAGAAAACTGATTCAAGAAAACTGGAACAAAGACAAAATCTCGAAATTCTATCATTTGGACTTCTAGTCATTAAATAGGAAACATGAAAGAAACTTAGTCTTTAATTTTTTTATTAGTTTTCTTGATATTTTTTGTTTCCTTTTACTTTTTACTATGTCTTTTTTTAGTCCTACGACGAAGACTTGGCCAATTTAGCGTCTGGGGAAAGAAAATGTCCTGACTATCCTTTCGAAGGTAAATTTATGATACTTTTACTTTTCTTTTCTCCTAATCTTTCATTCTACTCAAACGCATATTCAGAAATTTCCCAGAGAGAGAGATTGTGATGGTCCTCTTCATTCTACGAAAATAAAAGTTGCATCCCTTTTTCCAGATCGGATGTGGTTAGGATGAAGTTGGTCAAAAACCAAACAAACAAACAAACATCAAAGAAAAGAAGTCAAAATTCATGGACTTCTTACTTCTTTTGGATGCAATAGACAATGGACCTTTACAACTCCCCACTCCCCAGATAGTCATTCTACTGTCCTTTTCATCTTCCTAAGGACCAAAATTCATTTTACACCCACCTGTTGAGAAAAAGTTATATATTTCCTCTAAAAACTTTGATATTTACAAAGGAACGTCAGATTTTAGTTTTAAGCCACAACTACGGCTGTCATGAATAAACTACGGCTGCCTTTCTCTGTTTTTTACTGAGCTTCTTTACTTTGACGTAAACCCACATTTTAATCCATGCTTATTCAAAATAAAATCAAATAATAAATTCGAGGGTGCGTAGGCAAAATGGGATAAATCACGCTTTTTGCTAAATAGAGCTAGGCTGTGGTCAAGTCATGCATTCTCGGAAGTAGTGTAAGAAAGGTGTATATTGCGAATTCTCTGGAAGAAATCATGTCTTATACCCTTCTGCTGCCCTTTTCTCAACATCAGTTTAGGTGTCGCTCACTGCCGAATTGTAGTCGGAGAAGAAAATGTGTGACAATCCTGTTCCCATGATTGACGTTCGAAGCACCTTTAGGGATAACGAGTGATCCTATGGGACACTGTACTTACATCATTCAGTCGTTGGACACTATTGAATTCAATACAGAAGCTGCAGAACGCTGGATTGCCAACGATTTTGCACCAAGTTCGGCATTTGCTTGTTAACGAATAAGGCGTTTTCTTCTAACTGTGTGCTTCTGGGTGTTAATGCAATATGGAAGTAAAGTGCTGCCTATAACATGTATTGCTTCATAACTGTATTGCACGATCAAGATAATTGGACATGAATGGAATTAGACATGACTGGACCAAACGATCATTCATTACTCCTATGCGATGTCTTTCAATCGGGTTTAGCTAGAAAGAATAACTGTACACAACGTCTCGGCCTGCCGAAAAACTCTGTCAATGACTTACCTACTACTTTTGCACTTTTATTGAGAGTCGCGTGATTCACAATTCCATTAATTTTATCACTTCGATGATGTTATCCAATCGAATCCTTGATGAGTCAAAGTGATAGATGTGATAAAAATATGGGTTTTGTGATGCGTAACGAATTCGTCATAAGTGTATTATTATTATATAACAATGTCTAACCTCGTTCTTTATTGAGATTTTCTACTGTGGTAGATTGAAACTAACTTAATGTATTTCAGAAACATAATTGTTTCTTTGTTGAAATTTTTAAGTTATTCTGAATTATGCTAGCTACCTTTAAGATTTAGGATTTGGATTGCCCGAAATTGATATGGGAGACCTATTCTGATTTGGTTATTATCATAAATCTGCTAAAGTGAATTTTTTTTAAATGAAATGCTACTGAATTTAATAAGTCCGATCTAATATAAATTCTGTTTATGAATGTTTCAGTTCCATCCAATAGATCCAATTACTCTTTGTTCCCCAACAACGAGGTTCTGTGTCCTGGACGATTTTCCTTTACTATCATGACTACAGCTGCTGAGGACGGAGAAGCTGGAACCTGTTCTATTGATCCAGAAATATTAAAAGGTTTTATTTCAATGTATGGAGAAGAAACTGACTTACAGAAGACTTATAAAGAGTTTGGCAAAACAACAGTGTCTGATCCAAGTTACATTCAGGTAAGTAAGATCCTAATGCTTCAATGAAATCCCAAGAGTCAAACAAGGAACCAATCTAAAAATCAGCAAGTACATTCATATCAATTGCAGAATAACTTTTTAATTAAGAAAATTCTAACTTTTGATATGTTAAATTTTTAATCGACGTAAATCTAAGAGATCAAGGTCAAACAATATTTAAATATGTTAAACAAGTGTCTTAAAATAATATCGTCCATCTCATACTTACAATGCCTCGTTACAGAACAGTGTGAGCATTTAAGTTATAATACCAACCACTGCATTCATAACAGTTATCATTTGCTAAACATAATAATAATAATAATAATAAAAATGAACAAAACAATTAAATACAAATTTTAAGAGCTAATCTATCTTTTTCTTATAAATTGATTGTTGTTGTTGAGCCGGTTCGCACCGAAGTGCGAGCTTCGTAACCGAAGCGTCCGTGTTCCAGGGAGCGCTAGTGTTCCCAAGATGGCGAACCCCTAGCAGACTCCCTAGAATTTCAAGGGAAAGATACTGGGGTGGTTTCCCGTGGCCTTCCCCAGGACGCCATTAAGGAATGACGTCAGACCGAAGAGAAAGTGAAGAAGAGGCTGGACAACACAGGAAAGGAAATTGAAACAGCCATGCCACTGCCGGGATTCGAACCCAGGTACTGGCGCACTGGCCGCCACGGCAGACCGCCGCCGAGACCGCAGGCCCACGCCAGCACGGCTTATAAATTGATACAATAATAAAAATATATAATGAATAAATATACTTAAAACTTTAACCAAAGTCTATGTTTTAAAATATTAGATATAATTAAATAATTAAAAAAATTGAACATTAAAATATTTATGGTTATTTACAAAATTATTTAAATAATAGAAGTGAAATTGCTCTATTTATCTTGTTTGGGTTTTTCTTGCTTATTGCTCAATGTTTGTAAATGACAATTATTGTGAATGAAGGTTTTTTTTGTTTTTTTTTTTTATTTAAATTATATGTTCAGAATGTTAGAGAAAATTTTTAGCAATTCAACAAGATGTTAAGTAATTAAACTCTTCCCAATGAGTTAGTTTAGTCTACTTTAGTTTAGCCAACATCCATCCTTGGCTGTTCAGTCATTTGATGCCTTGCCGCTCAGTAGAGCCATGACCTTCCTTCAAGGGTGTCTTCTCGTGCATCAACCATCAGTGCACTGCAACTGAGAAGATGATCAGCATTGCCCTCCCCATGCATGCAAAGCGAGCAGAAGGGGGAATCAGAGATGCCGATTTTATATAGGTGGCTCTGAAGATAATGGTGGCCAGTGAACATTCTGAAAGTGGCCACTGCGACGTCTCGAGGCAGGTTGTCGGGGATGGATTTTTAAATAAAAAACGTCTCCCATCTTTTACCGACAGCGACTGCTTTCCAAGAGTCTTCCACTGCTTTCTTAATAATAGTAGAGATTTGGTTTCTAATGGAGGAATAAGGAAGCAATGGTTGGAGCATAGACCATCCCTCTTTGGCAAGTTTTTCAGCCTGTTCATTGCCATTTCTTCTTCCCAATGATACACAAACCATTTTAAATAAAATATCTCCTTTTTTTTTTTCAATTAGTGAAGATAACCAATCAGCAGAAACAGACATTCTTTCTTTTTTGTATAAAAATCTATTTTTTTTTAATCAAGAGTTACTGAAAAAGAACAAACTATAATTTATAAAGGACAAGATATAAACACGTTTAGATCCACAATTTCGGGTATTTTCTTCGGACGCAATGAATCCAAGGAAAGTACCGCCTTTTAAAATAATTGTCGAACCAGACATCCAATGAAATTTGGGCAAATCCATTTAATACAGGTAAGAACCTGGATTGTTCCATCATATAGGCAAACCGTAGGTTTTTTTTTTTTTTTAAATATATATATATGTGTCGAATCAGACTGTAGAAAATACGTATATGAGGAATTAATAGATATCTGATCATTTTAAGAGCCTGTCAATAAAATGAGAATATATTCTTTAAATTTGCTAAGGTAATTATCGTCTCCTAATTTTTTACTTTATTTTCTTTTATAAAGGTCATGTGGGCCAAAAGTCAGAAAATTGGTTGTGCATATACTTGTTCTCCTCAACACGATCAAGGGTTGAGTGTCTATATCTTAAGATGTCTTCTCAGTCCTTGGTGAGTATTTGCTTTTCTTTATTATTATTATTAGTATTAGCATTATTACGGCCTTAGACAACAATAGTATCATATAGTTGGTATTTAGTTAGAATTATTTAGTTGACTGTCCAATTATTACTAGATATATTGTGGATTTACCATGAATTATTGAAAATAATTATTCCAAAATAAAGTCTGTGTAGGCAAGTGATGTTTCGGGAAGGCTGTTTTCTCGATCTTCAGTCTCTTCACAAATCTAGCTTATGATAATTTACATTCAATCGTAGGAATAGAGGGCAGGGGTTTGATACGATGGTAGTATCTTTTGGCTGTTTATTTGACTGGACCTGTGTGGAATATATAAAGTCTGATCGAAATAATAGGTGCTGGTTTTCAATGTAAACCCATTTAATGGCACTGGATTTTATATTTACCTTAACATTTATTGATATATTTATAATCCATTTTTTTCGTTTGCTTTTTAGTGGAAACATTCCAGGGGAAACACTTTACGAAGAAGGAGAACCTTGCAGCAAATGTGATTCTACATGTTCAGAAGATTTTCCTGGTTTATGCAAATAGTTGTAGCAATTGTAGTTTTAAATTTATTGAAGAGTATCTAAAGAAACTTAACTAGTATGGTTATTAAGTTTAAGTATTCTGAAATATGTGTTTTACTGATATCGTGTGAATGTAAAAATTATTAGCTGTGTTTTATTTTTTTATTTTCTTAAGTCACATTATAATTAATAAGTAATTTCAATTTATTAAATATACAACAATACTTATCATGGAAATATATCTCCAAACCATCAAGCAGCTAAAACAAATAGAATCGAAATAATGAGCCCGGGCAAAAAACTGATCAAAAATAATGTAAAATAAAATTTCTTGTTAATGAGAAATGTTGAAATTCTTTAAAAGTAAAAGTTGTGTTGAAGCATTTCAATGTTTTTCTTACTTTCACTTTTTTAAATTCTTAATTTCTTCAATTGAAGAGTACAGAAAAAGATTAGTTTACACTTTAAGAATATAATGGCATTAGGTTTGCTTTTGCCACTACGTCATTATTTGAGTTGTTACTTGTAAAATGGGAAAAATTCGAATCCCGAACTTTCACCCAATTACAAAAAAACTGCTGTATTCTTTTGTAATATTTTTAAATTAAAGAAAATAAAGACGAAATTTACTTTCAATTTATTTAGAAATATTGTTTTATTTCAATAAAAATAAGTAAAATGTTAATAATAAGTAACATAGGAAAGCAGATGAAATGTTCTTTTGTCTTATTATCTTGTGTTTTAAACGTAATTGTTAAGTCAATAACAAGTGAAAATTAAAAATACTAAGCAATTTATTTAATAATTCTCAAGCAGTTACTGTAAATTAAAATTAATGGATTATTCTATTATTATTCTCTACAAAAGATTCATCTTCTCAGCCATTACTTTTCCTCAATCTTTAAGAACACGAAATGATTTTGTGAAAGGAGAATGGGCAAACGTATGGGAAATTGCCCCACCCAGTATAGTGATAGGATATATACCTATAGAAAGATCTCCCTACATAGAACATATGTTATTATTACGAATCGTCTCAATTTTTAGTCCGTTCGGAGTTATATACGTACGCCTAGATATGACTTATCTCGTAGACATCTTACTTCCCTGATATATTAATTAATTATCATTTAACACTTATTTTCAGTAACAATAAATATTATTTTCAATTATTTCAGATAAATAATTATTATTTACTTGAAATAAATGATAATATTAATTATTAATTACGTATAATACTTATTAACAGCGTGATTGATTGATTGTGATGAATGTGGGTTGCAGGGAAGCCAACCACCTACAGCCAAGCACCCCCAGACCGTAGGTGGTTGGCTTCCCTGACACCCACATTCACCACAATCAATCCCTCAGAAACGTGATATCTAGAATTATATAACTCCGAACGGACTAATAATAATTGAGACAAGTCGTAATAATAAAAAATGTTCTATTGTTGGAGATCTTTCCTTACGTATATATTTTATCGCTGTACAATGGTGGGGCAGATTTGCCAATTCTCCTATCTACTACTAATAACGAGATAAAGGACTGTTAATTTATGTCCCAGAGATAATGATTGATCTTATTCTGAACAGTCGTATTACTTCAAAAGTCATAAAAACTTCAATCGTACTTTCAACTAATTTTACAAAAAACAAAACAACCACAAAAAAAAAACAATAAGGGAGTGGGTAAAGGAAATTCGAGGACACGGACTATTTGTATGCCGCAAAACGAACAGAAATGCCAGGGCCATCGCCTATGACTGTGGACCGCGTACGATCCTTTACCAGTAGTCATCAAAAATCAACAAATCACGCAAGCCGAGAATTAAATATCTGACGTGACTGTTTGGCGCATCCTACGCAAAAGACTTTCCTATAAACCATACCGGTTGCAGCTGCTTCAGGCTCTCATTCCTGACGATAACAATCTCCATCATGAATTCTATTGCAATTTCAAGAACGTCTATTGGAGGAGGCAGATAAGGTTGTGTTCAGTGATGAGACGTGCTTCCATCTTTCTGGCAAGGTCAATCGCCATAATGTGCGTTTTTGAGGCATGGAAAATCCTCGTGCAACAGTTCAATCCCAAGGTTAATGTGTTTTGTGCAATTTCATCTCGGAAAGTAAACTGACCATTTATATTTGCCAGAAAAGTGTTAATGGTTTTGTTTACTTAGATATGTTATGGCAATGATTGCATCAGTTACATGAGGATAGTGACAAGTTCATTTTGCAACAGGACGGAGCTCCTCCAGATTTTCATTTGGACGTTCGCCGTCACCTCAATAACACTACCTCGCTCTTGGATCGGATGTACGTCTAATGAAGACTCCGCACTTATTGCATGACCTTCCAGGTCACCCTACCTCACTCCATGTGACTTTTTCATCTGGGGATATGTTAAAGACAAAGTTTATGTGCTTCCTTTACGACTTGATTTACCAGATCTTCGACGAAGAATTGTGGCTGAAGTTGCTATCATCGACGTTGATATGTTGCAACGTGTGTGGCAAGAGCTAATTACAGAATTGATGTCTGTCCAGTTACCAGAGAAAGATATATCGAAGCTATGTTAAAAACTTGATTATGTACTCTTTTGATTGCCACGCTCTTAACCCTGTGGGCGGGTTTGTCTGTGAGAGAAATCCTCTGAAGGAATTCTGAAACACCCTGTACTATTTTACAGATTTTTTTTTTTCTTTTTGCATCTCATCCGCAAGTAACTAAATACCATATAAATTATATACACATATTCGTTAGGAAAAAGTATTCCTCTACTCTTAGAAACATTCTTTATAATTAAAAAATAAAAAATTAAAATAAATAGAAAATTATAAATTAAAATAAATCATAAATTTTATTCCAGCCAAGGATCAGAACAGAAAGAATGTTTATTTCTTTAATTGGAACCCAAATTTATGTTGAAGTACAGCTGATGAAAGGAAATAAAATTTTAAAAATTACAACAATTAATTTTTAAGTTATTTCAAAATTATTTACCAGGAAAAAAACACCATCTATGTACAACATTCAGACAAAATTTATAAGAATGAAATAGAGATTTACAAGATTTAAAGATTGGGATTTTGTTTAAAAATATTTATATAAAAGTTATGATTACAGTATTTGCTTCTTCCTTCAGACAACAGTTTAACTCTGTTGTTTCTTGTCTCGAAACCTATTCATCACAGCATTTTGTCTTTAAACACATTTATAGTAAGTATAAAATATTACTTTATTAAGTTTCAACAAGGTCATTCAAAATATTTTAAAGATTTATAAAATCTAACTTCTGTGTAAGCTATAAAAATAATATTTCTCCGGAAAACAAAACAAAAAGTCATTAAAAAAATACACACCCACATACATAAAAAAATAAAGCTCTTTAAATAAAAAAAAATTAATAAAAAAACCCCTGATTTTTCCGTTGATTTTACGTCTATTTTTCTTTTTACTGTCCTGGATAATTACCTACAGTTGTACAGGAAAAAAAAATCTTAACTCCAAGTAACATCAGATCATATCTGAGATCTTTAAAACTAATCGAGCTGAAATATTGGTTATTGTGAAGCCGTATCGGTCTTTGCAGCGAGTAGAAGTTTCATAATTTTGGAATACATCGCAGAATAATAAACAGACAAAATTCGAAAATGTAAGATATATGTAGAATGACTAGAAAACCACATTTGAAAACAATGAATACAAAAAGCACAAAGAGACTAGCAGTTAAAGAACAGTTGGATAGAAGTTGAAATGCGAATTTTCTTTTTAATCGTTACATTATTCCCCAGGAACTTCGTCTGGACCTCAGATAGGCATCCATTTCTCTTTAAAATTATTCGATTTGTTATTGTTTATTGTATAGAGATAAAGCTATAGAAGCTCTAAGGCACTATTTTGATTACTTTGAAACTAATCCTTCTATCAATTAAACTGAACTCTAAATATTTAAGACATACAGTGACTATTCCCCATGATATTAAATCTAGTTCAATTTATTAAATGGTTTTTTTTTTTTTTTTTTTGTAATTTATTATTTTAAATTATAAGCAAATTTAACCTCATGAATTACGAAAATTTTAGATATCAAAGAGTTTTGAAAATTTTCAGATGAGGTCTTCTTCCTTTAAATCTTTCATAATTCAAGGGAAAGAAATATTATTGATCTCATGACATCCAAATAGAAAAGTGATGAAACTATCACAATATTAATGTAGTTCATTTTGATAATATTTTGATTAAATGTATAGTTCTTAATTTGATTATTAAGTGGCAATTGGTAGTCTTCAGAAAAATACAACCCTAGCTTCTTCCTTCCTTTTCAAAAATTTTGAAAAGCAGCGATACTTACGTTTAATCACTTTATTTATTTTACTCACTTTATTTATTTTAACTACTATTTTTCATTGTTAGGAGAGAGAATTGGAAATATGGTAATAATTAATTAATTATGGAAATAATATAAATTGTAATTTAATCAACAAATTTTCAAAGTCTATACATTATCGAGATGAAAACAATAGATATGCCTCACAACAGTCTCAAATAAATCAAGAAAAGATTTTTAAATAACTCTAAAAGCAATTCTGCCAAACACGGTAATCATCACTGTTTATTGTAATAAATGTTTGACACCTATATATTCGTTTAAATTCATCACAGATTGGCTCAGTGTTTTTTAAAATTTGTAATTTTGTTTCTAATACTATAATTTTTTATATTAAAATATGAGTTAAAAATAAATGTAATCGTAATATTCCTAGATCAATGATTTTTTTTTACAAATTTGATAATAGATTAGATTAAGTTTGTTCCAAGGCTCACAGCCCATGGGCGCTGGAGGTAAGGCTCCAACGTTTCTTAGACCAACGGGACTAATGAGATGAGCTCGGGTGATTGTTGTTTGTTTTTGTTTTTTTTTAATAATGGAAAACAAAAAATTGGACCAAATCAGAAAAATACTATTATTTCTCTTTAATATTCGAGTTCATAATATTAATAAAACAAAATAATAAATTTAAAAATTAATAAGATGACATTAAAAAAAATGTTACTTACAAGTTAGCATTGTAGGCAGATCTATTAATAAATTAATTTAATTTGTTTAATAATTGCTATTTCCTGACAACCTCAAAATAGTAATAAAATTCAACTACACCAAACTAATTGCATAAACCGGGAAAATCTTCAGAACATGTAGAATCACATTTACTACAAGGTTCTCCTTCTTCATAAGGTATTTCCCCTGGAATATTTCCACTAAAAATGAAAAAAAAAATTATATAAATTGATAGAAAAGGTTAATTGTTGTTTTAATATTCAATGATAAAACATGTCTTCGTTTTTTGAAAACCTATAATAAAATACTACTACTATTCTCATACAACTTTATACTATTTGATGGTGAAGTAACCATTAAATGGATTCCAATTTAAATACATAGATATTTAAACGTTGCTCGTCGTATGTTTTTCGAGTCTGAGCGTTCCACGTAATAAAGGTAAGCCTACTGACAATATTTTTAATAATCTTGCATTGAGGAATACTCAAATGGCTGTAGATTCTATGGAAATAATTTGCTTCTTTCGCATTCTCTTTCAACGTTTATTAGATTTTTTTTCATAATTTTTGGAGACAGACAATCATAATTTGCTCTGTCCATCTTTTGTAAAACAATAAATATCAAAAACACAGCTGTAATGTTGGTAATAATAGTCGGACAACGTTTACTGCAAAGTGGATTGCACACTTGCAGGCCATTGTGAAAACTGTCCTTACACAAAATAGTCACAAGAAACAGTCTTTTCTGATGAAGACAGTTCTGTCTGTTCAAGCCCAATGAACAAGAATCACCAAGAGAAATTTGTTCGAACGAGCAGTGGCGTACCAAGGGGGGGGGGTCCGCCCCGGGCCCCCACCTGGGAGGGGTCCCCATCAGCCAGCCTAGGGGGCCCCATCCACACAAGATTTCCTTTTTTTTTGGTTGTAAAAGCAAGACTAGGGGCCCCCTCCACATAAGATTTCCTTTTTTTTTTTTTTGGTTGTAAAAGCAAGACTAGGGGCCCCCTCCAC